>JANVCC010000070.1:7421427-7599618 GCA_025345505.1 Todiramphus chloris collaris | reverse complement strand
GGGGGGGGGGGGGAAGGACCTGAAAGATACAGATGATAAAATGTACTGGCTTTAAATTTCTGTCCATAAACCTGGAATAAAGCTACTGAGAATTAGTCCGAGATGAAGATTGTAATGCAATAACCTGAAATTAGTTTAGGCGTTCCTCTAATCTCGTTTTTCATGGTGTAGGACTATTCATCATAAAATCTGTTTTCCTTCATTGGCAGTATTTCAGCTGTCTACTCACTGAATGAAAACAGTAAAGAAGGAGTGAAGACACCAAATGAAACATATGTTACTTGGTCTGGCAGAATTAGCTCACTGTCAGCAAAGCAGACAGAGCAGCACCTTCTACCTGCTCCCCACGTTCAGACCCACTCTGATCCTTTACTTCTCTTTTTCATATGCAGGTCTGGGTTTAGGAAAGACTTTGACAGCCTGGTAAAGTGTCACTCTCATGGGACTTTAACTTTGCTTAGATTTTGCTTTTATCTCCCTGGGTAATTTCTTATCTACAAAGAGACTCTGAAAACTTCTATGCTATTCCCTTGAAGAGCAGTTCTGCCAATCTTGCCTGCATCAACTAAATCTCACCTTGTGAGTCTGGATTGGGCCCTTCCCCAGTCTCAGGCTGCCTAAGAAATGAGATGCAGAAAGAAAGAGAACAGGAAAAAAAGGCTGAAGTTTCTTACTTGGGGCTCTACAGGCTGCAGTAAAGCTACCTGTTTGCCCTTGTCCAAGCAAACCTTTCCAGACCTGTCTCATGCTTTCACCTTGTTTGCTGTAGGAGTGTCATTCAAACAAGACACCCGGGGGGGGGAAGCTCCTGTTGCAGTGTGGCCAGCATCATTTTTCATGTTATAAATCAAGGTGGACCTTCCTAGTGACTTAGAAGAACTAGCCTTCTGAATTATGCAATAGCTGTATATGTCTGGCCTAATCCAAGTATGTTTAAAATTGGCCTTTTAATCTTATGCAAGCCCCAATGCTCTGAAAAATGAAATTGTCAGTGCAAACCAGGGCAACCAAGCAGTATTAATTAACATCAGAAGAAAACACAAAGGATTCTTTTTGATCATTACTTGAAGACGTTTTGTGCTTACCTTTAATTTCCTCTCTTGATTTGAAAAAGCAAGTTCAAGTTATAGCTCTTTGTTAGAATAATAATTAAAATAATCTACTCTGTGCATATACATTGTTTAGCTAAAGGACACTAATTACATGCATACATTAAGGGGCTAATTGAGGTTAAACCTGCAAGGGAGAAGCCCTTAGATTCTTCAGGAGGCAAAAATTCCTATTAAACATGACAGTATCAACCCCAAATCTGTATTTTCCATTGTTTTCTCTTTATTCAGAGATATTAAGAGAGTCTGCTTCTGCATTCTCCTGTCAAAAGGTACAGCTCTTAAAATATTTCTGTGGGGGTTTCTCTGTCCTGTAGATGTTCAGAGTGTCACCAAAAAAAATTGGACCAAAGGAGCTTCTCAGTTGATAGTCACTGCAGAATGCCCTGGTGGGACTGACCAGCTGGAGGGGACAGGGACCCTGCTCCATTATGTGTCCAGCCCCTGACTCAGAAATGCAAGAGGAACGGGATGCCACTGGCATTTCCCTCGGGAAATTCCCTTCACTGATTGTGCCTTCACTCTGCGCACTTGAAGTGGGGCCAGGTAGACCAGCTGTACTGCACAGTCCCTCGCCACAGAGAGGATAGGGTATCACAGCCATGCTCTGAGCCTGCTCATAGGTTTGTCTTTACATATAAGTGTAAGAGAAGTATTGCCATGGATGCACCAGAGAAGGCCACAGCGTTTTACCCTTACATGTAAGAAGTCAACAAAGGAGACAGTCTATTATCAAAGCTAGAAGCAAGTAATCTGGAGTGAGCAAAAAGGAAATTGAACTGTGACTGCCCTTTAATACAGCCAAAATTTCAAGATGTGGAGAAAAATCATAGTGCAGTCTCGAAAAAATTAGCTAATCTGGGGTCAAGTCCTTCCCCTTCTGAGAAAATCTGGAGTAATTGCATTACTAAGTGTAGCTATTCCAGGTTTTAGCACATCCAGTCCTTGACTAAACAGGGACTCTGCAGCTGTCCTAGGCAGGATAATGATTACAAGAGATAATCTTCATGTTTCAAGAAGCATTGCTGACAGAAGTGAGGGAGAAATGGCCTCTCTCACTCTCGCAGTAGTCAGAGTATTTCATAGCTATCCAGATGCATTATGAGAACTTTATGTCTTTCTCTTAAAACAAATGGTGGAAAGCATTGTCAGAGAAAGCACAGATGGATTGTATTCCTCCCCACCATATATCACTGTGGTTAGCTGGAGATTAAATTTCTCTTTTGTATTTAGGTAATCTTGCCTTTATTTTCTTACTAATAGCAGCTGGAGGGAAAACGCTATAAATCTGTTTATTGTCTGTGCGCCACATGACTACTCAGTACTTCTTATAAGCAGCACTAGTTCTGCTGTTGTTTAAATAAAAGATTGGACTCAGTGTTAGTTAACAAAGTCGGGATCCATTTGATGATCCTCCCCCTGCACCGTCGGTGATCACAGCTCAGAAGCGCAGGGCAGGAGAAGACAAGGTTACAAATACTGGCGCTGCTTCATATTGATTATTTTACTGCCTCGGTGTTTGTGCTCAGTTCTTTGTGAACTCCTAAAGATTTACACCCCAATCCATCCACATCACTGTGCAAGGCTAAGTTAACCTTGAAAAGGCTGTATCCTTTGCTGCTGAATTTAAAGGTAGAAAAATGGAGTTTCTTCTTACACGGCTTAGTGATTTCTCTTCCAAATCTGCCACACTTACTAGCAAATACACAGCAAAGTTTCCTCATGTGGACGTTACCAAAAGGAAGATGGACAAAGTAAACTCAGCCGTTGAGAGTGCTTTGGCTTCACTCAAAAAGGAACTGATAAGGATGTTTGAACCATGATTGAACAGGGGAGCTCAGGTGCATGTGCACTGCCTCTGACACTGAACTGATCGTGTTCTTTCTGTTAAAAGTCAAAACCAAAGTTGTCGGTAAGCTTTCTGCCAGGCAGAAAATATATACCCTCGGTTGCTTTCATTATAAATAATTAATTATTCCCCAGTTCAAGCCACATACCGGCTGCTGATTACTCAAGCTCTGTAATTGTTTCAGTTCCTTAACACTTACCAGCCATTAATCTCAAATAACAATAACCATTTAATAACCATTTATTACCAAAGAAGTAGATTAATGGCGATTTCAGGAAACATTGTCTTCAGGGAGGTCCTAAGAAGTGCTGTCTCATGGGCTGCAAGTGTTTAAAAATTTAAGTGCTCGTGACAATGGCCATTAAGCTGTATTTCTGTGTGTGTGTTTGCAGACAGTGCTTAGTGCTACAACACGGTGACATCTCTGTCAAGAGCCTCTAGGTGCTGCCACAGTACAGATAAACAGCACCGAATGCTGCATTTGTTTCCTTCTTCGGCAGAGACAGTAATCTATTTGCAAGTAAACCGGTCTTCTAGTGGGGTTTTAAATAGATACTGAAGAGCAGTATTTTTCCATTGCAATTCTTTGGTCAACGGTTTAATTGCAATCATTTCCCAATAAAAATGCTCAAACAAACAAAAAATTTCCATGCATCGACATCCCTTCTGAAATGAGAAACCACTTAAATATATGTTATGTGGAAGTGTCACTGTATTTTTTTTAGTATTATTATAGAAAGGTTAAAAAAAATAAAAGCCTAGCATTGTAACTTCAATTTGAAGGTATTTTTTTTTGTTTTCTCACCTGCTCAATCATGTACACACATAGAATTAGTCTGCTCTAATTCTTGCAGGGAAGTCTGCCTCTGTCCCCCCAGTTTTAAACAATGACTGGCTACAAGGACTGGAAGCTGATGGAAATCATTTCAGTCTAGAAATGGAGACAGGTTTAATGCAGCTGTTTAAAATACATCCTCCAGTGGTGTTTTTCATTTGCAGACCAAAGACTGCACAGAAAAGAAATTGTGCCCACGAGCAGCTCCCAAGGATTTTGCTTCAGTGCCCCCATCCCTCAGATGGGATAAAGCAGCACAGCTTCAAAGGAAGTGTCCTAATTTACACTGAGGATCTGGTCCAAAGCACTGCTTCGGGAACATGGCTCTGCCCTGCATTTGGATGCAGCTGTGTACCAGACCCAGGAGTTCAGTACCCATCCCTGTGATCTTTAGTAAGGATTGTCCCCGTGCTTTCATAGATAAGCACACAGAAAATCTGTCAGAATTATTTTTGTATTAAAAAACCACCCCTAGTTTACATATACACCAGTTATAACTACAAATGCAGCAGCAAAGCTACAGAGACACTAAGGCTGGGTGGTGTGCATCAGACTGTCCAACTTGAAGGCAACGTCACCGTGCCTTGCTCTGAACCCAGCACTTTGACTTCCAGAAAGGTGCCCCAGAATGAGCTGGCAGTTTCACGTGGGAAAGGCCAGTTGCAGCAACAGTTCCTCACCAGCACTGTTATTATTTATGGTTCAGCCAGGGGGAGAGGGGTGCCTTGTTTCCAATTTGAACTCGTCTACCTCCTGGTAAAGCCCCTCTCTGTGAGATTTAAGAGTCTGTTGGAGCCTGCTGAGAGGAAGGGTGTAAATTTGGCCTCAAACAGGAATGAACTTCAACATACCAACATGTCTCCCTGGATGGCAACTTAAATTCTTCCTCTCTACACTTGAGTTCCTTTGTCTGAAGGGATGAGGAGTTTGATCAGCAATTAAGGCCAGGAATCAGCAGTGCAAGGTTGGCAGGACAGAAAACTTACTTCCTGATATTTGCTTATGAGAAAGATACTTGATTCTTTTTTGTCTACTAACACGAGGAATTATTCTTATAATTATACAAAAAAAAAAAAAATTCTTCCACCTTTCACTCCCACCCAGAGTTAGAAAAACCTGTTTTAACTCCTCACTTATCTTTATCAGCCTAACTACAGAGTGTCCACGTGGAAGATAAATGCTGTTATTATTTTAAATTCCTAGCACCAGCTCCTAGAAATGCTGACGAGTCACTAATCCCAGGAAAATGTATGGTAGTTAATTATAAGTGAAGCATACGAAGTCATCCAGTAGATTGCAATCAACAAGATGCAATGAATAAACACTTTGTTTCTCATCGTTCAGGAGACAGGTTGTTCTCTGACCCTTCATCTTCCTCTCAGTGGGACATTGGGATAACAATAAGCCCAAAATAAAACAAATGAACAAATGAGGCTTCAGCCCCAGAAACAAATAAATCATTTTTCAGAGCTGAGCACTTGGAGATACACATTTCCACCTATTTCAGAGCTGTCCTGCTGGCCAGGGAGGGGTTTTGCTCATTTTACCTGACCTTGAATTGAATACTGAACAAGAGCAAAATGCCATTAAGCAAAAGGGAGCAACAGTGTACCCAGGAGTCACAATGAGGTGCCCCACACCACATAGGATGGTGTTGGAAGTTGCCAGGAAGGTGTCTGCCAAAGACCCTCTGTGAGCCATGGAGAAGAAGCCCTTCAAGGGAGTCCATTGCCCCAGCACTGGGCAGGGATGTCTGGGTGTACTAAGAGAATGCTATACATCAGAGATGGTTTTGAAACACATTGCTAAGGTGGTACCAGTGCAGCCCCACTGCTGGCACAAGGGGTAATCAGCTCTTACAGACACTGGGAGACATCTCCTCCTCTTTACTGATGTTGGTTGATGCCACAGGGAGCAGGACAAGATCTTTAAAGGACCTCACAGCAGAGTGAGTCGGGGAAGAGAGAAGAGGGCCAGAAATTAAGCTACCATCTCTGCTTCATCTTCCCAGAAACCCTCCCAGATAAGTGCAAAGCTCCAGCAGGAAGAGCTAGCCCAGAGAATACCCAAGGTCCTCACCAAGTTTATCTTGGGTGGAGCAAAGATTTTTTTCAGGTACCACAATTTCATCTCTGCACTTTCCTATTATTCTATTATTTATGATTTCTCTTCCATCGATGACATTCACTGTTCTGTATCATAATAGCAATTTCTTACCAAATGGTTTTTGTCCAAATAAAGATAAAATACACTGGAAAATTCAGAAAAGAAGATTTGTTTGTGTGAAGTTTTGGGAGGAAGAAGATTTGTTCTATTCAGATACAGACATATCTCTGAGCATAGACAAAAACCATCCCCCCTGACATTTATAATGGGGTTTTTTTGTTTGGCGTCATGGAAGACTAACTAAGGCATAAACAACAACTTCATGACCTCGAGTTCTGAGGTCTTTCTTCATCAAAATGGACAAAAAGGAGTGATGGGAGCTAGGGAAGTGAAAAGCAAGACTAGCATATCATTACTGACGCAGGATGTCTGTAGAATAGGAGGCGTACGACAGAAAAAAACTGTGCTGCACTGGTGAAAGGAAAGAAGTTGAATATAGCAGAGCGTGCAGAGGAAGTTAATATCCATGGAGATGAATGATATGTTTAGACTGACAGCTGAGAAAGACAGTTTTGACAGACACATATTACATGAATTAGAGTAGGGTTGTGCAAGTATATATGGGACTTTTTAACCTTTCTTTTTCACTTCCACTATTTTTCAGCTAAGCATAATTTTCCTTTACACAACATTTACAATCTCAACTCCAGTTGAACAAATCTTCCACCAGGATTTGGACACAGGGGCAGGTAGATAGGTAGAAGATATTTTCTATGCTGAGCAGTAAACAGATTTGCACTGTTGTTTCCAAGGACAGTATGGATTTCTGTTCAAACCCCTGAAATACAAGACTTGTGGCAAACAAATTTTGAGTGATAAAGGATTTTTGTGTAAGTTTGGTAACATACAGGATTTCCAGTGTCTCTGAGGCTTAGCAAAAGTGTGCTAACTGTGCTGTATGAATGATCTTTTTTGAAGTCCAAAGTGTTTGGCAGCTCAGCTGCAAACTTATAAATATTTTAGAGAAATTTTCCAATGGGAGGCTGCCTCCTGAGACATTGGAGATTCTGCAGTGACTGTACAGAGTAAGCTTGGGCACTAGAGAGGAATGAGACCATATATAAGACCATGTGAACATCCCTAAGTAAGACTTCAGAACCAGGTGGATTTCTCAAAATTTCTTACAACCTGATACTTCTAATGTAGCAGTTATTCATGCTGAGTTACACTAACATCACCAGAAAAGCTCAGTAAAGCTCCATGTGGTATGGATTGCTCATTTGAGCTCTACAACCCAAGGAAAGCTTCACAAATAGTTCTTTGAAGACAGAAGGACTTAACTTCAGATATGGTGAAGTCAGAAATCATGTCCTTCCTCTTGGTCTGAGTGCTGGATTTTCTTCAGACACACAATAATACAGATTTATTATGAAGAAATAACAAAATTTGCCTTGCCTCAGTGAGGAGACAAGAGCTCACTCTTACCCTAGGGACAGATCTAGGCTAATATCCCCAAAATATCTTCATTTCTATGAAGAACCTCTGAGATTAAGGAGGCAGAGATGTGTTCACCATGACAGGCGCTTGTTGCACTTTTCACCCTCCTCATGCACCGAGACATCCACAGGTCTCTTGTGTCAGCACTGGGGTTGGATTTCTGCATGTTCTCTTCTTAAACCTGATGGCACAGAAAGCCTTCCTGAAGTGAGGGATTCTGTATAGCTCTGGAGAAAGGCAAGGCTGCAATAGCTGGAAATCATTAGTTATGCCTTCTAGAGGTTCTTCAAGTCAGAACCTTCTCTGAAATGTAGTAACAGGTTTTAATTGGGCTGAGAACAGAAACAGAAATGGAACCATGTGCCGTATGCCAATTTGTATAAGAAATGCCCATTCAATTGATTTAATTTAGAGGTAGAAGTATGACAGGATGCTACACATCCAGCCATAGATAGAGCTGCTGTGTGCAGTCAGTGCAGGCAGCAGCACAGCTTTCCTCCTGCCCACTTGCCACTACCCAGCAATGTTGGCTGCGGCACGCTTGCTGAGCCCACTGTTGTCACTCCTTGTCCTGGGCTGAAATTGTGTCCCATTGAAGTTACAAAAATATCCTGTCATCTGCAACAGCATCACCAGCAATGCCTTCTGCACCTCACATGGGCTCTTGCCACTCTTCCGGAGCTCCGGTTCCAAATGCTTACATTTCAGGTCTCTGAAGTTAAGTTTCCGAATGCATTTTCCTAAAATTGTTCATCTAAACCAATTCAAATTCTTACAACCTGAGAGGGTTGGGAAGATGGCTGTACCCTGCATGAGACTGCTCATTGCTTAGCGCTGGGAAAGACAGAGTAGGCATCATCCAGTACCTTCCCAGGTACAATCTATACCAGCTACCCCTGCTGAGCTGTTAAAACTCTGCTCAACGCTCACAATTTCTTTCATGTCCCCAGGCGCAGCCGACTCAAATATGCAGCACTATGAAAATTAAATTGAATTTAATAGCTAACTAAATATCACCATGGGCATTTTCTGATTGCATTGTACTGGGAGGGGAACCGCCGCTGCCATGTGCCACGTAATCTTCTGTGCTGCAACGGCCCTTTGAGCAGACATCAAAGACAGATTTAAAGTCTGGCTTTACAAAGCCTAGATGTCATATACTTTTTTTCTGATTAGATAAATGTAAGAGTGGATAGACTCCCTTACCTTCATCTTGCTGATCCTGAACACCTCTATTTGAATGTGGTAAAGGAGTGGGTAGATATTTTTTTTAAGTACTACCAGCTTTTAGAAATGTTGAATGTCTAAGTGATTTTTGCTTTTGAATGTCTGCAATACCTTTAATTTTCTTCCCTCCTGTTATGTGGAAATTGGTTTTATATATATATATATGACTTGTTCTTCCTGCAGTTATAATGTCCATAGAGTGTCTTGTTTTCCTCTGTCTGTAATGGATATAGATACACTCTTCAAAGAAACTCTTATCTACAAGAAATATACATTTGGCAGAGGAGCTCCAGGAAGAAACGGAGGAAGCATTTAAAATAATGAACAAGTTCTAAAAATTCATGGTTTTCACTTGATCGTTTGAGTACAATAAATTAGAGATCAGATTATCTGGAAAATTCCCACTTCCATCTAATAGAGGGTCATAATCCTGAAGAGCAGCTGGTCTCTTGCAGATTGGTTGCTCATAACAATAAAGTTTTCAGTGTTCTAAGTCAGACAAAGATCCCAGTCCAGTACATTTCCTGTATTCTGCACTCTAGAGAAAAAAGAGATCAAGGGCCTTAAAAGTTATATGTTACATTACTGACTTGATCTCTTACTTGTGGACACCTGAAGACACAGGAGTTTCAAGGTTTTCCTAAGACTGAGTAAGTGCCAGCTGCAGATGTGGACCTCTCCACTGTAGAACCTGACTGCTGCCTTCTGCAGGAGGTGGGAGAGCTTGGGGCATTTGTGTCTTGGCCTCATGACCACTGCCTCAAAATACCTAATTACTTCAAGTCCATTACTCAAAGCTCTCTTCCCTGCACTGCTTTGTTTTTAATCTAACTCTTCAGGAAAATGCATTAAATGAGGAAAGTAAGCCATAAGCATCAGAGCATATCTCAGCCTCTGCAAAAAGTATGAGTGGGTGAGGTCAAGAAGAGAGCAAAGTGGATGGCACTGGGTTACGTCAGCAGCTCACAGGATGCTGTTTGTCTAGAAAAATGAAACAATTCCAGACTGGTTTTGCCATCAAAGGAGATACAGAATCTGCCTGAAGGACTTTTATGTACATCCTTACCAGAGTGTCTTTGACTATCTTCACCATTTTTGGGAATTTTCCTTTTGAACTTCCTCTTCATGATACCACTAGTTTAGGCTTCTCCTGGTCACATCACCTCTGCTCAGACCTTGTCCAAATTCCCTTTACTTCCTTAGATCAAACTGCGTCTATTCTCTCACTCTTCCAAATCATGTGCCTGTTTTGCATGTTGCTTCTTTATTCCTTCTCTGCTAGGATTTTTCCATGACCTTAATGCCATTCTAACAAGCAATTTTAGAAGACCTGCTGTTTTCCTGTACTGCATCTCTCCTGCTGTTCCACAGTGCTTGCACTCAAATCACAGATTATCCAGACTAAGAGTCTCCATTTTTTGTGTCAGTCTTTCCAAATTAAATCTGGAGATAGAGATGCTGTTAGGAAATTGCTGATTCCATGTTCATTGAGCCTACACATTTCAGCTTGTAAGCTTTTTTTCAGTCAAGGACAGTGAGAGCTACATTGATGTGCAGAAATAAAAAGCTGTCTGCAAATTAGATATCATAGAAAAACTCAGCTTGCAATTTTCTTTCCTTTTGTAGACAGCTTTACTGGTGACCACACCAGGAATGCTTTGTCATTACATTAATAGTCTAATACTGATAAACATGTTTTTAAGTATAAACCTGGCTTATGGTATTTATAGATACAAAGTCTTCAGAAACACACCAGACCTCAAAATTTTAACACACAGAGTTTCTGAAGTGTCACACTGGGCATTCAGGGATGTGTATGGTCTTGTGGCATCTTTTTGTGCAACTAGCACAAATACTGTGCTTGCCAAATAGGACCCTAACGTGCAAACTGAAGCTTAATGGCTGCACTGCAGTGGAACAGCACAAGTTGCTGCATTTTAATTGCCTCTTATTTAGGAAATGGCAGAACATAATGAAGTGCTTGGATTCTGGCCATGACTCCAGCCTCCTGTGTGGTTCTGTCCTCAAAACTGGGTATTAGAAACCCATTCTCGCTTTGTATCTTCTAAAAAGACTTGCAACTACTGTTTTAGGACATCACTGCTTTCTGGGACAAATTCTCAGATGTCTGTGGGTGCACAGGGCACAGAGACTTGCACGAGCACCCCCTGCACCTGCAGACAGTTTCTCTGCACACTCTTCATGAAACTGCTGATTACCTACCCATAGTGGAAAAGATACCCTTTACCTTTCTCTTTTCTCTTCCACACTTTCTGCCTCCCGCTATGACACGTTTTGCATACATACATCCTTTCAGTCTGGGTATTTTTGCAGTGCCGCATGCTGAGGATTCACAAAGTGAAAAGCAGACGTCTCCCTGTGCCAGACAGGTTCCTGCTCGTACAGGGTGCTCAGCTGTCAGGCAGTGCTCATCCCTTTTCTGCCTTTCTGCATAGCATACTTTTGTTGTCTGCAAGTCAGATTCTCTGGTCGTGGCCTCTCTAAGCCCTTTTTGACCTGGAGACCAGACCAATGTCCCTGTGCCTGCAGGCACTGGGGAGATTTCCCTTCCGATGCCGTAACCTCCCTTCCTAGGCATTGTACAATGGGAATTGTGCACTTGAGTCTACAGCATAAAAAAGGAAGTGCAGACCCAAGGCAAATCCAAGTTATTAATTAAACCTCATAGTGGCCATGGAAAGCAAGTGGTTATTAGCTTAACTGAGGGACAGTGAACTTGAGGCAGTCTCCCAAATCACGCTGTGGAAGAGATTAATGAATAATCTTGTAGCTCAGACCTGAGCTCTCTTTTCCAGACTACTTTTGCCTCTTGAGATATGTAATACAACAGCATTGGAATTACAGTGTAGAATTCTATTACTAATCACTAGTCAAAAATATGGCACATCTAGCAATAACAGCTGGGGGAAAATTTAATAATTTCCTTTTTAATGTATTTTCTTCTGTACTGCAGTGTTGATATTAATTAAAAAAGACCCCCGAGCAGTGTGGAATAATAAAAACCTCAGTCAGTCATAGCTGAGAATATGCTAAACCTTTTTGTATTAAATTTTCAGGCATGGCTTTTGGTTTAGGCTGAGGGTGTGCTCTGCTTTTTGCTGGTCTGCTTTTAAAATTCACATTTCCTGGCAAATCAACTGAGTCACCTGAGGGGTCTCAAATCCAAAGAGTGAGTGATTTCTTCAAGCTTAGCCGTCTTGTTATTTTTTAATTCCCTATCAAATAATTTATGTGGAGCTTTACCTATATTATAGTTTGCTGATACAAGTAATTTCAAAGGTTTTTGGCAAAATAAACCTCCAGTGAAAAATATTCTTAGTTAATAACTAACATAAAAAAAGACAGAAGTATTTTACCATCACTATAAATTGCAAGTTAATTTTAGAGCTCTGCTGAAATGAATATTTTTTCAGTTCCCAGACCTATCAACAGCCCTGGCTGTCAAGGGATAGGGCAGGTTGCCTTTTGTGAGACTATACAGTTCTTGATAAGGCCAGCCAGTCAGGAAAATGCAGCATACCATGGTCAGCTTTGGACTCGCAACTGATCCAGAGCTGTAGCCTACCCTCAGGGCCTCTAAATGAGCAAACCTGCTGATGGATCATCAGCTTGTAGGCAGTCTGACCTTCCTCTTCTAATTTGTGATGCAAGCTGAACCAAAAGCTTCTCTAAATCTAACAAACTTGCCCTTCTTTCCATGCCACCCCTCTCACAGCTCAGCATGGTCCCATTTCACAGATTCAGTGTGTTTAGAAAAGCTCCTGAATGTCTGATGCTCATTTGACCGTAATTGCTTTGACAGATCTGTGACTCAGACCTGGCCTGTGCGTATGAAGACAGCACCAACACAATCTCTCATGGTGCTCTTGGAGATGTATGTGTGTTCCCTCTCCTCCTCACTGGCCTTTGTCCTCAAGGAAAGAATGTTCATGCAGTCATGGTGATGCGGTTTGCAGTGGTATCTGCTAAGGACCTCCTCCACTGGGAGGCTGTACATATAGTTCATGTCAGCAGCTCATACCTACTTCTTCATGCTGATCATTTACAATAGTAGAGATACAGTAGCATTTTTGGAGTGCTAATTTTCAGAGAAAGGAATCTAGGAGAAGAGTTTAAAGCCTGCACGACTGTGCCAAACATCCAGAGATACAGAGACAACAGCTAAAGTGATGATTGCCTTCCAAACTCCTCCTGATTTCAAGTGAGATCCAGGCACATATTTCACACAAACGTACTGCCATGACAGAGCGAAGGAGAACTTCCAAACCTTGAGAGGATTATCTGTTCTGGATGCTAAGACTACTTCTCCTTCCTGACAGTGGGAGCTGGTGGAGCAGTTTCTGGTAACAGATCCCAGCAGGCAGGAGCAGTGTTGAGATGCATCTGACCAGCCCAGCGTGCAAGAAGGCTGACAGCTGGCCTAGGGATGTCTCTTGTCATCCTGTCTGGCACTATACTCTTGCAGAGCCATACCCTGCAGGTCTTCAAGTGCAGAAATTATGATTTTAATAACATAATCCTAACACAGTAAAATCCTGATCTAAATTCATATGAAATTACACATTCCCACTGACTACTGGGAATCCTCATTTTAAAAATCTTGCCGTATTCTTCAAAACTGATTTTCTGAAAGGTACTGTCAAAGGTTTCAAAAATGCCTGTCCACAGCTTCAGTGACAGTTTACCCCTAAGTCACAAAGCAAAAATCAATTCTTTCTGTCTAAGGTGTCCTCCCGGCAATGTGGTTGAGAAGACTTTCTCAACTGTCAAGCTCCCAACAGCCCCACTGACACTGTGGTATGGATTTTGTCCTGTGAAGGCTCAGAGGAGGATCCCTTGTTATTACCTATGAGTCACTGAATTACTGAAATCTAACCATTTCCCATTTCTGTGTAGTTCTTTAGGCATAATTTAAATTTGATAGAAAAGAGGAAGGTGTCCTATTTCTGACTCAGTTCCTCCAGATACGCAGTTCTACAAACATATTAGGCCTCTGAGGAAGAGATTATCTTAAAATAGTTTCTGGAGAAATAAAGACTCTATTCTCCAGATGTAACTCCATCAGTAACTCATTCTAATTCTTAAGTCTTTTTTTTTTCCCAAGCGGACGGGATGCACCAATCCATTCCCAAGATAGGCCCTACCCACAAACATGACAAATTAACTGAAGAAAGGAAGTGGCTTTTCTAGTAATATGAATTTTGCCATGTTATTGTTAATGGGAGTTGAGGTGAACTCCGGAGCGATCACTTAAATCCCAAAGCACAGAACTTGTAAACATAACTAAAACTGAGAACTAGCTACAAAGATACCAAACCCAGCTGTTCATGGACTGCACTGTACTGTAACAGAAAACCTGCACTGTAACAGAAAACCTCTCCTTGAATGAAGCTTTATTTGCATGTGTGTACATTTTTGAGATGATAGATCAGTCTAGAATAGAAGACAGAGGACCTATGGACCCATGGTAGTTGCGCTTCCCTCTGGAGTGGTAGCTGAAGACCAGAAGAGATACCCAAGTAAGCTGAGATGTCTGTGTTTATGCAATGCATTGACAACTTTATTAGTGTAGGATCATGAATTATTTTTCTGAACTCTCTCACAATCCATGATTCCACTGCTGAAGACAAAATCCCTTTTTTTTTTTTCACCTCTACATTACTTTTCATCATCTTCCATTAAAATAATTGAGGAAAGAAATTATAGGAGATGTCAGATGCATAGCCAAAAATTTCTCATCTTTGAGGTCTGCTGTGAATTATTTGTTCTTGGATCTCATTTGAGCCGTAGGACTCTTTCAGCAGCCAAATGTGCCCAGCAGTTAAAAAATCAATAGACTCCTACTGAGGAGAAACTCTCTTCCCATATCCTGTGCTGATTTGTTCTGTAACCTGCGACAAGACCACTTTCCTCTTTGGCTCCCACTTTGCCTGTCTGTGAAACTGCATGCCATAATGCAGTGGCTCTTCCCAGCGCTGTGGTGCAGAGCATCACCTCCACTGAGCAGCATCGTGCACTTCTCCCAGACTCTGCAGCTTCCAGCAGCAGCAGATAAGAGGTGTTTGCCTCCTTTGGTCATCCTAGCCTTGCCCACTGTGGCCATTGCTTTCTCTGGAGAGCCCCGTGAGATCTGCAGGGAACCATAATGCTACTGGGGAGCAATCTCTGGTGCCTGTCTTGTGGTAAGACCCCCTTCCCCTGACAAGCCCCAGTGAAACGATGAGCTGAACAGGCACTTGCCGGCACAAAGCTTGCTACAAGCTAACCAGGACCTGTGCTTACATTATCCCTGTAATTTAGAGACAAATCTGTACTTAAGTATCTGGGTAACTGCAAGCCTTGGCAGCTTTATAAACACAGTATTTCTGAGAACTGTGGCAGCTGCGTTAAAGAACAGGATCATTTACATGGATCCCTGTGTAAGATCATAAACCAGGTTTCTTCTAGACTTAATACTGCTTCATAATCTCTAACAGTTAGACCCCATACTGTTTGGGTTGCAAGAGAGCTAATTTGTCACCCTTATGGCTTCCACCAGCAGTAAGGTAAGAGCAGCAATTTTAATTCAAAGTTGATATGAAACCATATCTTCCAATTTCTGTGTGACAAACGGTTCTCCCCACCCAGTGGGATTCCCTGCTGCTGGTCAGAACAAAATGCCTGCATTTGCAAAATGGCACATTTTTGTCAAAACGCACACAGGTAAAAAGCAGCAATTCTCACGCCTTTACATTTGACTCCTGTACAGAAGCAAGTTTCTTTCTGTCACTCCTACTATTTTATCTGTTTAGGGCTTCATTCCACCAAGGATTCTGTCTGTGTCCTGGCTTTGGCTGGTATAGAGTTAATTTTCACAAGAAGCTGGGAGGGGACACATCCAGGATACTGACCCAAACTATCCAAGGGGATATTTCATACGATATGATATTATGACCAGTGTAAAAACTGGGGGAGCTGACCTGGGAAGAGGAGGGATCATGGCTTGGGAATGGGCTGGGCACTGGGTTCTGGTGATGAGAAATCGCATTGGCCATCACTCCCTTCGTATATTCTTTTATTAGTGCTATTATTGTTATTATTTCTTCACTTCTTCTGTTGCCCTATTAAACTGTCCTTATCTCAACCCAAAAGTTACCCTTTTCTTCCAGTTCTCCCCCCCAGCCCACCACTGGGGAGGAGTGAGTGAGTAGTTGTGTGGTGCTTTGTTGCTGGCTGGGTCTAAACCATGACAGTCTGCAGTTAGGGAGTCTGTATCCTCACATCCTTAGTTTGTAATTGCTTTAAAACAAGGACTAATTTCTTCTGCATTCATGCCTAGTACAACAGATATCTCAAAATTAATATACTGGAAATATTATGATAAGTCTTGGAAGAATTTTCTTTTTAAGTCATTTTACAGTGTCCTGACATACAGTGAAATAAAATGTCCAAAGCTATAATTGTACAAGATGGTCAAATTATGTGAGAAATTATACAAATAAATATGTGTCTAATTTAGATGCTGTGGGTATGTCTGCTGCATGTCTATTGTATTTCTTCATGGGGTTTTATCCTCATATTACCTTCCATTTCTGATTCTTCCCTTTCCATGCAGCCTTCTAACATGGACTGTTCTGTCTTCTTACTATGTGGTTACCATATTCTTAGCAGGCAGCTGCTATATTTGCTTATGTATGTTCTTTCCATAAAATGAAAGAAAGATTTGGAGTGATTTTCTTCATATCAGCATATTGCAGTAGATCAGTCCAATATAATCTATCCCTCATGTCATTCTGTTCAATTCAAATTCATTATTGTGAAATCTTGGATCAGAACAGATGAAGTCTATTTAGTACAGATTTCTACGTGCATATGTAGGAAAATTATCAACATCTATTTAAAGGCCATCAGATTCTGTACTGGTATGGGATCTGGAGATACTAACTCAATGGAAATCTTTCTTGTAACAAGTGTTTTCACTGCAGTGTAGAATATTGCGTTTCACTGAGTTTCAATGATATTAAATAATTATTCTAATTGATAATGACCAGGAAAAGAGGAAAAATACCTGTTTACAAAGCTTGTTCACATTCTGAGAGTTTAAAGAATGGCTTTGGAAATGACTATGTGTAATTCTAGACTCCACAAGGATGAATAAGCAGGGAACAGGGAGAAGAAGGCTTGGAAGAACACAACAGCAGCCTTCCAGCCTAAGATGACTGAGAAGACAGAGACAGGTTTTGCAGAGGTGCCCAGCTGGAACAAGAGAGGCAATGGTCACCAGCTGAAATAGTGAATATTTTGATTGGTCACAAGGAACAACATTTTCATCACAAGGACAGTTACCACTGGAACAAGTTAGCCAGGAAGTTGTTTGTGGTACCTCCTTCCCTGGAGATTTTCAGCTAACTGGAGCAACCTGGTCTGAATTCAGTGCTGACCTAGCTTTGGGCAGGAGATTGAGCTAGAGACATCCTGAGATTCTTTCCAGTCTCAATGATTCAATGATTCTAAGTTTGAGCTTGAAAAATTAATGCCTGAAAGTAGTTTATGGTGGTTTCTTGACTTGCAGTTTTGCACTATGAAAAACACAGACCTGGGACTTGCAGGTTACAGTAGTTAGTGATGGGGAACTGGGTTGGTAAGAAAAAGAATATTATTTATTCTTTACTGAAAAAAGTCAACGCCTAGCATTTGCATTAAAAATCCAGCTCCTGCCCCTATGACTTTTTATACAAGCTGGAGTAAGTCCAGTGGAAGAAAATGAGGAAAAAACCCCAATTCCAAATGTGAGGGGTCTTTTTGTGAAATATAAATGTTTTCCAGACCCAGACTCCACCTTGAACTGCTTACCTTTTTCACAAGGTGCCATTCATCCCTTCTGCAGAGGCAGTGGTGAAAGATAAAAGATGTGGGGTAGGGAGACACATTGGCCTCCAACTGACCTGGCCCTTCTCTACTCTTCTCAGGGCACTCTGTTGGAGTGCAGAACCTGGAGTTTATGTTCTCCTTGTCCCTCATGTCCTCTGTGAGTGCTGAACCAGAAAACTATTGAATAAAAGGTCACCACTACTTTTCTTCTAGTGCTTTCTGCATTTTTTTTTAATTGAGACCAAAGAATTCTTTTTTTCTTTTTCCTGTGGAAATTAAATGCATCACTGTGCTTTGGACTTTTTACAAATAATGTGTTGAAAATAACTCCCTCACTCATAAACACTTACCAGAGAGGATTGTGTGGGCAAGACCCTCAGCCAGCACAAGCCTCCATGCTCCATTGTTTGTCACAGAGCTATACCCCAGATAAAGGTCTAGTCTGAAGCACAAATCTGGCACCTGGTCTGGCAGACCACCTGAACCATCCTCCTGCTCATGCCAAGAATGCCAACACCTGACCTTTCTCTAGTGATAAAGTTCACAGTCAAAACTCACACACACAACCCCACTGCATAATGTGCCCAGACATTTGGAGCCAAACAGTAGGACATCTGTTTTCATCAGGCAACCTTTCATAGTCAGTGGATATATTTGGCTGCCTTGTGTTGTATTTAGGTGCAGTGCTTCAAATATATTCAGATATTAATGTATTTATTTCAATAGACAATTATTTAACTGCAAGCAGCTGTGATATCCAAAAACTGGCATGCACAATCCTCTGGAGTGCCACATCTGAATTTATTGGAAGATTCCATATTAATATACACAAGCTAGAGTTTGCATATGTTTGGAACTCTGCACCTGTATGTATACCAAGATATCCCAGAAAAGGAGTTCTAGATTTATTGCATTTCTTGCTCTGTAGTGATTGAAAGGTAAGCCCATATGGGCAGTCTTTTTCTGTTCCTCTTAGAAGGTGAAAGAATATCACATTTACCTTCCTGGGTACATCAAAATCAGCAAAAAGGAACAAGATGCATGTTCAAGAAAATGTTTGCCTATTGTTAGGTAGAACACATTCGAAGTTCAGAACTTCAACAGTTTTTGGTATAGCAAAAATATCCCAAAGTGAATCTCTCCTAATAGTTGCTAAGGTTCCCCCTTACTCTTCCAAACTATATAGAATTTTTCATTATCTTCTTTTCCAATTAGCCTCTTGTTGAATTCTAGGAGGCTTGTTGCAGAAGCTGGTTTTGCCTGAATAACAGTCATGAATGAGATCATAATTCTGTTTGGAGATGTTTCCTAAATGTTTTTTTTTTTATTGTTTCTCCTAGTATTTTTTTCCTAAGCTTTTCCATTGCCTTTGACTTCATTTGTACTTGTGATCAAATTCAGTATTTAGCAAACTCTTCATCCTCTTAATTTGTGTATGCTATGTTTGAACTTACAAAATCTTAAATGATTCTCTGAACAGCCATTTTCCCTTCTGTGTTATTCCAGTTGCAGGACATAACTGCATGCAGTTATTGAATGAGTAGCTGTTCCATTAATCCTTGCAGTGAAGCTGTTTTCCTCTGCAGCCACATCTTTCTCCTCAAAAGTCCATGAAAACATTATTTTTGCCCTATAGTTGGCAGTGATCTTAAAACATGCTCCTTAGACTGAAGAAAATAATAATGTTTTTGATATGTTCACTGCTAATTTATTAGTATGGTTAAAAAAATAAAATTAAAAAAGTACACTTATTTTAATGGCTTAAAACCACATTTGGAGTTCTTGAAACACATGGAAACCACTAATCACCTTAGGTAGCTGGATATACCTGGAAAAACAACAATAACAGATCACCCAGTTATTAGATTAATAATATTACTCTGTACATATGGAACATTGACACCAATTAACACAGAAGGAAAAGAAAGGGTAAAGACAGAAAATCAGTCAACGTCCCTGACTGGCAAATGCAAATAGGTCATTAATCCTACAATACTCATGTGGCATTTACAAAATATTTATCCAAAAAGCCAGCTATTGTGTTCCCAGTCTGCTTTTATTATTCTTGGGAGGATGCACCATTATGTGAGCAATAAGGGAAAAGATGCATAGTTTCGGGATTTGTCCACGGAAAGAGAGGGAAGCAGCAGGATGTTACAAAAGGGCCACCACAGGCTGCAGCTGTTCAGTGCTGCCAGATTTAAAGACCTGGCTCCAGAGATACCCGCCAGGAACAAAAGCCACAAACAAATGTAGTTTTGTCAGGGAGAAAGTCAACAGGTTGCAACTTACACTAGCAAAATACTCCCAAAAGATTCTTTCCCTTGCAGTTTGATAGAACCGTGGTGCTATATGTAATGATGTAATAATGGTACATTTTTCTCCTTTTTTGATGAAAGCACTTTGTTTAGGAGTGGAATATGCATAGAAGTTGACATACAGATAACCAAGAGGCACAATTTTACTTCACGGGTCGATAAAGGGCTACAGACCTGAAGGGAACACAGCCCTCCAGCTCCACAACTGGGTGAGAGCCACATGGTGCAGAGCCCAGTCCTGACAAAGCTTCCTTGTGCCCTTGAATAACCCATCTTCGAAAGTCTAGACAAACAGCTAAGTCATTTCAAGGCACTTGCTGAAATCTGTCCTAATAATTGAGAGCCTCAAGGTTGCTGTCCCTTGTTTCTTATTTACTCTTGTTTGCAACTTCACTCTTGTTCTTATTTTGAAGCAATTTTCTGCTGAATCCATATGGATGTGCAGAATGTTGTAAAACAGATAAATATCAGATGCGAGCTAGAAGTACCAAACACTTCCTGCTGCTCTCTGGCTCACAACATAGATAGGCACTTAGCTTCAAAATTGTTGTTGAGTTCTTAATAGTTCCCCTTCACTGTCCCAAACTGTCCTTCATAGCAACTCACTGACAATAAAGTGATGTTCCCCCTGCAACTAACTTAAGCTAGAAGATTTGCATCATTCTGCAGTTGCACATCACAAGATGATGTCACAATATGGCACCATATGAAATCATCTCTAGCAGACTGCAGATGGAGCTGCAATTATATTCAGTCTCCACTGCAGAGTCCTAACATTGAGGGAGTGTTCCATGGTTTAACTGCACATAGCTCCATCCCTCACAGACTGTCAGCTGAAATGAGGTCAGTGCTACATATGCATCAAGGACAACAGCTAACTACTATTACAATGTACATATAATAAATTAGGTTATATATGAAAATTTGACATCTGTCCACACTAATGGAGAAACTTAGACTTGCATGTAATTCAAAACCTCCTTCCAATAATAGAAAGAAACTTGAGTCTATTCTTTGATCAGAAAACCTGAATATTTACTTTTGTCTTTACTCCTCAAGGAGAGCTCCTGCCATAGTGCAAACTTACAAATACATTCAACAAGTGAAGCATTAACATTTCTTTCCTTTTTAATGATAAGAGCAGCTTCAGTCAGGATCAGACCAAGGGTAGACATATTTTTCATGTGAGGAGGACACGATTGGCAGGCAGGGATCACATCCCAGGTATGCCACCACTGCTGCCTATCACCACTCACGCTCTCAGAGGATACGACTCCTCTGATCTGCCAGAGTAGCTCCTTGCATAATTGCTCCCCACAGATTTTGTCAAAACTCCAACTGAAATTTACAGCCTGGGTTTTTCTAACTCAGATCTGACCTGGATGATGGAGTTTTCACATGATGATTAGGTGGCAGCAGGTCTGGAAGGGCAGTAATTTCCAAGGTGGGATGGTACCTGGCTGTTCCTGACAAGCAGAGGGGTTTGGACTTAGTGGTCTGTGTGGGCTCTGAGCAGAGCAGGATGCTGCCCTTGCTGTCAGAGCAGGAGCCTGGGCACAGCTGAACTGCTTGTACCGTGCACTGGAGCACAGGGCAGAGATCATCTGGGCTCAGCAAACTTCAGAATGGGATGTCAAAGAGCTGCATCATTTCACCTTGGTGACCAGGCATGGTGCTGAGCTGTGACAAAGAGATATAACAGCTCCCTTAGGTATTGCTTTGGCATCTTTTATGTGCAGTTGTATTGCAGCGTGCTTTACAGCCTGTGCATCTCCCGAAGACCTTGTCTGTTCATTGGTTACTGTGCCATGACATATTTATTTCTTGCAGATAATTAGCACATCTTGGAAGTATTTTTTTCTAAAGCTGTCTCTTGCACATGCCTCTAAGTCTAATAAAGCCCTGTGTTTTTGTGAAGTGTGCATTGCTGTCTGCTTAACTGTGAAAAACAGAAACAAAAAATAGAGGCTGCTGTGACTTTGACAAAAGGTTTCGTGTAAGTATTAAAAAAGCAGCAAGCAACCAACACATGTCCTCATGTTCCCAGTCAAAGAGGAGAGATTTTTGCATATAAGTGGTTATTTAATGTAACAAATAAATAAATCTTCCCAACATATTTCATCAGATTAACAGAGTTCAGTATACCTCATGTGAATTACCGGTTTAAAAAACTGAGCAAAACAGTACAGAAAACACTAAAATATCAGTGGCAAAAAGCCCATGTTCACTGTCTATGAACAACATGTTTTAGCAGCTCTTCCTTAAAACAGAACTGACATAATGTGAGCTCCACTATTGCCCTTGCTTTCTTTCATCCTGGGCCCAGATTGCTTTCATGTGTACCTTCTACTCATTTAAGTCAGTTGGCACTGTTTGGTGCCTACTTCGTGTAAAAGTGCTGCTGTGTAACGTTAGAGGATTTCAGCAGACCGCACCAAGCCACATCATCTACGTGCCACTTTTGAACCCTGCATTCAGACAAAGTTGAGAAGACAAGCACTTTTTTGTTCTGATGATCACCGGTTTCTGCAAGTGCTGGAAGTGCCAGTGAGTTATCTGTGCACCTCCCTTGATGGATGAGTTTGGCATCCTAATGTGTGGGGGATGTCCTGTCCAAATGAATCAGGGACAACTAAAAGAAGTACCACTGGGAAATGGTCCTGGAGCACTGGAGGTGATTAGGGCAAACTGCCTTCAGTCATCTCTATCTAATGTTTCCATGAGGAAGTTTTGGAGATACTGCTCTATATCTCATCTCTGCAGAGGGACTTGATCTCACCATATCACACTAATACTCTTCCAGAAATTCCAATGTGAAGCATGAAAATTGGGAACCAGTGACAATATTCACCAGCTTTCACACGTCTGTGTTTTTTCTCTGCCACGAATACAACACCTGTGCATATCTCTGCAATGCTCTCATGTTCTTTCAGCCAGTCTTTCTCTCTAAAAAATGCCAACACATCATAAACACACTGTGTGATGTTAGGAGAATGTCCTCTAGTGTATTCAAGTCCTTTATCACCTCTACACATGGACAAGATTAAGCATCATCCTGGGCAAATAAAGGTCATATGCTAACATAACATCATCTGAGGAAAAGTCAAACAAGACCAGGAAGGCAGTACTTCAGCACTGCTTCTGCTTAGAGGGCTTGGAGACGTGAGTATACTACCACACTATGCACACATACAAGTAAGCCCTGTAGACACAGGCAACCAAGGCTTTTAACATGCCAGGAAAGGTGTGTCCATGGAATTTGGTTTTCCTTTTCAAATGCATAGGCCGGATGTCAGCATTCAGTAGCGCAAACAGACGTGCCAGGGTAATATTTCCAGCAGGATATGAAACAGTGACTGGGGAGAACACTTGAGAGAACAAAGTCTGGACTTTTAATTGGGAAGAGTAGAGCTGTCCTGGCTCCAACAAAGTTAAAAGGGTTGTTTTGCCAAGGCTGTGATCAAGGATTTAAAGGATTCTGGCAAGGTCTCTACTACGAAGCTTTATGACCGTAGCTGTGCTGGCTACCAGCACGGAAAAATCACACCTAGCAACGCCAGCAAAGGCCCTGGTCTGGGCGTTACTGTGTTTTCAGAGAATACTTCAGTTCGTTTAACTTCTGTCATTTGGGGCAGTTTTGAGCCAGGCTGGAAGCAAGGTCTATCAGAGACATCCTTGGTAGGTGCTTCTGCTGACATGGCTGTGGTGAGTTGACTGTCACCAGAGGCCAGACAGACTTGGGACACCTAAACTGTGCTGAAGTCTATCAACATGAGGTTGTTCAGACTGAAACCAGCTTTTCTCCAGGGGCCGGAAAATTCTTGATAACCAGCCAGCGTGAACTGGGTGGTTCAAATCCTTATTTGCAGACAACTCCTGTCAGTAAGAATTAATAATGTTCGGAAACAGGATGGTCACTTGGTGCATGTCAGCAGTCACATCCCTCACAGGCAGAGCTTCCAGGGCTGGAAAAAAAATCACATGGGTAGAGGGAACCCTCTGCAGAGAGAGGAGAAGAGTAAGAGGAAGTATCTTCACAGGGATAGGGTGACAGAGCCACCTGCAGCTCAGCAGCTCTGGAGATGCACCCAGGCAGAGCCAGGAAAGTAGCTGTCCAACAGTCACATCATGCTGGTTTTCCCCTATTCCTTTTTGAACAAACAGGGTGTCATGGTTTAGGGTCAGGGAGGCCCCTTAAACCTATAACAGACGCTCTCTTTTAACCCCCCTCCCTCCCCAAAGGGGAAGGGAAAGGGAATAAGGGTGAGAGACTGAGCGATTAGAAAAGGAAACTAGAACAGCTTTAATGAAAAGGAAATTAATAATTATAAAAATGGAATATATACAAATATATACAAAACGAGTATGGAACCCAACCCCCCCAATGGTAATTCCATCACCGTCACCACTGATGTTGTGCAGGCACCAGGGCAGTCCCAGACTGGGCCCTGCAGCAGATGGGAGCTGTGTTCAGGAGCTGGATTCTGGTACCGGGTTCAGGAACACACAGACTGGGATCCAAGGCAGAATGGACAGAGTCCTCCTTGGGTGTTCCGAGGAAGGAACCGAAAGAGGACCTGAGACAAGACAAGCCAAGCTGGCAAAGCAGCCCAAGAGGGGGGAAGAGCCACAGAACCTTCGGATCCCACAGCTCTAAACCGAATATGACGTATATGGGCTGGAATCCCTGGTTGGTCAGTTTAGGGTCCCCTGTCCTGTCCGCTCCTCCCTGCAGGTTCAGCCTCTCACTTTCTGCACCCCCAATGTGGTACACAAGACCCAGCAGTGGCCTTGGTCTGCACACCAACCCTTGGTAGTAACTCTGACCATGGGGTGTTATCACTGCTAGAAGCAGACACTGCCTGTGAGAACAGGCTGCTGACTTCAGACAGTGCAGTTAGAAGAACCGAGCTGAAAAGTAAAATCACTGAACAGAATTGAATTCTTTCTGTTCTCACTCCAACCAGGACACAGGGAACATTTTAAAAGCAAGAGGAGTAGTGGTAAGATTAACTGCCAAATAGGTATTCCATGACAGTAGAAAAAGTAGTGTTATAAATATCTGGTTATTGAACTATGAAAGCTCAAGCATTTGTTGTTAATTCCTTTACACTACTTTGATACTGTGTGTTTCCGATCAATCATCCTGAAAACCCTGGCATTACCACTTAAGCAGAGGGCAAGACCAGTAGTGAAAATAAAAGATGAATCTGTATTTATTTTGCAGGCTACTTAGGTTTCTTTCAAGAAATGCATGACTTTCTTTAAAGCAGATGACAACAACTTTGGGCAAGAATGGCTGGAAAGTTGCCCAGCAGCAAAGGAGCTGGGGGTGGTGGTTGACAGCCAGTTGAACATGAGCTAGTGGTGTGCCTAGGTGGCCAAGAAGGTCAATGTCATCCTGGCCTGTCTCAGAAACAGCGTGGCCAGCAGGAGGAGAGAAGTGATCGTGCCTCTGTACTTGGCACTGGTGAGACCACATCTCCAGTACTGTGTTCAGTTCTGGGCCCCTCACCACAAGAAAGACATTGAGTTGCTGGAATGAGTTCAAAGAAGGGCAACCAAGCTGGTGAAGGGACTGGAAAACAAGTCTAGGAGCAGCTGAGGGAATTGGGGTTGCTTAGCCTGAAGAAAAGAAGGCGGAGGGGAGACCTTTATCACTCTCCACAACTACCTGAATGGACGTTTTAGTGAGGAGGGTGTTCAGTTTGTTTTCCCAGGTGACAAGCAATAGGACATGAGAAAATCACCTGAAGTTACAACAGATGAGATTTAGGTTGGATATTAGGAAAAAATTCTTCACCAAAAGGGTTGTAAAGCCCTGGAACAGGCTGCCCAGGGAAGTGGTGGAGTCACCATCCCTGGAGATATTTAAAAGACCTGTAGATGTGGTGCTTAGGGACATGACTTGTCAGTGCTGGATTAACAGTTGGACTCAATGATCTTAAAGGTCCTTCCCAACTGAGATGACTCTGTGATTCTACAATTCTATGAAAAATCAGTGATCATTAAATGCAGCTATTTACAATATGCACAAGATTGATCAGCATCCCCCACATGCTTAGAACGCAGTTTTTCGTATGTTTAAGTATTATGTGCACCCTTATGCATATATTTACATATGTAAATCTTTACATACTATCCTTTATTAACATGAATGTAGCATTGAAGATTTAGAAGTAATAAATGTATTTAAATACTGCAGTATTTAGCAAAGGACATACACAGTAGTTCTAAAGATGTCTGATCTAAATAATAGGGTATTTTCCTCTCTACAGAAAATGTCATATTTGGGTAGCTAAGTGCAATACCATCTCACCCAGATGCTGTTATACCACACTGCAGTGACTGTAGTGTTGATATCAACACCTCTTAAAGCCTAACCACCAAAATCTGAAACCAGAATACACCATTTCAAATTCCCTAAGGAAAATTTGAAAGTCTATCATCCTCTGCCATATGAAAATTTTTTACTTAAGAATGGATATTACATCAATTCCATCCTCAATAAAGACACTAGAGTTCTAATCCAGACTATAATATTTTCTTTTCCATACTAATTTTGCTGTTCAGTCTTCACCATTTTTATCGTCATTATATTTGCATTTCTAAAGAACCTATCACTCTAGGTTTTCAACCATTTAGATTACATTTTCTTAAATTTCCCCTACACAAATAAACACATTTTCGCTGCTTTTGTTTTTGATGCTGGTTTTCATATGAAGTACGGATCAACAGACAGTTTTTTTATTGTGGAAGATACACTGATGTGCCTTTTAGTTTATTTTTAGGTGAAGGCTTTTGCAAAGACAAAAGCTGTTTTACACTATAAAGCAATTACAGAGATCTGTGCAATACTTCTAGTACTCTAATTGCAGCATATAGGAGAAGATGCAATATTACTGATGCTGAGTAATACTCATCTAGCTTTCTTTGAAGCCCATGGTAGACTACTATTGCCATCAGTCAGAAACAAATTGGGCCTTGAATATGTACCCATTTAAGTAAATTGCTTGTTAGCGTCTCCCATCAAAACTGCAGTTGAACCTACCATTGCCAGGCTGAGATAAAGCTCACATTCATTTAGAGAGGCAATGCAAGTGTAATGGTTGCAGAATACCAATTATTTTGGCTTCTCTGCTTTCTTCAGCCACCCGCACAGAGGAGAAGGCAGGCAAGGCAAAACCAGCCAGCACACAGCTCTGGCTGCTATGAAGCAGTGGTTTCTGGCAATGCCATTGCTGGGCATGCAGTGATTTTGCAGGGTCTCAGAACAGAGGCTTGCACACTTTGCTCTGCCCAGACTTATTTTGGTCTGCCTAGGGCTTTGTTTTTACTTAGTTTTCTTGTTTTCACTTAGTTTTCTTCTGACATGCAATCCAAGTACTGGATCATAAGGTGCAGCTTTCTTGGGCCTCTATGAAAGCCTGGAGACCACCAAGAGAATCCCAGAAGTGTGGGAACATGTATGAACTCTTAAGCACCAATGTGCCTGCCTGCCCTTATTGTCCTCCCTGCGACATAACTGAGAATTCAGTGCAGAGTTTCTAATAGATTTTAATCCTGGAGAATACAATATGGTTTTTCCTTGGCACGTTCACTAAAATGAATATAAAATTTGCCACAAGCCTCTTAAAAGCTCCTGCAAACAATAAAAGGGTTAATAAGTCAGCTTCCGCTGTGCCTATAGACATTAGTTTTTATGGCTAAATGATAAATTTTACAGTTACATACATTTTATATGCACTGATTTTTATTGCCTAGAGAGTTCTGCGCTTATGAATCATCCTCAGATCCTTCAGCTATTTGAATCTAGGAATGGAAGTTCAAATGCTGCATGGTACTAACATAGTTTATTTAAAAAAAAAAAAAAAGGATAAAAAAAATTTCAAAAGCAACTGCCAAAGCATTAAATCTAAGGCACAGTTAAAAATTCTTATTTTCAGGAAAGAGCATTTAAACTACTGAATAGCTGAAGTGACATATATAACAGTAAAATCAGCATAGACATTTAAAGAACCAAAAATTGGACAAAATTAAATGTATGAGGAATAACTCAAGAATGAGACAAAGACTCTTTCCTATAGATACATACTTCTTAGACACTTTTTTTAAAAAAGCACACTCTTCTCCCCAAAAGACAAGTGAAGCTGCAAACTTTTTATATAAACATCACTTTCCCCTACACCCTCACTAAAATATTTCTGTAATTTCCAAACAATACCATGTGTTCTGCTACCAAATTGGATCAAGGAGCTTGTGCAGCTTATCCATAATGTTGTTGTCAGAACTGTTTATGGAACATATATTTCATCCGCAGGGTCTATGTCTTGAAACACAGTTTATTATTCTGGGCTCACGGCAATGTTCAGCGCTTTGGATTCAAAAGCTGCTGACAGTTCATTTTCATTTCTCAGTCTCTGCATTTCTGTGTTTAAATCCAGTCGAGTCCTGGCAAGCTGACGACTTGAGGAGTGCACCTCCAGCTAAAGACACAGAGGAAAAGATTTTTATTAGCAGAAGATAACCATCAAACTAAATTACACCATGAGTCTTTAAGGACAGATAGATACATTTGGGTAGAAATGTAAAAGTAATTGCCATAAAACTCATCAGAAAAATAGGCACTTCTTGTAGCATCTTCCTAGCTACAGGGCAGCTGAAATAATCCTTCATTGGAGAAGTAACCACTGGATGTATATTTATTAGCTACCTAAATAATTTGGAAAGGAAGCAAAAATAATTAGGATCGAAATGTGAATAATCTGAAAGCTGAAATATACCATCTAATGCAAGTGTGTGAATTAGTACAGACTTAGTCTTGTCAGGTGTTGATCTCTGAACAAAGCCCAGCAGGTCACTTGAGCACACTTTCTAAGGATAAAAGCACCACAGGAGACCCACTGGGGTATGACTGCAGGCACTTGTTTTAATGTGGCAATGAACAGAGACAGTACCCAGCATCTTGCAGAATTGCACCCTTTATGCTCATTTTGTATGTCTTGGAGTGTAAGATTTAACAGCATATACCTTCCAAATATACAATATCCACAGACAGAAAGACATAAGTGTGCAGATCCAGAAGTCTGCTTCTCTTATCTAACGGCTATTAGTATTTAAATGTTTGTGTAGCCACAATTTAGAGAGAGAGTTTAAGTTTAAATGACACCATTTTTGTTAAAAGCAACTCCAACTCACCCAGCAAGTTGTACCTTTTAAAATGAATTCTTCTACCTCTATGAAAGGTTTGTTCCTAAATAATTCTTTTTCCATCATTCCCTACTTTATTTAATGTTTTCTTATTAGCAATAACTACCACATCTTGCCTACTATGCAAAGACGTAAAGGGAGAATTAAATGCCACAGAGAATGCTGGACATTTCCTAGGGATTATTTCATGACTTTAATTTCTTAGTAAATTCAGGTTGGTGTAGGCAGGAGTTCTGTTGCATGGATAAAAGTTGCCGACTATTATGAGCATCTCAGAAACTTCAGGGATGAGGTACAAGAGTAAAGAGACAAGTATGAATAAATTCCAGCATTACCAGATGTTTCCTATAAATGCAAAATGAAACCATGATGTGATTTCATTACAGTCAACACCAATTTTCATATAACCCCATTAAATGATCAGTGGATCATGATAGGTGATCCGGATAATTATAGCTGTCTAATGTTTTCCCATGAAGTTCTTGTTTTCAGTGGCTTATATTTTGCCAAACCCAACCATTTAGGCTACATTTTGCTTCTTTACTCTAGATGGTTATGGTTTTGTTTTGATTTTTATGTTTTGGTACAGCCAGTTCAGCTGTTTCTGAGAAGCAGGGAGGAAAAGAGTCAATAACTTTGCAAGAGCTTGAATTAATATTTTAGATGCTTTTTTTAGCATGCTCTTTGTGTTTACATATAGCAGTAGGGAAATTCAGTTTAGCAAAATCTGCACTATGCCTGTGAAAAATCCCTGCTTTGGGCAAATGATGAGATAATAAAATAAGATGAGATAATGAAATATCACTGGGCATCCCATCTGCACTGATCATGCTTCATCCCCCCTGAAAACAACTGGGCTGAGCACAGAGGAAGGATCACCTCCTTGACCTGCTGGCAACATGAAGAACACTAATTTGTGAAACTCAATCATATGTATCATAATCAGGGCAACCAAAATACATCTCTTACTTTTAAAGACTAAATAGTCCTAATTTTGCTTTTCCCTAAATTTTGTGTTCTTCATTTTCCCATCTTAACTTTTGAAAGTACCTTTCTGAAAGGACACAGTATTTGTAGGCACAATTAATAACATATTTAATAACTGGAAATACAATCCCAGGTTTTGATTTAACTCTTAATAATTCTATAACCAAAAGTCATAACTACCATGTAAATATTTAATTACACACATTTAATTGGAGCAGGAATGTGCTTTTTTCTGACACGCATTTATGAAATTGACTGTAAAAAGGGATACTGCTTGACTCTCTTGTCTTTTTTATGACAGAGTATAAAGCATTGTCAGTATTTTAATATACTGAATATTACTGATGTTTAACTGGAGTGTATAACTTTTTAGTTAGAACTTTTCTTTGAATAATTGCTTCAAATGAAATTTCAATTCATTTTTAAATATGACAATGATACGGACATTTAAATTTCTCAGAGTGTTGTTAAAAGGAAACTTAAGAGCAGAGAGATATACTGGAGATTTACCACGTGCTGAGGCAGTGGAAGCATTACTGAAGAAACCTGGCTTTCAGAGGGTCAGTGTTAGCTCCTTCCTATCTTTTACATGGAGCATATTCTTAAAACAAACCAAAAAAAAGCACCAAGGAAATATAGAATGAATTAAATAAGCACACCCCATACTGCTGGGTGGAGAGTTCTGTTGATTAACACCAGCAGTACAGAGGCAACCTTCTTGTGCCTCAGATTTTCTAAGGTGAGCTGCCTCTGGCCACTGTGTTTCCTTCAAGCAGATGGAAAAGACACGGTGTGCTGGAAGCAAAGCCTTGGTAAGTGTCCCGTGGCACGTTCATTGCTACTCACAGGGCCCTCGCCTCGTGCTGTGCCAAAGCTTGCTTCCCAAAAAGCCCTTGCTGCAGTGTGTGCCACATGCTCAACTCCTCAACATCTTAGCTTGAGCTGTCTGCGATAGAGAGGTCCTGGGGCATTTTCTCAGTCTGAGGGGATGAAACCTGGGCCGTACAGGAGCTGCTTAATCAGCTGCTGCAACTCTAATCAAATCACTCTTCTCCGCCTGGACACCGGTTTTTCACCCTAGCTGGCCTCTGCCTAGCTCACAAGTACTAAAATAAGGTCATCAACGAGTTTAAACAAGTAAGGTGATTACCAGAAAGATTGGATTTAGCATTAGTGATTTCTTGTAATCTCAACATTTTTCTCACTGCATCTGCTGGCTAGAATTGAGCTTTTCTTAACAGCTCGCTACCTTGAAGTCAAAACATCACCTGATAATGACTTCTGCTGGTAGGGGATGAATAAAATTTAAGTTACAGCTTAAACTAACTCCACACTCAGTGGGGATGCCACAGCTCAAGTCAGACTTCATCTGCTCTTAAATTCAGCCCCTCCCTTACATTAGCTGAAGCAGCCTGCACAGACCTAGTGTGGTTTCACAGCACACATCTGTGCTGCTCGCTGCAGGGACATACAGGTATCTGAACTACTTTTAAAGAAAAAGTGTGGGCAGGAGAAGCCATACTGCCACGTTATTACAGAGCTCCACGTGGATTCATTTTACTCAAGACTGCTGCTGCAACCAGTTTGCTTCCAGCACTCAGCCTCCCTCATTTACAACTTGCCCTGAGTAGTGTTTATACCACACCAGAATACAGCCCTGGAGACCACTGTTTACAGAGTACAGTCCCTCTTCTTCCATCTCACTTCTGCATAATACATGTGAAGGATTAAGCAGAAATATTAACAGGTTGGACCTCTGGTCCTGAGGGACAGTGATGAGGATCTGTTGCTTGGTGACTGGGGAGGAAAGGACCTTACACCAGCTCTTCTTCCTCTGCTGAAACCAGCCCCAGGGGAGTCCAGGTGCTCACAGAGAAAAAAGTGTCTCTGAAAATGTGTGTTTCTGAAATATTGTGTGGTTGTTGGGGTTTTTTTTGTGGTTTGTTTTGTTATAAATCGCAGAAAGCTATTGGGGTTGCAGCATGTCCCATCAATCAGCACACCACGCAGCATCTATATTAAACATCCTACCGAGTCCCGAATTTCTGATGACACAAGATAAGAAAATATTCGTCAGGTTTTGTTAAACAATTTATATGTTAAGGGACTGAAAGGTCAGTGAGCAGAAATTGTGGTTCATCTTTCTTGCATATATATATTGCTTGATGATTAGGTAAAAATGTTACAAATACAGATGCAGGTGAAAAATATGACTATTCATAAGCAGAGATGAGACAATAGGGGGTTTTGTTATCCTGTTCATTTTAGTCCCTGCACAACAGGTTCACAGAATGGTTGTGCATTGCTAGAGAATGTGAGAACTGCTTTTCTGTCTCTGTGGGTATTTTTGATCTTTTGCCTTACCATATCTACAAAGTTTGCATAAAATTAACAGAAAAATACATTTTTTATCAGTGCAAAAATGCATGAAGAGCTAGTTCATCCTTCAATTGTCAATATTAGACAAGTGAAAATTAGCTACATTGCCATCCTATTGATGGCTAAGGGGTTTGATCTTGTCTTCAAACACTTGCAGGGTGGGGTGGTACCTCAGTAGACCTCGTAAGACTGGTTGGATAATTAGTGCTGAAAAATCTGTAGTTCATGGTTCCTGTTTCATGGGGTACGTGTAGGCTGGCCTTTCTAGAAAAAAAATTCATCAAAAAAAAGGGAAAAGACCAAATTCAGACCTTCTATGCCTTGCCTCAGCTCAAATGAGTCAGACATTTTTAGCAATGAAGCTTGTGTTATGTTGAATTTAAGAGTAGTTTTCATTTCAGCAAAAAAGAAATGAAAAAGAATAAAGAATTTTTAATGCATAGGGCAGGCAACTGGGCACAAGGTACTTCTGGGCTTTTTGCCCAGATTTGTCATTGACTTTTTGTTATATCTTGTGGGTCTGTTTTATTTTTTTAAGGAAAAAAAAAATTCAATCATTAGAATGTTAAGAAAATGAGGAGGCTGAATTCACTGCAGCATGATCTGTAGGATCATGTTGCAGGCTGGGTTAGGAAACTTCAAGTGTATTTTGGTCCTTCTCTATATTCATTTTGCCATTTGTCTTTATTATGTACTGGCTGTAATTCTGTGGTCTTCAGGGCAAATGCTCTATCTGTCTCTAAGTGTACAGTGAAAGCAGCTAGCTTTAAATTATATGTCTTATTAAAGAAGACATTCATACCAACAAAATCACCAAGCTTCTCTGAGATGCATGAAGGTCCATCCTGACCTGGTGAAGTTGCTTTTGATACTTGAGCTAGCTCTAAGCCACGATGTTAGATGCATCATAGACTTATGCCCATAAAGGAATTTTCTACAGGGATAGTACAGAGTGTCCACCTTATGCTGCAGGGGACACAGGAAGGGCTGCTTACTTCTTAGTGATTACAAACCCCTTTTCTTGGTGAAGTTGTGTGAATTTGGGTTCTGTAGATACATACCTGTGTGCATGCAGAAACAGTTATCAGAAAAGAGCATGAGGAAAAGTGTGCATGGAGAGGCAGTGAGTGAGAGTCTGCCAAAAGTTGATAAATTCTGGAGGCCTTTGGTCGTATTGAATCAGAGACAGAAGTGTCCAAGGCCATCAGCATGCGAGAGTATCAACACTGGCTTTTATAACTCAGACCATAGCCAAGGAGCTGGTGGCTGCTATATGCAGACACAGCCCACAGGCTACAGGATTTATATCTGCCTGGGGAAGGAAGGAACTTCCGATCACCTTCCCAAAACCACTAGTGCATAGGTATGGCCCTCCACTTCTCAGTAAACACCCAGAGTTGGCCTCCACGCTGCTGCTCTGGCTGGGTAAACTGAAGGATTGAGGGGGGATGATTGAATGGGTGGTACCAATGGTTCCCTAGTATTAAGAGTAACAGCTTGATTCCATTACTAATATAATAGCTTAATTTGTAAAATGTGTTCCATTAAATATTGGCTGTAGTCTGTATCTCTCCCTGACTGGTTCCTTTATCTGGAAAATGTACCTTCTTCTCCCCTGTAGTTGGAGACAAGGAGGCAAGGCAAAGAAGATGCGATACTGTCCTTGTAGGGATGGGGAAGGAAGGGATGACGGTCTGTGGGGGAAGGCAGGAGAGAAAAAGGCTTTTACAGGGAGGTCATCAACATAATGCCAGGTATCCTGGACTCGCTAAGGTCACTGATGACATCTAGGTACTGATAAAAACATAATACAGATATTAACAATGGTGGCATTAAATTACCAAGATCCTTAGATGGATGCTACAGGCTGTTCTGCCTCTTTCATTTGTAAAGCAGATACAAGAGGGTAATCATGTAAAAATTACTTAGTGTTCCTGTCTACAGATGACTTTTTGCAGAGACTAACTCATTTCAGAATGCAGTTTGATTTCTGGAAACAGAACACTTCAGTCCACAGAACTTTTCTCTCATTAGTAGTGTTAATCGGCTCCTGAGTGGACAATAAAATGTTTGCCTTTATGCTCTCCAGCCCTGTTGCTAAGAGCTATATACAGTAACAAACTGTTCACATAAATTTTCCCATTTTTCTTAGCTAAAACCCCAACAGGAAGAAAAAAAAAAAAAATCTGCTGACATTGATAAAGAATTTGAAAAAGCTCCTATGGTTTTTGCCATTCCAGACTGCCAGTTTATAGCCTGGGAACATTATCGCAGCTTCATTTCCACAACAAAAAGGCCCCATTCTTTTCTTAAAGGTTTGACCGTTCATCCTGTCCTTGGTGTTTTGCATCAGAAATGCACTCGTGTTGTCAGCCTTTCTCTTAGCACTCACTTATCCAGGGTGCCAAAGAAAAGTCTAAGAAAAGCACAAGTGTCTAACAGGTTACTATAGTTTCTTTTGTGCTCTTAAAATTTGCAGACTTCAAGTGTTTAAAAATGTAATTAACATTTATGCATATGATAAATTTAAAAATCGGGTGAACTTTTCACACTTGAATGTTAACAATTTCCATTGCCTGCTCTCCGGTAAATTTCGGTTCTGGTTATTTTTACTTCATGGATTTAGCTGGGCTGTAATCCTGCTGGGTCGGACTAGGAATTTTACAGACACAGAACAGGAAACAGCCATTTACATTTTTAGTGTGAGTTTTAAGTGTAAGTCCAGCAAAATAGAAGGTATTTTTTCTCCAAAGGTGAGAGAAAAGGATTTCAATTATTGCAGGCTGGTAGGCGGGCAGTGTGTTGCTAATATTACATTTTTGAGTTCTTTTCTTCTTTCACTGTCATTATATATAGTCATTCAGTTACAACTTATGAAAATGTATGAATAATCCACTTATGCTACGTCAACTTAACGCAGTCCCATAAGCAAATCAAATATGATCTTGGGAACATCTAAAAGTACAGCAAAATTAATGCAGTCGAGGATGGAGAGATCATACAGCCAGAGCTCTCACATAACAGTGTTTTTGCACTGATGTACCCCAATTAAATTCCAGAACAGACTAATTGTTAATGTAAATTATCACCTTATGGTTACTTGATGTCCTACAAGAGGTGAGTCCAATGATTTTAGTGTCGTCTAGTATAAAGCATACCGGTATCTGTATCACAAAACTGTATATCACAACTTTATATCACAAAACTAATCACAATTTTATGACAGGGCATTGTGATATACAGTTGACAGCCTGCTTGGCAGCTTCAGCAGCAAATCCAATGACAACTGCATTAGCCTCTGGTGGCAGCATTTGCAGGTCAGTGAGGTAAGACAGTATCAGGAAATCTGCACCGTGCATATTCTGCAGTAATAACCTGAACTTCATTCTCTGAGGCTGCCAGGGTGATATCTACCAAAGGAGCTAGTTCATATGGTCCTTAAAAATGCAGTTTAGGCTTTGTCTGAAGGTGAATATTACACCAACTTGAGCAATTATAATTAGAAAGAGACAGATTGAATTTTGTTGACATCTCTTCAAAGATTGGTGCCCAAGAGAAAAATAATGCTGCAACATAGAACTTGAGAGTAAACACCTCAGCATTTTAATAACTGCAAAAGCCATTTTTTTTCTGGAATGCCATGAACATTATTGCTGTAAGATAAAACGAAGGACAATCCTATAAAACAGTACATAAAAAGACAAAGACATTACTTGTCACACTGCTTATTTCAGGGCTAAAGTGCTGGCTACATGTTCCCATTGCACTATTTTAATGTTCCCAGCTGGCTTCTGCAGGGGAGTGCTTACTTTTTCTCCCAAAGGAATGAGACTGTTCCATCATCCAACATGATTCATACAGGAAACACAGAAAAACTGTATCCCCATTACCTTTTTGCTCCCCATCTCCCTGGGCTGGTGAGGCAAAAGGAGACTAATCGCAGATTACAGCTCTGATAGGAGATTTTTTGGAAAGCAATGTAAATAAATCAATGTCAAATCACAGGGACACAGTAAATTCAGTTCAGAAGCCTCACCCTACTGCATTTATCTGTAGTCCCTCTAGTATGATGTGCTACTGTTAGGTGTGAGCATCACAACAGCATTAATGGTATTAATCTGCCTGCTAATGTCAGTGTTGGGATAAAGAAACAGGACCCAGAGTATTTACTCCTCCCCAAATGGCAAGGAGCCTGTAAAGGACTATGAAGTGAAGACCTTGGGAGTCAAAAAAGCATGGGGATTGTAGGCAAATTCAGAGCAGTTCTTGGAGGGACAGATCATCCAAGGCATCCAAAAGGATTACAGATTTAAGACTCATGAAGCAGGTGAAATGATTCAGATTGGAGGATGACATAATTGGAAAAGAGAAGTTGAAGATGAGTTTAGCAAATTTGTTTTAGAGGGCAGAAATGGACAAGTATTTAGCAATGAAGATAAATTGTCATGCATAGGCTTGCTGATGTCACATGGAATAAAATTATTGATGTCATAAGTGCGCAGATGAAGAGGCAGATGGAGAATGAGAAATCAAAGGTAACAGTAAGGCTACAAGACAAGGAGAACAGTATAATTCTGAACAAACAAAAAGCAATGGGAAAAGAGCATCCTTGGGACAGATAAAAAAGTCTCATCTGAAGAGACTTTGAAATGGCAAGGTAATACCTAAGAAGGTATGTCAGAGGCAAAACTTCACAAGAGGAGAGAAAAAGATTTTAAGTAATAGAAACTGTTGGGGAAGATGAGTTAGTCAAAATAGAAACTAAAAAGATAAAAGGAGGAGGACTGAGGGTGAAAATCTGAAGGATGTCAACAGATAGTGGAGAGGGAGTGGGATGATCTACCAGCGTTGGTGCTGAAAAGAACAATGTTTGAGGTGAAAGTAGAAAGCAGAGAGCACAAGCTCACCAAAGGATAAGGTGGAAAGGAAGAAGATGTGGAGAAGCCATGGTCCTGAAGACTGCATTATGAGGTATCTGAGCTGAAAGAAGCCATCTGGTTTGGCTGGGAAAGAACACTGGTGAAGGGAGTCTTGGTGGATACTAAAACTAGATGATAAAGAAAGTCTAATAAATACTATCCAGGAAAGAATGTTTGGAAGTCTAATCAGATGTGGGGTCTAATCAGATTTCTAATCAGCTCGGAGTGGCAAGCGCAACCCTGTTTCCAGGCTGACTGAAAGAAGCTGGAGAACAGAGGCAGGGCAGCAGAGAAATTGCTGAGGAATAAGAGAACAAGGGGAAGTTATGACTGCGTCAAACACAGAGTAGAGAGAGAACACCAAAGTAATCTTGCCCTCCAAGGCACAGAAAGCAAGAGGAGGTTGGATTTAGTTGAGACAGAGGAGATAGAAAAATCAAAGTAGTTTTAATTGTCCTTAAGGGTATTTTGCTATTTAATAATAGCAAAGGATTCCACATTTCGATACTGTCCCTTCTGCATCTTGCAGAAGTCTCATTTGATGTAGTGCCATATATTACCCTGATGCTATAGGTGACCTTGTTTCCTGAAGGAGAGACAAGAGATTAACTTATACGGAGGCTTTCCAGCCACTAAAAGTGCAATAGAAGTAGACAAAATATCAAAAATCTGTCTCATTTATGGGGCAATGTAGCCATTAGCATTGAGGTGAAAATATTTTGGAGAATAATTAGGGTTGATTAATAGATTTACAGGCCCTATGAATTACAGAATATAACTCTGGGGGGACCCCTATTTTCAGTCTTTCTTTTTCTGAGGACACTATAGGGACTACTGAGGCCACACCAGCCTTGAGGCTGAAGTATGAAGGCAGGCTGCTTTTGATTTCCCTCAGTGACTAGATCAACTTACCTGGCATGGTCTGGGAGGAGAACTTGTGCCTAGATGATTAGTTTAGGAAGTCAGCACAGATCTTTCATATTTTTCCAGTCATTATATAATCCTAGGAAAAGAAGCCAGCTACCAGTTTCTATGATACTTGTGGCTAAACAAACAATTTATGTTGTTCAAAAGGGCCACTGATGACAGGCTCTACTTGCACCTTGGCACTAACTACTTATGCCCTGGTTCCAAGGCAAGGTGTGATGAAGATGTAGCATGATGTACTGGTAGTCTGGTGTTATACTTGGGGTGCCATGAAGGCTGCAGTCACCTTATAAATTCAATAAGTTTGCCTCAGGCACTAAAACATCCATCACTTCAGCACCAGCACAGTATGCAGCTAATGTTTGTCACATCTTCATCATACACAGTGGAGTGTTAGCTGTGCATTGCATGACTTGAGTATAGAATAAGTTGTTGACCTACAGTAAACCACTGACTAAGGTTGTCAGGCTGGCTCACGTCTTAATCTGAAATATAAAAGTGACTTTATGTACCCAACACTGAAGATGCTAGGGCAGTCTCCCTACAAACAAGAAATATATCCTTGCAGATGACACCTAACTTTCCTGCAACAGAGCAAGATAAAGAACTTGTAAAAAGAGCTTTCTAAACATACTGTTCCCTCTTCCTTGTTTAGAAGAGCACCAAATAAGAAATGATATGAGAATTAAAAATGTTTTTTACAAAAGGCACTTGCTATTCTTACCATAATTAAGTTCATTTAGTAGAGCAATGACTTACCTCTTCTACAAGGAGTTCATTTTAAAGAAGTGATCACCCTTCAAATCATGCAAACCAAAAGATGGAATTTTTTCTGCTTTGAAAATGAATTTTTTATGCAACACAAAATCAGCAACATGGTAGTCATCTTTCTATTTAAAAATGGCATGGTAGGAGGGTGCTTTCTAGTTGTTTTGTTGGGTTTTTTTTCAAAGACAACATAATCATGGTTTAAGTACAGAGATTGCCTAGCCTCATTAGGAAGCTGGGTTGGCAAAAACTTCAGAGAACTTGTGCAGATCTATACATTAATACATATGATGATTAATAGCATGTAAATTTTTCACAACTCAGATCCACTTATAAGAGAGAAAAACTCTGGTAAAACTTCTAGTCAGAAAGAGACCCAGAATCTCTTTCCAGAAAATGTTCATCTCATTTGCACGTCTATCCTAGGGAGAAATACAGAATGACATAATTTCCCTGCTCTTGTAATTCATGTGGATGTTGACAGCACTTCTAACTTGCTTTTGAAATCTTCTCTCTGAGAAGAGTTAAAGGAAGTATAAGAGGATTATAAAATCTGGCAGGTGAGATTTGGCACAAAATACTTGAAAATCAAAAGCATATGTGACTGATGGAAAGACGTGGCACCCTTAGATGCATCAGAAATGTAGAGAGAATAAGATGCATTACACAGAACAACTCACAAACCTGTAGTTTTTCCCATGATTCAGAAACCAGACATCACAGCGGAAAAATATCCCAGGCACTAGGAATCCAGGACAAATCCAGGTTGGATTTTAGTGACTGGAATTCATTAATAACAGTTGGCTATTTGGTAGAAAATCAGCTGTGGTCCAATTGCAAATCCTTGTGAGTTTGTTCTTGCACGGAAAAGCCAGCACAACATGTAACCATGTAGTCAACAGTGTGTGGTGCTGGCTCTTCAGGAGCTAAGAACAGCAGGGCTACAAGGCTGAAACATTTTCTTACTCAAAATATTACTAGTATATTATTAGGGTACCTATACTGATGGTACATGGTAACTTGCAATTTTGCAGTGTTCATTTTCTTTGTTCTGGGAATCATCACAGGATTTCGCTCCTCAACTTTCTTATGCTGGCACCATTAACTAGAAGCTAGGTGACAGAACTATGTACGTGATCATTTTATAAATGAGCAGAAATAAACCCAGGGATAGCAAATGGAAGTCAAGGTTTTAGGATTTACATTTCATTTATTTTAAAACTGCTAGAATTCTATTTGAGTCTAATTATAGGCATTAAAAAAATGAGGATATACTTATGTTTAACAACATATTTATTGGCTCCTACAAACTTGTACTTCATGCTTATAATTTCTTTCCTATTAATAATCCTTTCTTCAAACTGATCTAACCTGGCTAGGGTTAGGAGATTTCAGTCTGTATGGTGGTACTGCTCCCCTTCCTCCTCCTGTCCCCTTTCTCCTGAGTACTGAAGACATCAACCCCGTGGAATTCTCCCCAGAGCCTCGCTGAGGAGGGAGGAGAAGGAGAAGGAGAGGGTAGCCAGAGCCACAGACAGACACAGCAATACCACTGGCAGGTCTTAAGGACAGGAGGAATGACTAGGCAGAGCTGGGCAAAAGACCAGGAGTGCAGATACTGTATCAGCACTGGCATCTAATGATCCTTGTGCCATTGCTTAGTGGATAAATTCGGAATCACTCGTCCCTCATACACTGTTTTGTTGTCCATCACAATTGAAATGCTTGTGTCAGTTTTGTTATGCTAACAGAGGCCTCTAGTGGGAGGACAGCAAATGCCAGACAAAAGCTTTATGCAAGGATAGTTCAAATGGCTTTACACAAAACTCTCAGAGTTGTGACAGCTCAGTGGGCTCAGGTGCCTAGTGGTGTGGCTTTTTTTCCCCCCATCCCTAGTTGGTACAGGACACCATATGCAGAAATGCTATGTACTAGCCAAGCTTGGGACCTGGAGGTTCATGAAGCTGCGGTTCATCACAGAGACTGGCTGTGCTTGGGTACTGGCATTGCAGAGCTCGGACCGAGGTCATTCCTTCCCATGAAGAGATGGGGTAGAACTAGAAAAATGCAACGGGCACACCACGGGTGCATGCAGGGGATATTGTGACAAGAGGTGGGTGAGGTTTGTCAAGCTTTCAGCGGGAAGGTGAGTCAGCATGTGAATATACTGTGTGGATGAAGACAGTCTCAATGCGATGCTGTACAGACACCCACTGACCAAAGAAGCTTTAAAAAACAACCTTGTCCTACTATGCAAATATTCAAAACATAAGCTCCAACATTAATCTCTAACATTATCATAATCTTTGATATAAAGTTGTTGCCATTTTATTTCAACTCTACAGGGATTCCGTAGAACTTCTTCCGTCAGGAATGGCTAAAGCATTCCCGAGACCCCTGGCACCAGTCTGGCATATGTAATGTATGCTGGCACTAATTCTTTACTCCACTGTATCAGTTTTATTCCAGTGTAAAAGTGATATAATAGAGTACCAAGCTTCCAGCCTCTGTGTTTGAATTTCCAGACCTTAGCTTTAGTACAGAAGAAAATAAATCAGTGTACGTTATATATTTCTTGTCTTTCTTATCTACAGAGGCAAAATAATTTTGGATAGGTGCTCTATGGAGCACATAAGACCATGTGTTTTCAGCTTTTGTCATATTTGTTGCTTCTTGGATCAGAAGATTACAAAGTAATAACAATAAAATAAACTCCAAACAATAATAATCCTCCAGTGTTTTAGCTGTTTTGAGGAAAAGCCTCCTCAGTGAAGACCTTGAAAAGAAATAGGAGGTGATGGAAAGATTAATTTGGATGTAATCTTGTTTTTAAGGTGATTTCACTTATGACTGGGAGCAGCACTTCTGAGGAAAATGCATTGAACCTCTGATGGGACTTGAACTCAGTCACTAGCAAAGGTCCTGTCAGCAAGCCTACAGCAGTGGTCCGCGACTCCCTGGAAGTACAGCCAGTGAGCAGTTGATATGAGCATTGCACATGTGTGGTCTTCAGCAGCGTGGCCCAGAAGGGCACTACATGTTGCTCTGCCATCTCTCCCATCACCACTTCTCTTTACCCAAAATAGGCCTTTAAAACTGCCTTCACGTCTCCCTCCAGCCCCAAACTTCACATTTTTCTCCTAGTTTATAAAAGGATATTCAAGTATAGCCTTAAATACAAACTTATTTCCCAAATCTAAGTCCTATGAAAACATTGTTTCTCTTCATTCTTGTTCATGCTGCAAAATAATAGCCTAGTTTATACATACACAGAATTCTAAGGTCCTCTCTCTCTGAACAAACATACACTGCTACTTGTATGGCTGTGGTTAAACTGATGAGTGAGCTGGAAGTACAAACTGCTGGCATGAAGAGGCTTTTGGAGCCAAATATGCATTTCTTACAGCTATTATGTTTTCCATAGCAGGCATGAAATTTACACTCTGAAAAGATGCTTCCTTTTTGAAATCGTTACTGACTTTGAGAAAAATAACACATATCAAGCTTTCTTTGCACATTGTAAGGAAACAGAAACAGGTTACAAACAACAATTTTAAAATGCTCTGCAGCTCACCTTTAAAACCCTGCAATTTTCTGTAAAAGGACTCTGCTGCATTTTCTTCCATTAAATTCCCTCTGTCTCGGTACTTCTCAGTGCTCTGTGTCTGCTATTTGTGAAAAGGTATCTTAGCAATATAATACCATGTCAGGGACAAATTATTCTCTGCTGTGACATACTGCCACAGTACAGTTTAAGTAATCATCTGAGATGGATCCAGACATTAGTTTATTTTCAATGATGATCCTAAAAGGTGTGTTAACACTGTTCTAGAGAGACAAGAGAAAAAAAAACAAACCAACTTAGGATACAAAGAAATGCCATGGGAAAGAAACTGTAGAGATGTACTTTTTCATAGAGTTATACTTAAAAATACGTTAGAAGACCCAAAATATGGAAGTTTTCTTCTGTACTTACATGTCTTTTCTGGTAGACGTGTGTTTGGCACCAGTAAAAGGAAGTGCTCTCTGGATGTACCTGTGTCAGCCCACCATATGTGAAGAAGCTAGCCTAGACACTCTCAATCTTTACACAACTGAAGACCAGTGAGATAAAGCTCACCACAAATGTACTGTTACACTGAGGCTGCTGGTACCCACGGTTGGAGTCATTTGCCTGAGGGACCTTCTACAGAGACTGGAGAATGACAGGCACATCCTCAGAGTGAGCCATATCACAGGGCTGCACAGGGGAACACGAGAAAGGCACTCTCAAAGTCTATTCAGGACACCTAAGGCCTGCTAAGACACTACAGCAGGAGCCAAGCGCAAGCCTTTTCCATTTCAGGCAACCTAGTCAAGCAGTTAACATTACACAGAATGCATCCCCTCTCAAACTCCACCAAACCGTGGATTTCCACACGTACTGTACAGCACTAACTACAATGTCATACTTTGATGCAAGGTAAACAATACTCAATAATAAGGCAAATCCATAGTTGTCTGAAATAGAAGCTCTTAGAGAGCTTTTATAGCAGAGCAAAGCAGACTGACTTTATAGATGTGATAAACTGTTTTAAAAACTGCAGTACTATAGGATTTCAGCTGTTAATACAGAATCTGCTAAGTCATCTCTGTACATCCAAGGAGAGAAATTGTCCTTAATGACTACACTTGTACTTATTTTTAAGTGATAGCTTAAAAACATCAGCCAGCATGAAGTACTGGAGCCAAGTGGTCTCCTGATATGTTTATTTTCAGTGCAGAGTCATTTAAGCTTTGTGGTTTTTTGCCATTCAGGTGCCTGTGCACCATATTCCTCAGTATTTCTGCTTGCAGTAATGTGGAGCACGGAGATATGCACAGAGCTTCTGTGTCAGACAAAAGCTGCTGAAGTGTTTCTGGCCCAAAGCTTGTCCCAGAAAGTACCAAAGTCAAACATCCAAATGAAGTATCCAAACTAGCATGCCAGGTGTCTGGCTAACACCATAACTTCAAGTTATGATGGTTTAGCATTCTTGTCCACCCCACAAACTTTGCTGACCTGTAACACCACTTTCAGGGGAAAGCAGACCCAGCTGAATGCAGAAATACCTTTCTTACACTAATCCCCCCTACGCAGTGCAAGTCCTACTCTGAAGTGCAGCTATTTGGTTAGGTCTCCTGTTAGTTTAACTGCTGTTACCTCAGTCCTGTTGGATCATGGCACCTCCTCTTCATTGAAAACATAAGCAAATAATACATAAAGAGAAATTATGAAGTACTGTAATTCTTAAAAATTAATCAGACTAAAGGCTACTTTATTCATATATATGGAACAGAGATTTCTATGCTTCTAAATAATATTCTCACAATGTTTACATTTCATATAAATTGGTTTCATGGCTCTCCTTGGATCCTGGGGGACATTTTCCCATCTCTAGTGATTTTCAAGTGCAATCTGACTTTTTTCCATGCTAAGGTAACAATATGAAGGTAAACTTACTATACATTGAAGGAACATCAAAACCAAATTTATAACATCATGTGGTATTTAACTGCTGGGAGTTGAGGATATTATATACAGGAACTTTACTGGAAAGCTCAGAGCAAAGGGATTTCTGCATGTAAGTTAGAATACCTCTGGCAATATTTAGATTTTGAATCAGAAGTCAGGTGAGTTTCAGTGACATCAATGTTATCCTGAAAGGAATTTTATCACACTACAGGCAAATAGTACTGGTTTGTTACTATATAAAAAACTCTTCATTTTTATTAAAAAAAAATAATGTGCTGAATACTTGAACTTCTTTGCTGTGCTGAAAGATTGTGTAAAGTTTATGTATCCTTAGAATAGGGTTTTGCATAAAGACCTCAGAATAGGATGTGAGGGGGTGTGTACGCATATATTGCTTTCATCCTCAAAACACTATACTGATGAAGGCAAGAAAAAAAACTAGGATTGTTGTGCCCCAGTTAGCCTGTTAAATGTTCACACTAATAGGTATAGTTACTAACTGACAAAAGAGCTCTTGATGTTGAGGATGTTGTATATCAGAGTTAGAGGTAAGCAGGATTTGTTACAGTGGAACTAGAACATAGGTAGGTAGGTCGGTCGGACGGTAGGTAGGTAGGTGATTATAAACTACTATTGTTTCCAAATTTCAACCAAAGGCAATTAATTTCTTTCTCGAATAGAGGAAGCCACAAGATAGGAAAAATATTTATTCCATGTTAAACAATTTAGATGGGTTTAACAGCTTTAGTTTTCCAATGGCCTGAAGTAGGAATTTGAAGCCTGCCGTAAGACAAGAGCGGTCCCACTGATCTGTGTTTGGCTTTCTCTGTGAAATGCTGCCTACAGCAGAGCAAGCTGTTAGCCTGAATTTGAAAGGAAATGAGGCTTATTCAATTAAGGTCTCTGTCAATCCTTCCCTAATAACTTTTGAACCAGATGGCCAGTTTAAAAAAAAAAAGAAATAAAAAAAAAGGAATAAAATGACAAGGGGACTGAAGTCTCTCCAGCCTGAAGTTCCTAAAAGCTTTCAGAAAAGAAGCAAATACAAAAAGAAGAGTGAAATGTTGCATACCCAGTAGAGAATACAAGTGAGCTCAAGCTACCTGTTGTGTTTGGCCTGCCTGGCAGCCCCTCAGCTGTGGTACAGCCAGGGACTTAGCATCCCAGTGGTCCAGGATCAGCCACAGTGCACGGTTTCTGTTGCCTTGCCCCTGGGAGGAAACTGAGGACAAAGAGGGGAAAAAAAGGCTTAAGGGAAACAAGGGGAAAATATTTTAAGAAAAGACAAAGCACTAGGGGCTGTGAGGAGGGTTCAGTGCTCTCCTAGGTGAGCACTGAGGGAATATGTAGTTACAGGGACACAAATTGATTGGAAATGAGATTTAAGTAGTTCTGCAGCTCATGTAGCTTCCTGCTTGTTAATCATAATCATCATTGTATTATACATAAGCATTTTCGCTGAACTGAGTTTTTGCAAAAAGATCACAAAGAATGTGATATGTGTATATATATATACATATACCCATGTATGTATTTAGATCTGATTAACCCTGCTTTATCTGAATGTCACGTACACAAAGACATTTTTGATGGCAACAAGAAGGACATTTTAGGCAAAGGGAAGAGCAACAGTTAGAAGTGAAAATTCTTTTTCCTTCCTAACTCTAAGATGAAATTTGGGCTTGCAGCATTTAGATTTGAAGTTACTACTTTTTTGATATAACCATTACAGTGAGCATGAAAACTCTTCCAGCAAATTAAAGCTGATTCTGAAATACCTGCAGTATCACCAGAGTCAAGAATTTCTTTATCTTTTACATCACCTCAATAGAAGGCAAGCTTGAAAAATGGTCTGCAATGTAACAGATGAGTTTGCAGACCTACAAAGAAGGGAGATCAGTATGGCAATGCCAATTAATTTTACTGCATCATTTATTATTGTGCATTTTATCTTATTTTCTCCTACTGCTTTCATGTTTCTGCTCTTTCTATTAGACAATACTTGTTCTATATTAAAATGTGTTATCATAGTATCAAACATTGACCAGTAACAGATGACAACAGGAAATTCTGGAAGCCCTGCAGTGCAGAATTATGGGGCAGACAATTTGAAGACAACATGTATGTAGAAGAAAACATTCCCTTGTGGCTTTATACAATGACATACAGGGTTTATATAACTGGAAAAAAATTCTGTCTAAATGTGGAAATATTATCTACATAAATATCAAGTTTTTAATGTACCTTACTTAGCCCTTGACCTGAGTCTAACCATGAGTGCCATGGGTCAGTCTTGCATTAGATGCTTAATTATTTCTTTTATTAATTTTATAAATATTGCCTTCTAATTGTATTGGAGGCTTCACTGTAAGATTTTGTTAGTGGCAAAACTTTGCAGCCTGTTACAAAATAGGGGCAGGCTATGTTCTCACCTCCTCAACCTTTTATTGGCCTTCTTTAACGCTAGAAGGCCCAGTCTACTAACTTACACTAGGACAAGTTAAGCCAGATAAACTCCACTGGAAACTTAAAATCCCGAACATGTAAATAAGAATTTCCTCATCGATCTTTCCAGACAGTGGCTGGAGGCATTAAAAGTCTTACTGTTTCCTGGCACCCTGGGTCTCTGCTAGTCTAATGGTGTGTATTTTCCTCTTTTATCACTTGTATTATAGTATGCCTCGCCTAACTCCCACTCAGACCCAGCCTCTCCTGCCTTTTCATCTCAGTTTGATTGCTTTACTCCTTTGCTGACTAGATTCTCACAGCTTACAGAGAGCTGTGATTGAGGAAGCAGTTCAGAACTAGGCCCATCATAGTATAATTTAGGAACAAATATAATCATCCTCACCACAGTGTATGAGTTTAGAAAAGGTTACTACTCAGAAAAATTACTAATGCTTCCTCAACAGATAACAAAAAAAACAGCTTAAACACATTTTAGCTAACTGTATTTGAAATAGAAATGCTCTTCTTGAATAGAGATTACCTGTAAAGATATAGGAAATAAAATGACAGGTTTTAGGAATGACAAATAGGAAACAATCTGCCAGTCATGTTATATCACCCCCTTTACAAACTAACCAAGTTTTATATTAAAAATATTTGGAGAGTTCTTTGGACTCTTGCATTTCCTATATGAGAGTCATAGCTTTCTGATGTTTGGAAATTTTAATTTCTATCCTCAGTTTTGCCACGAAAAGGGGTTTTTTATATATATGTTTGGCCTCAACTGCCAGCTGACCAACCTGAATATTCAACTTCTCTGGCATTTACCTGTCTTGCCAAAACCCCTCCCATCACATGACTCTCTGCTTTTGATTTGTTAACTTAAATACACCAATCCCTTTTATTCTCTTGACATATATGGGTTCCCTGTCCACCTGGTTCTCTCTGTACTCCCACCTCCAAATACTACAAGCCAAGTCTGTGTTTCTAGGAAAGGAAAACTGTAAAGACAAGATTTATACCAATAAAAAATTATGTAGCACCAGGGCATGAGGGCACAAGTACAGGCTCATGCGTACAATCAGAACGCTAGCCTGTTCTCTGGCACACTTCTAGCCCACGCCATCCAGCATCCCTCTGGACAAAGCACAGTTCACCGGTCAGAGCAAGTCATGGCCATTCCCAGTAGGTGCTTTGAGATGAATCCTGGACTTCTCTTGTAGGTATGGCAGTCAGGAAGGCAGAATGCAATTTGTTTATAAGCCATTTATTTACCAAAATATAGCCACAGAATTTCAGACATTAATGAGACTTCATTTGCATGCTGTCAGTGCCTCCACTAGAGATACTTTGATAGAGTTGATAATTGCATTTTCTGTTTTCATGGACATTTCATGGATGACATCACTTCAACCAGCCTTTTCCAGCTGAGGACGTTAGAAGCTTCTTTTGGTTACACTGCCATGTAATTATAGCAGAAGTAATTTCTGACTACTCATTTCAAAGTATTTTTCAATTACTACCTTTTCAATAATATCACAACCCAAAGCAAGTCTAATATAGTACCATTTCTGACTGGTTCTGTAGCTGTTTGGTGCGTGTTCTTGTCAGATAACCAGGCTCAGAAATATCTAATTTTTACCATTTTTTCTCCAGTCTCTACCAGAATGACAGACTAACACTCAAGTGAATTGTGTCTATGTCTAAGTCAAAACCTGAGGGAAGATTTCTGGCAAATTTAATTCCCTCCCTTCAGGAAACTTTCATTCATTTTTTAACAATTAGTCACCCAAAGGGATAGTAAGACTAATATTTTTTCTCTTTGTATCCTCTTTTATAGGGAATACCCATTTATAGGCTCCAGCATTTAGCAATCTGTTCCACTCCAAACTGCTTTTAACATTTTTTCCAGAGATGTGATTTCTAGTTACTTATTTCTGAACATGTTATGCTTTACAAAGATGATTGCTATTCACTATGTCCTTGCTGTTCCTCTAACATCTAGTTTCATATGCTGAGTTGTTTGCTCTAATTTCTTTATTTTGTGTAAACCCCTTATAATTACTGTATTCAATTGCTTTTTACTGTTTATATCCAATTTCTGAGACAGATGAGACACAGCCCTTTCAATATCTTTTTCATTAATATAAATACTTGCTTCCAGCTAGCATTTCCTACTCTGTAACCTATTCTTCTTTTTGTTTGTGTTCTTTTTAATCAGATGTCTTTTCCATTCCTCATAATTCCTTTCACTTCTTCACTCACATAACAGACTCCCAAGAGGCCAGTATCCCTGATGCTCAGTACTGTTATCAGAAATGTTTTCTAGAAGATGGATATTCTAAAATATCTTTTTTTTACAGAGGCAGTCCTTGGCTTCATTATATTATTATGACTATGTCATAGAATTGTATGAAAGATAAACTACAGGAGCTGCTGCAGATCATCAAGTCCAACCTTGCTTCTCAAGGCGGGACTAGCTTCAGGGATTGATCATGGGGCATGGAAGCAGCAGCAGGAAGGATCAAAGGCAGGAGAAGAGCAATAGGAATGACCTCCTGTTGGAGGCACCTAGAAATTAGCAGTTCATAACGATCCTAACCCATAGATAACAGCCTCTCCTCAGGACACCCAAATCAGAGACAAAGAACAGTGATTAAATGCTGAGGTTTCGTGGAGGTGAGAAGTGAGATACGATGGGGAAACTCATCACTGAGATGCCCTAAGGGGTATAAAAAGGCACATGCAAAAATCAGACCATAGGTCCCAACCCAAGATGAGACCAGAAGACAAGAGGAGGTCTCAATAGCTGGTGTTCTTGTCCATCAACAGGGCTACCAGAGAGATCACCTGGATTCAAGCATCCTGAAGCCTGCATGATGGATTTGGGGGCATGTAAGAACACATGAGAGAAATCAGTATTGTTTCAAAGTAAATCAACTTCCAGTCCCCTTTTCATGGGGCAGCAAGAGCAGGGCAGCTCCAGGAGGGGAGATGAGCTGGGAGCTGAGGGTGACCACACAGGCAGAGGCAGTGTCCTCACTAACTGGACACTCTCCTACTGCCTTTGAGCAAGGTGAGCAGGGCAGGCTTGACAGAAATAGGGTCTGGTGGCAGCCCAGTTACCATCAGATGTATGCAAACTGATGGGTCAGCTCCAAGATGAGCTCAGGAATTCCCATTATCAGGTCAGCAAGGGACAGGGTTGGGCAAAGACTTGCCCACAGCATAGTTTAGGCAGGACTGTGCTGAAATAGGACTCCAGTGTCCCTGGGAAGAGGGTGGAGGTCCCAAGTGAGGCTCATCAAGGCAATTAAGGCTTATTGGCCACTCAGGGCCCTGACATCCACAGGATCTTTCACATAGATTTGTTAACAATGTTGCAACATTATTTCCTACTCACCCAGTTGATTTTTTAACATTTCCTAGGGAGAAGATTCACAAAGCCTTGGGCAATGTTCCAGAGCTAAACCATGATCACAGTAAAGCTTTTTTCTTTTGTTTAAATCAAAATTTCCCACACTGCAGCCTGCAACTGCTGCTTCTTTCACTATGTCAGCCCCATCTGCCCTAAAGACCCTCTAAATAGCAGAAGACTGCTCTCAGAGCCCACCAGAGCTTTCTCTTCTCTAGGCTGAAGTCCACTTTGCTTTGCCTATCCTTATACACCATATATTCCAACTGCCTCACCAAATGGTTTAGTAGTCCTCTGAAGTCTGCTGACTTGCATGCACTAGGGCCCAGCCTTTATAAAGTGTCTGATATGTGACCTCACCAGTGTGAAGCAGAGGGTAAATGGTAAAGGTAAATGAAAGCTAAATAAGTAGAGGGCAAATGGATAGAGATGCTCCATTTCCTGAGCATCTCTCTGTAGCTGGCTATAATCAACCCTGATCTGTTCCAGGTCATGTCACTTGTCCACAGATCAGTGACAACCCAGAGAGACTCTTCTGGTTCATCAGTCTACAAATGTACATCAAACTACATGCTGGTCACTCTTTTTTTCCGTGTAAGGCTGAGGGCAAGCCCACATGAAACAGGGAGCAGGAGTTCTCTCTTGTAGCCCCTTGACCCCTCCCTCCCAGGGGAGGATAAAAACGGGAGTAAGGAACAAGGAAAATGCCTCACTGTAGATTAGAAGTTAAGACTGTAAGAATGTAAGGAATAGCAGGAGGAAAAGAGAAAAAGGACTGTTAAGGGGAAGGGTACAGAACTCTCTCCAAAGCCGCTCGGGGATGGGATGGAGGAGTCGGGCCCAGCCGGGCTGAGATGCAGCAGCAGCAGCAGAGCCCGGGAGGGGAGACCCCCCTGCCCTTCCTATCTCCTTGTTCTGTGGAGTGTGGCAGGGAAGGGGAGGGAAGAACTGCTGCCCTCTGACTCCCCAGGGTCCTGGTGTTACCACCTGGCCCCCCTCTCAGTCTGTTCTCCCTTAAACCACTTCTCAAGATTGCTGTAGCAGTCTATAGCTTGCTTATGACCTTGGTATACTAAAATCTCTAACATCTTCCACTTACATGCTTCCAGGCACCCTCAGCTTATTCTATACGTAGCTGTAACTTACTTGTAACATTTATTGATCATCTCTTAATTTAACATGAAGTATTTATTAATGTACCCTTCATATAAAGTAGGATTCATTCATCTACAGAAATTTATTGTTTGGGAGGTTATATTATATAAAACATCTTTATTATTAACAGAATGAAATTATAGTATCCTGCAAAAATCATTCATGATTATAAAGAGAGAGAAACTATGCTGACACATTTAATAGTACTAGGAATTGGATAGTTTAGCTATTGTAGTGTATATATAAAACATAGGGGTTTATGGATGAACAGCATTTGGCTTTTTCTTTATTTAATAGCTATTTGGATCCACTACGTTGCTCTAACTTCTATCATAATTCTCTATAGATCACGTAGCCCACTTAAATGGTTTAATTAATTAATGTACTTGATCAAAGAAACAAATACAGCCATATTTATAACAGTACAATATCCAGGAGAAAATGTCTACAGATAGATAGTCCCAGACAATTTGTACTGAAAAATATTTAAACAAGTAGTTTGAAGTGTAAAGCAACCACCATAAAGAATTGTGAAACGTAAGAACTCACAGAAGAAAAGTGCATATCTAAAGAAAAAGCTCATTCACTGAGAAACAGCCTTTTCATTCCTAGATTTTAAGACCTGATACTTATCTGATATGAAATACTGTATTTCTACTAACTTCCAGTACTTGATTTAATGGCAAGCTGATTTATGCCACTGGGCAACCTTGCTCAACATCCATTAATGTTACACAGTTTGACTCAGAATCTCTATCCCATATTTTTTCCCAAGACTTCAGCCTTGCCTACAAGAAGGTTACCTTGCAGTAAGAATATTCATTATCATCATGTCATAATAATGGGAATGCTTCATCCATGTTCAATGAGCTGCCTTTTACTTTACCATGATGCATTGTTTCGATACAGAGAATGGGATTTATTATGAACGACATGCTCCACTTGGGGAAGAGGTATCCTGCTCTCTTCGCTTCCCTTTCAAACACCAGCCTTAGGGGGACAGCTTCTGTGCAGGCTTGGAGGACACTTACCAGAAGCCAGTTATGTTGGAAGTCAATGTAATTCTGAGTAAGGAATCAGTTTTTTCAAGTGTTGGGATATGTTTCCAGACATCACTTGCAATTGTATCAAAGTATAACCCTGACAAAATTTTCCATACTCTTTAAATAAAAAGAGTCTTCTGTGCTTCAGCAACAGTTTTTGGGAGCAAGGTACAACTTGTACCTTCTGTCCTTGATATGTCACTACTGTATGACTGATTGCACCTTTGGGGGCTTGACAGAGCTGCTGACTGTAGTTTTCAGAATGGCAGCTCCATGTTGCCACTCCAGTGTCAGAGCGGGACAACAGTGGGAAAGGCTGCCAGAGCAGCTTCATTCTGGGCAAAACTGTTTCCAGACTTGTGAAAAGCTCCCTGTACATTCAGTGCAGGGAGCCCCAGAGCTGTGATATAACTTGAAGGAAGATGGGTATGTTCCCCAGTGATCTGAGCAGAGCCTGCCTCAGAAGCCCGGTGGCTTAAGTGCTTCTTTGTCTCTGCTAAAGCGTGTGGTTATTTCCCTCTAAAAGCTCAGCACCCTGCATTGCTACTGGGAAGTTATGAGGTAGAGACAGCAAGAAATCTTGGGATCAAGATATTATTTAATAGATACCCATGTTTTAGGGCTTACCAGGAGACTATTAATAGTTTTGATGCATGGCAAAACTTGTAGGAAAGCCTACAAGTACACACTGGCCAAAGAATCACATTTGATTTCTTTGATAATTCTAACTCAAAACACTTAACGCCTACCAACACCGCACAACTATAAGTAGAGAAGTAAAACAAGAGTTTTGATGTAAATATAACATGTAGTAGCCTCAGAGCCACAGTTGAAAAAGGTTTCCTGATTCCTTAATGCTCTTTTTACAAAGTTCTCTATTTAGAGAAATGTATGGTGGGTTCTACCAGGTAACAAATGGTGAAACCTGTGCATTGTATTTTCAGAATGTTTTCAGATATTATCAATAGCAGATAATTTTCGTACACATCAGCATGATAAACCTTTCTGATTCTATGAATCAGATAAAATTATCTTAACAGCATTTTAGTATTGAACTACTCCCAGAGCAAGTATTACATGAGTAACACCATGCTGATAGAGATCTAATGTATACTTTCATTTCTACAAAGTTTACATTAATGTAAGACTGTTCTCAGTTAAAATGTTGTAGAGCATTGGCACTCAATGTCTGTAAAAGGTGATGGATTTGACTGAAAATCCATCTAAAAATCAGTGTTTCTTTTGTATTTTTGATGATTGCCTTCAGCCTCTCTCTCTCCTGCAGATCTGTCCCTGTGCTCTTTTCCCTGGACCATCTGCTACGAGCCAGTTTCCTCATCAGTTTCACCCTACTGATCAGCTTTACAAGTTTAAAATGACCACAAATTGCAGCTAGCAGGTTGGGAGGAAAAATGCAAGAAGAGTATAACCAAAGACAGGAGAGAAGAAAGACTGCAACTGAGCAGTAAGCTGAAGCTTTCAGGCCCAAGAAAGTATTGCTGGTGTTTATTGGATAAATCTGAAACCTATTCAGCTCCAGTATGCAAGAAAAATATCATCTTATAAGCTGAAATTAAAATTAAAAAAGCCTTTCCAGAAAATTAGTATTACAAATGGCTAAACACACATTGCAGTTTACTGAAAACAAAATGTGTTAGGAAGAGAAAGGGAGGATGCTTTCAAAATTTTCTTCTTGAATAGCAACAAACTTAAATCTCTTAAAGATTGTTCAGCAAAAGTGGCCTGATATGTAATTGAGTCAAAAAGGCCAGTACAAAAATGCTGAGTCTACAGATAATTTGAAATCCCTATACCAACTCTCCTGAGCTGGGAAAAATTCCTTTTCATTCTAAGAAAATTACATAGACTTTGAAAACCCCAATATAAACAAGTTTCTTTGTACCGATTACATGGCGTATGATTTGCTGTGTCAGATTCTAGCAACATTCCACCTATCCAGTATTAACAAATGGCAGGAGCTGAATTTCCACTCCAATTTGAGAAATCTAAACTTCTTTTGTTAAACTTGGTTGTATCTCTTGGTGGTCCTCAAATGAAATAAAGTCCTAGGAAACATCTCTGACTTGCTATGTAAAGAATTACCAGCAAATGTAAAATCTTTCTGCCTGGAGCTACTGGCAGAAAGATACACTGTGAACAAAAAGCCAAAGTGGCAAGAACACAACGTGTTCAGTTCTTTGCATCTTTCATGTACTTCATACAGGACCTGTGACATGTGGTCTGCCCTGAAAACAAGAAGTCTAAAGTACCAGCTAGAGTCCAAACATTTGTCTTCTAATGTTCAGAACTGAGTACCACACTGATTTTGTGGTGGCAGCTGAATGCCAGTTTCAGAAACCATTACACCTATGGGTCAGCTAAAGGCAGTCGTGGCTTACAGTTGAAAACTTCTGTCCACGTGCAGTAGGAGGTCTCTTTCTAGCACCTACTGCTCTTCTATACCACTGTGGCAGAGCTGACTTTCTTTAAACAGAGGATGAAATTGTTCCTCAGAGAAGGTCCAACACAACGGACAAATTTTGGATTATCTCCCTTGAAATGTTGAAGATTTTAGAGTACACAGATTCTAATCAAATTACAAATGATGCTTATTTTTTCTTCTGCTTCACATGATAGAAGCTTAACTGTGACCATCCTGATTTTTTTCTTGCATGTGTCAAAGAAACCAATTTGTCTGGCGACCACATTGAGAAAGTCATTTATATATGAACTAAGTAGTTCTGCACTCAAAAATCATGGCTGTGTTGCCTGATAGATACACTTGACTAAAGCTGGAAATTAAAGTAGGCTTTTTGCTTTAGTTTCTTTCTAAATGTCTGCATAATGTGATCTGCTATATGCTAGCAAGAGTGTGTGTAATAGTCACAAACTTGCTTTCTTAAGTACCATCTGGAATGCATGTGTCTGAGCAGAGACAGAGGAGAAATTCAGCTAAATACTGAATGCTGCATACAAATCAAATAGTGTGCTGTTTTTCCTGTGGTAGTTCTTTAGAAAGAAAAGACAAAAAAAGGGCAGGAAGATGAGTAATGCTGTCTATCTCAGGACATTCAGGGTGCTTTTCCATCTCAGTGAAAAAACAAACAAACAGTAATGGAGAATATTATTTTTTTTTTAGAATTGATTTTCATGAGAATGAAAATGCAAGAAGACACTGTTGAAAAATATTTGACTTAATTGTAGGTATTTGAAGGAGTCATACAATAATTCAATATATGGTTAATAATGAAAAGAGCTCATTTATGTTCTTTAAAACTGATAGGCCAGTGGACAGAACTCAATGGACATGAGATCCAATACACTGTATTTGGGTCTTCCTGGTTTACTATATTACAACTGGTCTATTCTTTTAGAAGAATACCTGAAAATTATGCTGAAGTTTCAATACCAACTTGCTCATGAAATACATTCATCTCCACAGGAAAAATGAAACATTTTTATATCAGGCAATTAACCTTAGTTTTGGACCATGCAAAAGAACTGTCTTGATTTTAATTCTGATGGAAGGAAGTATTCTTGTTAGATGAAGCAGAAAAGTAACAAACTAAAAGACTTTGAAAAAGAATAAGCCACATTAACTTAGACCGGCATCATTTGAAAATATGTTCAAGAATAAATTAAGAGGACAAGATTACAGACTGATCTTCACAGTAGTCACATCCTGCCATGAGAAACAGATGTGATAACAATTCAAATCCTTTGGATTTAAATGGAGCCAAATTTAGACTATAAATTCTCTTGGATTTGCATATACTTGCTTCTTTGAAGTACGTACTTTTAAAGTCCTGTAACTAAGTATGGGAAGACTGGAAACTAAACGTTGGAAAAATTGCAAAATCTGACTGCAGAGAGTCATCTGGAAAGGACTGGACCTATGTACTACCTTTATGCTTTTAATTAGCCAGTAGATATTACCAAAAACTTAAATTTAAGCATGCTAGTTTTGGTTTCAAAAAAGGTGGCTTTTAGAGACAGAATTGCTTGCTCAAATGGTATAAAGCAAGAGGGAAAAAATAATCAGATTCATTTGTTACTATTTTATTTTAAAAATGGGTGATGATTAAGGAAATGGTACTGACAATTAAAAAAAAAAAAAAAAAAAGGAAAAAAGCTTAATTCTCTTCCATCATTAATTTCTGCTATCAGTCTGCTACCTGATGCAGGGCTTCTAGACAGGCAACCAGCACATACTGACCAATACTACCTACAAAAGCAACGTTGGCCAAAAACCACTAATAACATCTGCTGAGAAAGGATTTCTTATTAAAATCCATGCAACTAAGATAAGAACTCAGCGGGTCAAGAGCCAAAGCAAGGCTATGCTGTAGACTTTTCAGTAATACTATGGGCTGGGAAATGAAGAGTTTGTATGTGCTATTACTTTAGCAGTGTGGCTTTTTTTCCCCTGTGAGTAGCTGTTTTCCTACAGCAGCAAAGGAGGCACCTTTGCTGCTTGACACTTTTGGTCAATTTGATGCAGTCCAGTGTACCAGCACTGTTAAATTAGTGTAAGTTACTCATCAGTGGTCCAACGGCCTATAGCCTAGATACTGCCCGTTTCAACGCGTGGAGCACTACCCAGTTATGCATGGCAACAGAGGGGGAACACTGGGGGCAGAGCAGATGTGCAGCCGTTCCCAACACAGACACCAGCCACCACCACAGCACAAAAGGAACCTGGGGCGTCCCAGATAGCAGGAGTACGCTGCGAGGCTCAGAAAGACGACCTGGTGTGTTCACCTCCTCAAGGAAGCAGGCTGTAAAAAAACGTTTGTTTTCAATGAAAGCCTTTTTTGTTGTTATTTTTTAAAAACAAGTTAGGTAAAAATTGGGCGTCGCCTTCAAAGGCGGTGCTTTTCGTTCACTGGGTGCAAGAAAGCCAAGCACCACGCGCAGCCAAGGCTGAGCGCGAAGGCTGTCCTACGCACCCGCGACCGAACGCACTCCCGGGATGGGCTCGGCCCCGCAGCGCGCCGGGGCCAAGAGCCCCGCTGCGTCGGGCACGCAGCAGCCAGGACACCCGTCCCGCCACCTGCCCGTGTCCCCGACGTCCGCCGCGGCCCCGCCCAGCCTTGCAACGGCGCACGCGCCCGCCCCGCAGCCCCTTCGACCCGCCCCCGCCGCTCGGGGCCGCCGGAAAGGCGCCGCAAGGGGCGGGGTGGGAGGGACGCGGCGCAGGCGCAGTTGCCGCACCCCCGTCTCGGCCCCGCCGCTCCACGAAGCCTGCGCGCCCGCGTCACTCACCCGAGCAGGCCGTCCCCCCGCCAGCCCCGCCCCGTCCCCGCGCGGAGGCCGGAGCGCCGGGCAGGGGCGCATGCGCGGCTGGCCCGTTCCCACCGCGCCCCCGCCTTCTCGCGGCCCGTGGCGCAGGCGCGGTGGGAACGGCAGGGGCCGCGGGAGGAGGGGGCATTTTAACAGTAAACATCCTGCCGATTTGAACGGCTGGTTTGGGCGGCAGGAAGGGCTGCGGCCGCCATCTTGTTTGTTTGAGTGAGCGGCTCCGTGTCGGGGAGGAGGAGCGGAGCGGTTACCGAGCCCGGCCTCGCGCGCCGCCCCAGCAGCCTCCCCCTGCGCTGGACCAGGGTAAGGAGCGGCCTCAGCCGCGCTCGCCGCCGCCGCCGTCCTGAGGGGCATGGTGGGGGCTGGCCGCAGCCTGGCTCCCGGGGCGCCGCTGGCCTACTCGGGCTCGGCTGCTGGCTCCCTGTGGCTGGGCACGGCCGCGCTGGCTCTAAGGCCGAGCCCTCCTGCTGCAGGAGAGCCAGGGCAGCGGGAGAGGGGGACCCGCTCGGCAGCGCGACGCGCGGAGCTGCCCGGGGTTCCCCGGGAGGGGCGGGACGCCGGGCCCGGGCCTCGGGTCTCGGTGCGTAGGGCCGGGAGGTTGGAGTGCCCCGGGCCGAGGCCCTGTGTGCGGCCTGGCGGCGGCAGGCGCAGCGCCCCGAGGCGGAGCGCAGCGTGCGGCCGGGAGGAGGCGGCGGGGGGCGTGCGCCCCTAGCCGGGGACGGTCCCTAGCCGGGGACGGTCCCTAGCCGGGGACGGTCACACGCGCGGAAGGGCAGTGACCCCTCCGCTTCCACGGGAGACCCGGTTCACGGGGGACCCAGAGAGCGATGTGTTTGGGTTCGGTGGCCGGAAGAATGTAACAGAAACTCAGCTGTGGGGTGGCAGAAGGGACGGCCTTGCACTGTGGGGAGGGGTAGAGGAGCAAAGTTTCATCTGCCTGTCTCATATTTTCTAATGTAGTTTAATTTCTCAAGTGGATAAAGCAGACTATTGAATGTTCTCGTAATCCTCACTAGTAAACGTGAATTGCCTTCTGGGCACTGTGACTGTTGATCTGCAAATAAAAGGCCCCTTTAAAAATGTCTACCTCTTGAAGAATTAGTATCTTATTCTACCAGCTCCTGTGGACACTCTTGTATAAATCTAGCTGTAGTTCTTAAGATTTCTCTCTGATCCTGAATGAAAGGCTCTGTTAAATGTAATGCAAGGTGTTGTGTTTTTACCAGTAACAAAGGAAGTTTGGGGTCACTGTAACTTACTGGCATGGCACTATTTCAGTGACGTTCAAACACATGAAAGAAAATATTGTAAATTTGGCAAAGTTACCATTTAGGCCCACACTATGAATGTGTGCAGTAAGCTTATCTTTTCATTAATCTCTTCCTTGGTAAAACTCATTACATCAAAAATGGGGAAACTCTAGGAGGGCCAGGCTTGTGTTTTATTTTGTGAAGGTTCATTTATAAGTATTTGACATTCTGTGAAACTTGGAAACACAAAGCCCACTGATGTAAAGATTTAAGTAGAGAGGAAGTAAGTCTGGTGGGGGGAACAATAAACAAATTACTGCACAATTAAATTAATCCTGTCTTGCCATCAGGGTTGCTGGCATCATGGGATTTCCCACAGAAATGAGAACAGTTGCCTCAGTTAATACATGAGTTTAAGGCAAAGTGTTGTAAAAAGCTTTCTATCGAGCTCTTTGCGTGAACAGTACATAGGAATAACTGCTGCAAAAGATGGGAGTAATGTAAGGGATTCTATTCTCTTATTCAATCTATTCATGTTTAAAGAACACATTAATACATGGTCTCTGCAAGTGTATTAGTTTGACATGGAACTGGAATTGTGCAAAACAGTTGGGATAATGGAGATAGGGCCTAAAATTAAACAGATTGTTTTCCACTGGATGAGTGAACATACTGAATCTAGACTGAAAGGCAGGATACTTGCTGAGGTTGAAAATGCAGTTGGGGGGGCTGGGGACAGTCTTTGGGGGGGTTCAGTAATCTCAAACTCCGTACAATAATTCTGAATGATCTGCCTTTTGAATTAGTAACTTTAGTGGGACACGGGCTCTAGCAATTTGATTACGTAGGTGCATAGTATATTGCAACTGGAGAACAGTGAATGCAGTTCCTGTACAGGAGTGGTGTGTCTTGAGTAGTTAGAGACCTGGTAGTGCAACTTCAGCACTCAGATCTCAGAAGAAACGTTGATGGAAAAAACAAGACTTAGAAACAAATGGGAAATGCTGTATGTGTGTATCAAAGGTATGTCAAGTTGGACTAGTTCAATTTCATCTCTTCAATAACTGGTTTTGTGGACATAAGAAATTGAGGTGACTTGACACTGAACTTCAGTAAAGCCACAGGTGCTACAAAGAAATATATTAAAATTCAGAAAAACAGCGGTAAACCAGAGAATTATAAAGGTGGTTGAAGGAAGGAGATGAAGTTAAGGTAGCGCTGAAAAGAGACATTGAGTTGTAAGGAATTATTAATGGAGTTTGTGAAGCCTGATCCTGTAATGATGATTGGGTTTTTGGGTTTTTTTGTTTGTTTGTTTTGTAGTGGCACCAGATGTTCAGTGTGCTAATGAAACCTGCTAAATGAGACAACATTAGTAAATGCCCACACCAGGGAAATTTTAGGTGTGCAAGGACTGCATAGTGAAAGTTTAGGAGTTAACTCAAAATACGGTTGCAGGTCAGGATTACTCTGGACTTCTGAAGTCCATCAGGGCCAGCTCGGACCTGCTGCAGGCGCACAGGGTGAGCTCGCTCTTCCCCAGATCACCCAGAGCTGCCTTGATGTAGTGAAGCAGAAACAGGGACATCATAGGAAGGAAAGAGAAGAGATGTTGAAGGATAGCATAAGAACAAATGAATTTAAATGACTGGATGGTTTTTAAATCACAGTATGGAAGTTGTCAGCTGATCAGTGATTGAATGTGGTTCTGAAGTAGCCTTACAACAAGCACAAAAGCGTGTGACAATAAAACAAATTGAAGGCTGAAATTAACCTATGAACTGGTGTGTTCATAACCTGACCTAGTAGAGTAACAGGCAAGTGGACTTAATGGGCTAGAGTGAACCACAGTCAACTTAAATATAGTGAATATTGTATCTGTTGTCTGCAATATTATTGTTGCTCTTAGTTCAGTAGGCTTTCTGAATGTCTTGAAGGATGAGACTCAAGCTACACGAGACTGCTTTTCAGAGTTTAGATAGCCATTCTAATATGCAGAAGGATTTTAAGGCTTAGTATTTGTGAATTGATGGTTAAGTTGAAGTTAATAGGTAGCATCTACCTAATTTTCTTGTTGCTTCTTCAGGAGGATCAGTTACCAGATACTCATCTGAGAGAAAGAAATGGGCAGTTTCTGGATCAGGCCCTGTGTACAATCTGTGTTGTATTAGTTTCACTTAACGTGTTTAGTTAGTGTATAAGATGATAGCCTTTTTTTACACTTCTGTAGAAAAAAAAATATTAAAGATAAGGTTATGTGATTGTTGAGGACCAATTTAGACAGAGGAACCTGAGGACAATTATGACACATTGAAGCAAATTTGAAGTTAAAATCAAGTTTAAGGTTTTGTTTTTTAAGCAGAATTTGGCAAGATCAGGATTTGGCTCTACCTGATCTTGTGTGAGTATATATTATTTTTGCCTTGGAGCAGCGCGAGCAAGACAGAAAAATTAGTAAGTTCTTAGAACAAGTTGTAAGGTTGTGGTTCATATCCAATCAATTTCAAGAATTAGCACTTACATTTTACCTTGCAAGCTTTTTGAGAGTCATCAGCTACCCCTTTTCTCTTGAGGCTTCTTATGAGTTGCTTTTGCAGCCAACAACATATGTTTTATGCGTCTGCATGAGCACTTTGCCACTTCAAGAAACTCTTAGTTCCTTTAGCATTCATCCCAGTCTTGAATTATGCCAGAAAATGTATTTCTTCTCTTTTTATGCCACTGCATCAGCATACTGCCCTATGAATTAAAGATCAGTCAAAAAGTCTGAAATAAGGAAAGGGTTTATTTTAAAAGGAAGAAAAAATTGTGGTGAAAATGCGAGCAACCTTGGGGCCTGCTTTAGGCGATTGTGGTACTGAAACAACAGTAGCTGGAACTGCTGCAGCTCAGAACTGTAAAGGTGGGATTTGTACAGTTGCTGTAACCCAGGTATACGTAACAATACACAGCAGAGTGTCTGCTGGAATTTGGAAGTGGCAGATGCAACAGTTCAGACGAAAACCTGTAGTCTGATTGTCAGTGTTTCTCTTCATGTATTTTGCTGTGGCAAGGCTTCATTAATGGATGAAGAGACCCAGGTGGCCTCTGCCAGAAGCTAGTTATTTTTGATTCTTTTTTCTCCAGAAGTTTAAGTACCTTGCCCATGTAGTATAATCTCATTGGTTTCACTAGCAAGTTTTATGTTTGATCCATAAATGCTGTACTAGGTTGTCAGACCTAGGAAATGCCACAAACAGGTGACCACTTAGTGTTTCTGTGCCTTCCCTTGGTGCAGTGGTTTCAACCTCTGTTCTTCAATTTAATTGCTAATGAAGCATGTGTTTTGAAACCAATTCACACGTGTTAAGCCTTTTTAAGGGCAATAATTTGACTTGGATTGTCAGTTCTTTAAAAGTCAGAAGTTAACAATGTTTCTGTTTTTAAAAAAATGCAGGGAGGAAGTTGTGAAATCATTACCCTTAGGGCATCCCAAAATCTCTGGTTTTGAGGGAACATTGCTTCTTCTTAGGTAGTTGTTTGCATTGCACCTGCATTACCCTTGCTACTTGGGATTTAAAGTGGTAAGTTGCTTCTAAGTTGTCCAAATAATATGTTTCATTTGTAACAGGAAATTTTTGGTATAGATTTCCAGGGTTACAGTTAACTGTATGCTTGGAAGTTTTGTGAAACCCATGCTACATATTTTAATGAGTGTAAAACATTGGTGAGTAGGTGGTGCCAAAGTCCATGAATCAAAGTACATTCTTTTGCGAGTGTTTTTGGAAGTTTTTAAGAGTATTACAAGTGGTTTTATTAATGGTACTTTTGTGTTTTCCCCTGTTCCTCATATGTAGGGGTAATTTACAGGCCTGCTGTTACCAGATCAGTGTGTGTTTGTGGTAGCAGTTATAGATATCAGAATGCTGTGCTGAAAAGTTATGTCTCTGTATATACAAAAATAATGTGAGGCCTTTGAAAATGCACAAGGCATTGAATTTTCTGCTGGCCTTGAAGGCAGTGTGATGTCTTTCAAAAAACACTGGGGGCGTGGGGGGGGTGGAAATAGAATACTTTCCTTTAGCTAACTTATAGGGATCAAAGAGACTTTCAAAATTGTTTTGTGCTTCCTAGAAAATCTTGCTTGTGTCCATCTTTGTGCAGTGCTGTCGTTGGCCTCCACACAATCTCAGCAGATAAAAATGGCATTTTAACTTTTTGTTAATCTGCAGCTTTGCTATGACTAAAAGCTATCAACTTCACTCCTAAGAATGGTTTTAATCCTTTCTGTCTACTGTGTTAACTTGAGCTGGAGCCGAACATGGCCTTTATTTCCTTTAAATCCTCAACACTGTGTCCATCCTTGGGTATGAACAGAATCAGTGGCCAGTCTGTAACTAAGACAGATAAGCTTGATAATTTCTTCTGTTGTCCAAACAATTCTGTTCTCTGTTTAATGCAGCTGAAATTCAAAGCTTTCATCATCTTGCATGTTGAAGATAACCTATGAGAGGGTACAAGTGCAGAGTATGGTACCACGACAAAGATGATTTTCCATATCCCTTATATTCCTTCAAATCATATTAAAACACACAACCCCACCCTCAAAATAAATTGTTCCTATTATTGGCCCTTACTTTGAGACATCCGCCTCTAGGTCTACAATTTTTCATTGTTATCCAGATACCTAGAGGTTGGCTTTGCTTCTGCTGAACCAGTAATGCCAGTGCTTCTCTTACTCTATACCCTATAAATATCAACCGCTCTACCCTCACCCTAGATACTTTGAAACTTTTTTCTTTTGCCTGCAAATACGTTGGTACGGTTTAGGAACTGGCTTCCTGAGAATCTCTCTTTGGCTGTCATGTTTCCAATGCTTTGGTTTTCCATGTATTCCCTGTACGATTATAAGTTGTATTGACATGCATTTGAGAAACAACCACTGGGTTCTTTGGTTTGTTTGGGTTTTTTTATGGCTAGAAACTGATGCTCCTCTCACTGTCTCTGCTCGGATTAAACTGCCCTGCTTTTACAGTTGGGTTGCTGTGCTTCCTCTGGCAGTGTTTCTGGAGGCATGGAGGAGGTAAAAATGGAAATGCACTTGTTGCATCTCTCCTGTTCTTTCATTTCTTTTTTTCCTAGTTACGAGTATTTCCAGAGAAAAAAGCTCTTAATGGAGAATCATATGCTTTCCTCATGCATGAAATGGGACATGTTTAGATCATAAGATACACATGCTTTTCTGCTTTGCTATGGTTTGATATGTTGACATTTTATCAGCTGTAAGAAGGTAGTTAATAGATAAGTAGATAAAAGGAAGCCTGTTTTTCTGCTGAAGGAGAAAGAAGAAAATGAATTTTTCAGGAAGTTCTGAATAGTGTAGTTAATTTTCTTACCATTTTTATCAACACTTGGATAAAAAATACGAAGCATTAGTAAGTGGATTACAAAATGGAAGGGGGCCTGTTCAGAAATGAAGACGTAATTGTACTTTCTGTAACAAAATATGGTAAAGTCCAAAAAGTTTAGGACTATGTATTCTATAATGCTGAATATTTATTGAAACAATGTAAAATATATACTGGTATAGTATAGTAGTAGCTGCCGAGTTAACAATAGAAAGAGGTGGAATTGGTAGAGAACTGCCGTGGCCTGAAAACTGAGACATGTTTGTTTGAATTATGAGTTTGATATCATTTCTGTAAAACTTAATATAGTCAAGATTTTTCTTTTCCATGCAGAATGGTAAATATTTTTAAATTATGTAAATGGTTATTGGTTGCTGGTTTTCGTGCTTTATATTTCCTCTGCAATAAATATATATGGGCACCACTTGTAAGTGTTGGCTTCTTAACTATTTTATACAAATAGACTGACTGTAATGATTGAAAAGCAAATGTGTGCTTACTGCATATAAGGGGCATTTGTACAAGGATGTTCCTCATTTAAAAAAAAAAAAATTAAAAAAATATTCCTTTCTCTTTACAGGTTTGCACTTTGTTTTAGACATCTGGGACCATGTTCTATGCTCACTTTGTCCTGAGCAAGCGTGGGCCGCTGGCCAAAATCTGGCTGGCGGCCCACTGGGATAAGAAGCTAACCAAAGCCCATGTTTTTGAATGTAATCTGGAGAGCAGTGTGGAGAGTATCATCTCACCAAAGGTATCTGTTATTACCTGTTATTATCTGTTATTTCACTACCTTGTAGTGAAAAGAAAGACATTGTGAGTACAGGTGGTAGTTACTGTTTGGGCCGCTGAAACTGAAAATTATTACCGTTGCTATTTTAAAAGATGGAAAGGTCTTTTCAGATGTGGAATACTCTCTTGACACTGTGATTCTGAAAAGTATTTCTTGTTGGTTTTCTAGTGCTAAAGTATAAAGCTGTTTAGTTATAAACTGGTTTGCTTTGCGTAAATGGAAGATTTGTATCTTGATGTACGATGCATTATTTAGAAGCAAATGTTTGGAAGAGAGGAAAGTCCAGGCTTTGAAGAAGTATCTTTTAAAGGCTTTATGATGACACTCTCAGTGCTGCTGCTGCAGTAAGCTGTAGAAATAATACTGGATATTCTTTTTTCATGCATGTGACCAAAGTTCAGGCATGTTTCCTCTTACCTACAGCAAAAAGATGGGAAGTATCATGATAGTAACATTGCTAGTTGCATGAGGATAGTTTTCTGTATAATACCACACTGTAGTGTAAAAGTTTTTAATTTGGTTTCTTGGGAAGCAAATAGATGGAGACCAAACTGTAAGAAACTAAAGCTTCTGGATGACTATTGTGAAAACAGAGGAAATTCTGAGGAGCTTGAGTTTAATGGGTTTTTTCCCACCCTCTACTTCACATGAAAATTAATTTAAAAACAAGTGAACTTTTGTCACTTAACAGACATCTGAACATCTTATAAGAAAAGCAGCTATTTGAAAAAGAAAGAAAATATGTTTTTATCTTTGAGTTGATACAAATGTAACGATGTTTGTATGATGCTACTCTGGATTTTGGAAGAACTGCTAAGTATAAGCAAAAAAGCAGTACAATCACAGAGACACTTAGTGTTCCAGAACAGTGATTTGCTTCAGTGTCAGCTCTGGAAGGATTTAGGAAGATGATTTTAATGGACTCGCTAGTGAGCTGCAGCATTCTTTTAGAAAAAAAGGAGAAATTGATAGGCACTCTTTCATATATCTGACTTTGTGTAATGCTTTCATCAGCTGGGGTATGAGAGACATTGTATGGAATAAGAATTGTGAATTCTTAGAGTTTTAGGTTAAACCCTGTATGGCTTAATCTTTCTGGGAGACAGTTATGCTGTGTACCCTTCTACACAAGTCGCATGCTCTTTCAGACTAAAGTACTTAAGAAGAGTCCTTCCCTGTAGTTGTTTTTTTTAATCAGTTTTCTGTTCCCCCAGCATATGCTTGATTACACAGTAAAGCAGGGAGATTAAAAAGGATGTGAACTTAAACTTGGTTTAATGTGGCAATGTTTGTTTATTGTGGACACCCCACATCTTCCACTGTTTCACTCTGATTTTCTCCTTAACTGCAGGACAGAAGATGGAGAGGTAACAAGTAACAGTTTTGAACCAAATTTACTTAACCAAATTATAATACACGTCTGTCCAGATTTTTGGATTTTTCACTTTTTTTCAAAAATAAAACAAAGATGTCAAAAAAAAAAAGTGATGAAATGGGTTTTGTCATCTTTTGTTTTATACTAGCCAGCAGTGTTTGGGAATTCTCGGAGTGAGCTGCTGTTAATTTACTGATACTTGCCAGGTCATCTATGTATAATACGTAGAGTACCATCTTGAGTTGTAAAATTCCTATTCTTTTTTCAGTTTTCTGATGATTTTTGTACTTGTTTTAGATATTTAATGTTACTGAAAAACTCATGGAAAGCTGACTGAAATTGCATTAAAGGAAAAAAAGTAAGGCTGTATCTAAATCACTGATTGTGCAATATGTTTTTAGGTGAAGATGGCACTTCGAACCTCAGGACATCTCTTACTAGGCGTTGTTAGAATCTACCACAGGAAAGCAAAATATCTTCTTGCAGACTGCAATGAGGCTTTCATTAAGATTAAGATGGCTTTTCGCCCAGGTATCTGTCTTTAAGCACTCTCTCAAAAGATATGTTGTTATATAATGATACTTATTAAGACAGTATACAATTCTACCTTCCTGTTTCTGTAGGAGAATTACATAAAGTTATATAGGATTATAGGAAAAGTTACTTTCTTCAGTGCAGCTTCAGGCTGGCTGTGTGACTGACTTGTATGCTGAAAAAAATCTCTTTACTGAATTCTAACCAAACTTTTCCTACTAGTGCTGATTCAGTAAAATCTCAAGTATGATTTCGGCCGTTGCTGGTGTGTGACGTTAGATGGAAACATGCTGCTTGGTGTTTACCTTCTGTCACAAGTCTGAAAAAGACCAGTTGCATGTACTGAGTAGAGGCACAGGAAGGAGTTTGATTCCATCAAGGGTAAAGATTGCCTTGCCATGAGTTACAAATGAAACAGACATAAGCTATTTTTTTTACCACTTTTCATATTTTAGTTTCTGAAAATAATATGTAACGTGCACAAAGATGATATTTTCCCTTTTGTATTTGTGACACAACTTCTGTGCTTCCTGTAAGATTTTCCATGAAGATAGCGAGCCATATGAATACATGAAATGACTTTTCATCCAGCAATGAATTGCTTGGCTTACATATTCAAAAGTTTTCTTTAATTCTGACCTGGAAAACTTTTTTTCCATCGGGAGTATAGCTGTAGCAGTGACACTGCTGGATACTTGCAGCTGCTGAATCATATTCTACCTTTAAAAGTTTTTCAATGCAGTACTTTTAAAGGCTGAACTTAAGGAAGATTTGTTTTTAAAAGACAACTCTTGAAAGGCAGTGCAGCAGTAAATTTGAAAACAGCGAAGGTATAGAATGCCTTTATCTTCATATACTTTGTGATGCAGGCATTGAACTTTGTGGGCTTAAATGGCAATTTGTTGACTGTTGCTAGTTTTTTTGTTCACTATTGCATTTAACTTCCCCGGGTGATGGGAATACATGAATTTGTCTAATTCTGCAAGGCAGTCTGTTTTTCCACTTTCCCCACTCCCAACAGAGCACATGTAGAAGATGAAGCATCTCTAAAACAAGTTTCATAAAAAGTGGCATGCTGACCAAAACAAGTTGAGACACTTGTCATTGTTTTCGGATTATCAGCTTTGTGGCTAGGGCATTGATCCTGTCAGCTCTGAGAATTATTTACATGTTTTACTTGAAGCAGCCAACAGGTAAAAATACTGGATAGCTCAGAAAGGATGGACCAGGTTTCTTCATCCCTAGACAAGTACCAAGATGAGTAAACTATAGACTCATGCTTGTCCCTGGTTTCTCTGGACAGTGGTTCTTTGTTTATCCATTGAGGAATAAACCAAAGTGAGCAGAGTGTTTCTGAAGTACCTGTACCTCAGAACTGCGTGTGTTGTGTGGGTCAGAAGGCAGAAAGTGGCTTCTGCAAGTTACAGAAGGAACTGAACCTGTATTTCCCTTACACTTTGAAGTGTCCTGACCTCTAACCCTTTGAGTAAGAGGTACCAACTACTGGCACTGTTTCTGTGTGATGCCTAATCTAATAGTCATGTTCTGAGAGTGGCCACTGAATAGCAGATACAGCATCTCGAGAGGATCAGAAAAGGTATGTATGTGGTTTAGGTAATGCAGCTCTTTTAAATGCAGAAGGCTAAGAGTTTGTGTGGCCCACATATAGTCAGTACTGTGCTTAGGACTTTCAGAGCTAGCTGAACTGACTGACCAGTAGTGAAGTAGTCATGCTGTGTTGCCACGGCTTTACCCAAATGAGGCTGCTGTGTTGCTGCTTCTTTACCCAAACCAAAATACAGGACTGAGGGAACTGGAACTATTTAGTCTTGAGAGAAGACGACTGAGAGGGGACCTTATTAATGTCTATAAATATCTGAAGGGTGGGTGTCAAATGGAAGGAGCCAATCTCTTTTCTGTAGTGCCCAGCAATAGGACAAGGAACAGTGGGTATAAACCTGAGCACAGAAGGTTCCACCTCAACATGAGGCGGAACTTCTTTACTGTGGGGGTGCCAGAGCACTGGACCAGGCTGCTCAGAGAGGCTGTGGAGTCTCCTTCTCTAGAGACTTTCAAAACCCGTCTGGATGCGTTCCTATGGGACATGCCCTGGGTGATCCTGCTTTGGCAGGGGAGTTAGACTCGATGATATCTAGAGGTCCCTTCCAATCCCTGCCATTCTATGAAATTAGCTCACCTGGAACATCACGACAAAATGATTTTGAAGCAGGTGCCCGCGTAGCGTTGCGATGACGTACAATTCCTCTGTTAGCTGCACAGCTCTGCATTGCACTATGTAAACATTATCAAGTGATTTGCGGCTTACAGGGTTATACAAAACAGTACAAGGGCTTGAGGGTACATATTTTGAATTTAGATTGAATCTCAGTGCTAATATTATCTAAGGTTTCGTCATAGGTGTGTAGTATCGGTTCAGTTCAACAATTAACAGACCAGAAGGTCTGCAGAGAGAGCAGTGCAGAAGGTGCAGGGGAAAATGCTGTCTTGGTAAAGCATGGGAATTCATGTCGGAGTGTTCTTCTCTACAGGGGTTGTCGATTTGCCTGAGGAAAACAGAGAGGCTGCTTACAATGCTATTACCTTACCTGAGGAATTCCATGATTTTGACCAACCACTTCCTGACCTAGAGTAAGCTTGAGTTGTTTTTTGGTTTTTTTTGTTATCATTTCCATACAAATGATGTTTAGTTTTAGTTGAGGAGAATCTGGTTTTAAACGGAAAACTCGCTGCTGAATTTAAAAAGGTCTATAGATAACTTGTATTCTTAAGTCTTTTAATACATACCAAGCAAATATGCAATTGTATTTGTATTGATTTTAAGTTCATAGTAGCATGTAATTTTAAGTGAAGTTAAAACTGTCCTTAACAGAAGCTTTTGAAAAGCTCAAATTTGTATTATCATTTTCTTTTTGATTCTATGCAGGTCACTCCACATCACATATATTGTCAGGTTAGACGAGATTAGTTTTATAGAAATGCTGTTCACCTTCTATAGTGGCACTTTCAGGTCTTAAAACTTTTGATGCTAGTGGGTTACTTCTAATGATAATAGCAAATACACGACTTGAATAGGTCTTGGTCTTTAAAAAATTGGTTTATTCATAGGACAATTTCTGGGATGCCATTTGCTTTACTAAATGCTCCATTTGGTTTATATTCAAGATGGAGAATATACTAATTAGAAACTGCATAAAACTTCTGTGTTTTAAGAAACACACCGTAGCACACCACAGAGTGCTAAATTGGTAGTTACTAGATAAACTTCATTATAAATGATATTAATAGCTTTTGAGGTTGAAGGGGGGAAGTATTTTCTTGCTTATTATATTTGGCCTTTAAAATTGTTGACTCTTACAGCAAGGAGTAAGGGGTCACTGATAATGTTTCCCAGAAGATGACACAATTTGGATGATAGGTTTTAACAATGAATGGTCTTGCTGTTTATGTAATGCTTTCTATTCTGTATTCATCAGCAGCTTTGTCATTGACTTCACTGTATAGGGTATACTTTTTAGGAAGTAATTTCACATTTATCTAAGCAGGCTTTATCTGTTAATTGTTTTAAAGGGAGGTTTTTAATAATTGCCTTCTGTTTGTTTAAGTGATATTGATGTGGCCCAGCAGTTCAGTTTGAACCAGAGCAGAGTGGAAGAAATTACAATGAGAGAAGAAGTGGGCAACATCAGTATCCTCCAGGATAATGACTTTGGTAAAAACCTTCTGTATTTTTATGCATTACTAAGCTAGTTTTGGTAAATATAGAATTATGGTTTTTGCAATTACTACAGAATTCCTACTAAGTATGAAACAAATTAGATCAAACACGCTCTGTTTCTGTACATTTAATTTTGAGTTTGTACATCAGATTTTATAAAAACGTTGTCATCTAATATTCAGCAAGCTTCTAGCTGCCTATATAAAGCTGAAGAATATTTAGTTGGGTTAATTAGTGAAGTACTATGTCAATTATAATTTTCAAAACATGGTGTGAATATGAAATCAGCCTTTACTTTAATCATAGGCATGTTTGAAGTCAAACGGTTACAAGATTTCTAAAGGTGAAGCAGTCTTTGGTGACTGGTTCACTTCTTTCAGTACCTTTTCAGGGCCAGTGTTCTAAGATCTGAATCGAATCCCTAAGCTGGTTGTATTTGAATGTCTATTTTCCTGTGTACAATAGTACAATAATGTAATCCATAATTTAGTGGCCATTTTGGAAGTGTAATAACCTAGGTATTGATGGTGGTGCTGACTTGGTATTGGTTTGCTCTCCGTACATGAAACCCAAGCTTGATGCATAAGGTACCTTTTTTAATTCCTTGGAATTGTTTTGTTTTGGCATAGCTGCAATGTAGTAGGTTCTTGCTAGAATCAATTCAAATTAGTATAATAAAATGCTTTGAAGAGAGTTATATTTTTTTTTCATAATTGTTTTAATAATGTTTTCGCTATGATATTGCTAGGCCTAATTCCTTACATCTTGTCATTAACTCTGCAATTAAGATAACTTAACTTTGGTCATTTGGGCCTTTGCCAATTGATTAGCTAGGTCTCTTGCCTGTTGGTTCTTTAGCATTTATAGAAGTGAAATCACATTCTTGCAGGTGACTTTGGGATGGATGATCGTGAGATGATGAGAGAAGGTAGTGCATTTGAGGATGACATGCTTGTGAGCACCAGTGCTTCCAATCTCCTGCTGGAACCCGAACAGAGCACCAGTCACCTCAATGAGAAATCTAATCACCTGGAATATGAAGACCAATACAAAGATGATAATTTTGGAGAAGGAAATGATGGTGGAATTTTGGGTATGTTTGAGATTTTTTTTTTCTTCTGTCCTACCTTCTGCCTCAGTAATTAGTTCTTGAGGGGATAGAAGGATGGTTGTTTCCTATGTTGCCGAGGTCCCTCTCTGAGTTATGCCGTCAGCGGTGGAATTATGGTTTGTGAGTGCTACAGCATTATAGATGATGCATAACATGTTAAGTGTTGGCAGATTTCAAATGAAGTAAAATTAAATTATCCAGCGTTTTTCCATTCTATATGTGATGTTCTTCAGAGAAAAATCAATATGCAGCTACTCTTGCTTTTTGACTCCTTCCAAGGGTTTAATTAATATGCTGAGAATTGTACTGAGTGCTTCTCTGAAGTACTAAGAAACCTAGTGAGATGCAAATATGTGGCAAGGTTATTGTAGTAACAGTTATCTGAAGCTCAGAATTTGAGCTGATATGCACCTTAAAAAAGCACTTCTAGTTGTTTCTTTGTCAGCGTTGAAAGTATAGGTTTCTCTAACCTTTCTCTGTTATAAATTTGTCAGTACTTATTTATAAATTTGTCTATACTTGCTTCATGAATTTGTGTATGCAAAACTGATTTTTCCTGTGGTTGTTTCAGATGACAAACTTCTCAGTAATAATGATGGTGGTATTTTTGATGACCCACCTGCACTCTCAGAAAGTGGAGTAATGATGCCAGAGCAACCTCCGCACGATGACATGGATGATGATGATAATGTATCAAGTGAGTATGATCTATGGCTAGATCTAGAATTACTTTTTTTCACCTAACTCAGTTGGGATTCTAATTCCTTAAAAATGTGTTGAGTTCAAAAGTGTAAAATGTGGTAACCACTTTAGGGTGTAGAGGAGGGGATGGGGAAGGGTAGCACAGTTTCTTAATATTTTGACATAGTAGAAGGTACTTGTTCTAATTGGCAGTGGGCGGACCAGACAGCCCGGACTCGGTAGATCCAGTTGAACCGTTGCCAACTATGACTGATCAGACAACACTTGTTCCCAACGAAGAGGAAGCTTTTGCTCTGGAGCCTATTGACATAACTGGTGAGTAAGCTATTTGGGAATATTTTACTCGGGTCGTCAGAGACTACCTTAGCTCAATGGAGTGGAAATGAATGTCTAGCACTGCTGACTCTTCCTCTCATCTGGAAGAGAAACCAGGGACCAAGGTCTGAATTCCTTTTATTCTAATAGTAGCCTTCCAGTATTTTCCAGGTAGGTAGGTTATATTGATGGTCTTGCAAGATACTAGTTGGTAGTCTGTGCAGTCACTGTGTATAGCAGCATGACAGTGATTCATGGCTTTAATGAATTGCTGAATTCAGGAAACACATCTCTGTATTTTAAGTTCCACTAAATAGTGAAATTCCTTGTCTTTTAATGCACTTTCTTATTTTAACTGGTGCTGTATTTAGCTCATCATAAACAGATCCCTGCTTTATTGAAAAAAAAAAAAAAAAAATCTGGAAAAAATACTGTTTGTCCTGTGTTTTCAGACTGAGCTCCAGGCCTGACTTACTACTTGGCCAGCCCTAGCGCTGCCCCCTGGTGGCAAGCCATCAACAGAGGTCCCAGCTGATGAGCTGGGACCAGCAAAGACAGCATTTGCTAGAGCTTCGGGGTCTGCTGCAGAGGGCCAGGCTGTAAGCAATTTACTGTAAAGTCAGTCTAGAGCAGGATGAGAAGGACAGGTAAGATAACCACCCACATTGACACTACCAAAGCTCAGATAGGGCTTAGGGGAAAAACTTGGTGTGGTATTTTGACTCTTTGTTCAGAGGGACTTTACATCTCAGGGGTTTGCTTTTGGAGAACACCGGCCTGACAAGCAAGCCATGAGGGAGGGAGGCATGTGTAGCTGAGGACATTGAGGCTTAGGTAGATGTAGTAGAACTGTGAGTATACGCAGAAGAATTTGTAGGTTATTGGACATCATCCGTAGTGTTTGACCTTTCATAATGCTTATAGCTTTTCATTCCTTCTCCCAAAGCTAACGTTGCCTTAGATTCTTGAGGCAGCTTTATACATGGTCACATAAGACCTGCAAAATTCTTCTACAGTGTGCTATCTGAGCTAACTTTCATTACTTGTTATAAATCTCCACAGTTAAGGAAACCAAAGCAAAGAGAAAGAGAAAGCTGATTGTGGACAGTGTGAAAGAACTGGATAGCAAGACTATTCGAGCCCAATTAAGTGACTACTCTGATATTGTTACGACTTTGGACTTGGCACCTCCTACTAAGAAACTGATGATGTGGAAAGAAACAGGTGGAGTTGAAAAGCTTTTTTCTCTGCCTGCACAATCTTTGTGGAATAACAGGCTACTGAAGGTAATGTTTTTGTGCAGGTTCATTTCTAAATGGACTATGTTCAGGACTGTGCCTCATATATAGTAAATATCAGCATATGAATAGTGATACAGTAATATTCATCATTTCAAAAACTCACTTAAAAAAACTAACATAATGCTTAAAATATTTATCAGTTAGAGATATAAGTGAATTTTTTAAATGTTGCTACTGTTGGAGAAGAGCTTAAAAAATAGGAAAGGAAGGTAGCCCATAAATCCTAGATCTGAAATGAAATTAAGGACACTGAGAACTACAACAATAAATAATGTAAATTTTCCTGGTAGCTCTTTACTCGTTGTCTTACACCCCTGGTACCAGAAGACCTAAGAAAGAGGAGGAAAGGTGGAGAAGCTGACAACCTTGATGAGTTCCTTAAAGACTTTGAAAACCCAGAGGTGCCCAGGGAGGAGCAACAACAACAGCAGCAACAGCAGCAACGAGATGTCATTGGTTTGTGTCTTGTCAAAGATGCTTGGCTTTCCCTTGGAGATTATTTTTCTCCTTTGTTGGTACTTTATATTAAGTCACCAAAGATGATGAATGAAGCAAAGAGCTTTGTAATGGTGGTTTAGCTTGATATACAGTCTGTGACTTAAAATAGCTTTTATTTCTTTTTTATTCCTTCTTTATTAAGAAGACACTTAAAGATTCCTTTTTATCCAGTGGATTAAGTGGGTATCGGATTGTGCTGTATGCACATCTGTACCAATTCTTTTTGTCACTTCAAAAGCTATGCAGGCTGTTAAGAGCGCTCAATTGTACATTAATAGCAAAATGGACTTAGTAATGTAATTTGAAACTGTACAAAAGTATGTAAAACTGGGTTTGTTGTGGAATACAGATGAACCTATTCTAGAAGAACCAAGTCGTTTACAAGACTCGATGATGGAAGGCAGCAGAACCAACCTGGATGAGTCTGTTATGCCACCCCCACCACCTCAGACAGGTGTTAAACGCAAACTGCAGCAAGTAGAACCAGAACCAGTGATACCTGTGAGTAAGATTTATTTCTTTATTTTGGTAGTATCTTTTGAGAATGAGAAGCGGGTAGTGTCTTTGAGCGGGAAATGGCACACATTTGAGGCACTGACTTCCAGTGGTGGTGTGAAACGTGCTGGAGTAGTATGACAATCTTTGTCCCTGGGTAGTCTCTATAGTGCTTTTCTTAAGTGGAACTTTTACTGAGACACTTAAAATGCAGGTAGGATTGTGTTTTCTCCAGAAAAAGTCTTCAAGCAGTAAATTGCTTACAAAACTGTCAAACTCCTCTGCTTGGCAAGTGTATACAAACAGCTTTCATTGACTAAGAAAGGATTATGATACAATCTGTCCATAAACTACTTTTTTTAAGATAGTCCTGGTGTTCCAGGGTTAAGGGTTCAAAGAAAAACTTTGATCTTCAGGAAAGATTTCTTAGTTGACTAATGAGTAGACTTGGAAATTACTTCATATCTATCTCTGCAATGCAGTGTGAAAGGGAGAAGAAATGGACAAAATGAAAGGTGTATTCTTTTTCTGAATGCTTACCTGGTGAGAACAGTTCTGGTTTATGCTGTCTTTCTCATACTTGTGCATTTTTTAACTCCACTTTTCACACATTTCTTGGCTAACAGGTTTTTAGATGTAACAATCTTCTAAAAAAGGTGGCAGCTGCCATTCCTTTTAGCCGTGTCGTTGGGTGAAATGAGCATTGACTGTACTGAGTTCAATCCTATTGGTCTGTGTTGGGAATTCTTTGATCACACCAACCAGATCAGGCCTCAGCAGCAAACCTGTAGCAATACCTGCTGTGTGACTCTAAAACAGAAGTTATTTTGAACTATCTTAGGGTATGTGTAGAAACAGTTTCAGGTGTCAAGGTAACTAATTTTACTGGAAAACTCTTAAAAGTGTATAGATTCAGGAGAAGAATGCTGTATATTAGTTTCATTAAAACTATGTAAATCCTGTTAAACTGCTTTTTGTGGATTTTCCTCGTGATATAAATATCTGCTGAGAATGATAGTTCAGCACCAAAGTCATTTATGCAGTTTTGGAAACTTTAAAAAGTACCAGTGTTCCTTGTTCTGCAAAGAACAGCAGTTTGGTATTTTGAAGATGTCTTGTTCCCGTGAGTTAAGAGCGTGTTCATGTAGCGCTGCATCTGCCTATGTGGGATTTTAAAGCTGCATCTGCTGATCCAAGAAATGAGATTAACAGTTTGGAGGGTAAACTAAGTGAAGTTACTGGAAACCCTTTTTTCTTATACTGATATCATGATTTTCTACTTTGAGTAGAATTTAAAAGATTAAAAATACATGTATGGACAGCAAATCAAATCGCTTTTAAGTTTTCAAAAATGGAAAATTCTGATGTGGCTAAGATCTAGAGACTTGGATTTTGTGAAACTGGTTTGTAGCATCAGCATTCTGTTGTAATAGCACTGATAGAGTGATGCTATTGGTTTAACTGTGTTGTGTACTCTTAAAGCATCCACCAGCACAACAGCTGGAGATACCACCTGTAGAAATGCCTCCAGAGGAGCCCCAAAACATCTGCCAGCTAATACCAGAGCTAGAACTTCTGCCAGAAAAAGAGAAGGAGAAGGAAAAGGAGAAAGATGAGGAGGAGGAAGAGGAGGTAAGAACTCTACGTAGACAGGGTTTGTGTGTTCCCCACAGCACTGTTTGACTTTGGATTCATTAAACAGCATAAGAAGTAAATCTTCAGTCCATAATTGGTCATTTGTAACCTTTGGAAATGTAGATTACAAAATTATTTAATGACCATTTTACAGTATTGAAATTATTTACATATTGAAATATACATTCTGCTTTGAATTAGAGGGTTCTCCTGTTCCCAAACGTGGTTAGATTAAACCACTCTATTTATGATGCCTTATACAAGGAGTTTGGAACTTAATTTTATGGTTCCATTTTAAATAGTTTATGCCACTTAATAAAAGTACATTTTTGTAAGAAAACAACCCATGTCCTAAAATGTGATAACTGAAGTTGTTTCTTAGCTATAGTATTTAGTATTCTGTAGCTGTCAAAACAAACTTAATTTATTCTTTTTACTTTACACCCAATATGCACAATATTAAATCCGTTTTTTAAAAAACCTTTATGGTTGGAAAAAATGTATCTGGGCATGTGAAGTTTCCTTTTGTAACAAGTCAGATGTACAAAGAAATGTGAATTTCTTCAGTCAGGATGATTTTCTTAGCCATTTAAAAAGCCACTGGAATATTTTCAGTTGCCAGGGACCTACAACAATCCTCTAGTCCAACTGCCTGACCACTTCAGGATGTTGCTGGATGCAGAGAAATGTCACTTTAAAAGCAGTACAATGAGGAGGCAGAAACACATGCTGACTTAATTTCAGAAATAAATAAATAATTAATCAGTCAGCTTTTCTGCACAGTTTGAGCTTCTCGAGTTAAAACTGGAAGCAAAGCAGATACTGCTTGTATGTGTCACTTCCATGGTTTGTTTCTTAAAATAATCTTTTTAATTCCTGATTTGAAATAAAGTTCTTGTGTTCTATATGGCTTTTGAAATGTCTTCTGTAAACAAGTACTGTTCTGTGTAGGCAGGTGCTTCACAGGACATGGGGAGCTGAGCTGTTGCAGACAGCCTTCGCAGCTTTTAGCAACAACCTATTTTCCTTTCCAATGATTCTATTTCCCCAGTGAAGTGAGAACGTGCCTGTGTTTATTAATGTTTGCAAAATAAAACCATTGGTGTTGCCATGTTCAGTACTGGCAGTCCTGGATTAGACTGAACTGTCTTTTCTCGTTCAGCTTTCATGAGTAAATTTCTTCTACTAATTGTCAGCATGACATTTGGAGTTATAATCAATAGTTGCAGGCAACCTTACGCTACGGTACATCAGTTTGTGTTTCTTCCTCCATCCCACTTTTTTTCTTCGCTCAGATGTATCCTGTGACACAAGTTTGTAGTGATATCTAGAAACAAACACCTCTTTCATTTCATAACTCAGTGGATGAAAAGATTATTGTTTTGTAAATGTGTGAATTTTGTCTGCATGCAGGAAGAAGACGGCACAGGGGGTGATCAGGATCAAGAGGAAAGGAGATGGAACAAGAGGACTCAGCAAATGCTTCATGGACTTCAGGTACACATAGTTTGCTTTCTCTTAAAGTAGCTTTTGAGTATGCCCACCAGCACTGTGGACCTGAATTAAAAGAAGCTTTCTTTGCAGTAGTTGATACAGACTTAAAATACCAGTTCTGTCTTAAAGGGGGTGGGGATGCTGGTAACTGATTAAATTGTAATATAATTATTGCTTATTTCCAAAGAACATTTGAAGTGATTTTTTTCCACTTGTTTTTTGACCTTTATGTCCACCCTTGGTGTGCTAGTGAGACTACCAGAAATTCAGATTATAGTTGGGTTTGTGTTTTAATGAAAACTTAGCACCTCTGACTTTGTGCTGTATGACCCTAGGCAAACCCCATCAAGGTCTAGGGATAAAACCATTTTACAGGATGTTTGCTCCCAGCTGGGTTAGTTTGAAAACTTCCACACTATGATACAGTGACTCTGTAGCAACTGTGGGAATCTGACCTTGGCTGAGGTGCCGCTTTACTTTTAGCACGTGGCTTAAGTCTGCACAAACAGATCTTTTTTGTAGGATGGATTCTTGCTTGCTAGAACTCAAGTTTTTTTTCTGATAAAATAATGGAACACCTCTGGTGTACGCTTGAACTTAAGTGCAAACTGCTGTATATAGGTCTCTGCAGGTGTACTCCACATACTCTTGGACTATCGTTGCCTTTCAGTCTAGTTTGCTGTTACTACCCTTCTGTTCCCTTAAACATTTTGGCAGGTCCTGAGATTCTGCTGTCACCGAAGTGTTTTGGTTCCATCTCTAAGCTAGTTCTGTTTTCCAAAGTCACCCTCGCACTTGGTGAAATTTGTAGGCTCCATCTCTGCCGATAAATGCTCATTGTCGTTACTGTAACTCTGCAGTTCCAGTGGAGTGGATCTGGGGAGGGGCGGGGAAATGCTGTGGAGTTTTCAGTAAACTGAGATTTAGCAATATCTGGTATGGAGTTTCTAAAAATGGTGAACTAATCAAGGAAAAGCTTTACATTTCTGAAAAAAGTTACTAGAGTTGAAGCACAAGAATTACTTACTTACATATATAAACAAAGAAACCTTAAAGGCTACTGAGGCGTTTAACATTATGACACCTAAGTACACTTAAATGTAGTTCAGGTTGCATTGTAAACTCCTGTGGTTTAAGTTCATTCTCGTGCACACCTGCAAGAGTTGAGCTGGTTTGTGAGATTGCTGTGGTGTAACCCTGGCCATCAGCTCAGCCGCACTCGGCTGCTCACTCACTGACCCCTGGTGGGACGAGGGAGGGAATCGCAAGGGGAAAAGCAAGAAAACTCCTGGCTTGAGATATAGACAGTTTAATAGGTAAAGCAAAAGCCACGTGCACAAGCAAAGCAAACAGAGACATTAATTCACTGCTTGCCAACAGCACACGGACATTTACCCACTTCCAGGAAAGAAGGGCTTCGTTACATGTAGTGGTTGCTCAAAGACAAATGCTGTAACTCCAAATGCGTGCACATACCCTTCTTCCTTCCCTCAGCTTTTATGGTATGGAACATCCCTTTGGTCAGTTGGGGTCAGCTATCCCAGCTGTGTCCCCTCCCAGTTTCTTGTTCACTCTCAGCCTACTTGCTCCAAACCAAAAACGTTTGCTCCCATCCAAAACATAGTACCATATGAGCCACTGTGAAGAAAATTAACTCTGTCCCAGCCCAAACCAGTATAACTGTTGCTTAAAAGTGACTTTTAAAGCATACAGATGTTTAGTTGGTAATGTTGTGTAATGTTTTCCTTTCTGAATGTTTCATCACAGTTTCTGAAAAGAGCTTCAGAATTCTTGTTGGACTATGTCTAGCTTTTCTTTTTTTTTCCAATTCTTTCTTCCATGTGCCCAAAAGAGCATTGCACTGGAAGGCTGAAACATTAAATCTGTAATGAGATTTGAAGTTAAGATCTGTTTAATATAAAGTAATTTGGTTTGGCCAGCCTAATATCTTTTCATCTAGTAGATATTCCAGAGCAGACGGTTCTGTTTTAAATTGAAGACGTCAGTAGTTGTTCTAGCCAGCAAACAGATGTATTTTCCTGATTTTTTTTTTTTTTTATTATTTTCATTTATTTTCTTTTTTTTTTTAATATATTCTGTCCAAGGCTTTGGGGGGGGGGAAAAACCCAAACCATGAGCAGCTTTGGGTAGTTAGTTTCAGACAAACAGGAGGTTTAGAAATGAACAGGCTTTCACCTTGGGAAAACTGTGTCTTTTAAAGAGCCTTAACTCTTGAAATTTTGTCTTGGACAACAAAAGATCATGATTATTTTTGGAGTTCTTTTTATTTTGAGAAATAGGATTTTTTTTTTTTTAATTCGTATTTAAAAATATTTGTCCTGTAGCCAAAAAAGACTGGCTAGCTATTGGTGCAGAAAGGAGATGTGCTATACTACAGTGTTTCTGGAATAAGTTCAACAGATTAAAGATGGATTTTTTTTTTTACACATCTCTGTGAAGCCTACTTGGTTTCATTTAGATAAGATGCATCTAGAAATTTTCATGTACATATTGCGATGTTCCCATCCGCTGTCGAGTCCTTCCTGTTGAGTCCTGAGGGTGGCAACAAACAGAGTCTTGCCAACAGAGATTCTTTTTTGTGTTTGGTTCTCTGCTTAATTTTGTGGTATCAATGTTTGTGTTTTTCAGAGAGCTCTTGCTAAGACTGGAGCAGAATCTATCAGTTTGCTTGAGCTGTGCAGAAATACGAACAGAAAACAAGCAGCTGCAAAATTCTACAGTTTTCTGGTACTGAAAAAACAGCAAGCTATAGAGCTGACACAGGAGGAGCCTTACAGTGACATCATTGCTACACCTGGTCCCAGATTTCACATTATTTGAATGGTTAGATACAGCAGAGCTAGTGTTCTTTTCACTAGTGCGTACGTGTATTGCCCCATCTGTAGGGCCCACGAGACCATTGCAGAAAATTTAGATTTTATTGTCTGTATAAAGTCCTTGGTTTTCTTTTTGGGTTACTTTGGGGTTTGTATTTTAAATTTACCACTTAAATTTTTAGTGAAACTGCTGGGGTGGGTGGCTTGAGTTTGAACTGCAAAAATCAGACAGCTCAAGGACCCATACGAAGATTGTTTTTAACAGCTCAGAGCAGATGTGTGCAATATTGGTGCATGTAATGTTGAGTATCAATGAACTGTTTTATGACAATTTGACTAGTTGATTCAATAGTGATATTTTTAACCTATACAAGTAAACCTGAATGGCCAACCTATTGTCTGATTAAAAACTTTGCCAAACTCGTCTAAAATGTTCGGTCTGCTTCTCATAGTAGTGGGTCTCTTCCCCTTTCTCTGGATCTTTGTGCGTACCGTGGGTCTTCAAAGCTGCCAATAGGAAAGGTGGTGCCTGACGTGTCAGCTTGCTTTGTCACTGCATTTTTGCAGTCAGATTTTTGTAGCCCTTGATGCTAAGGGGAAACGGGTGTCTGTGGAAAGCACTTCCTCTGCGTGATAGTACTGCATACGTGAAAGGACAGAACATGTGCTCAGCAGTTTAGACGAAACATTCCTTTTCACTTAGCACCTCATCATGGTCCACTACTGATAATGGCTAATTACTGTTAATAAGTGTCAGATGAAAACGCATTTCATTTCAACCTTTAAGATATCAAAATGATTTAGGTTTGTTAGAGCTGTATATAAACTCCAGACTTTTTAAAATGGACTTCTAGATTGTAAATTACCTGGTTTTTATGAAGCAGGCGTGTGAAGATAAGAGAAGTTGAACAGACTGCCTTTGTAAAGATGCTAAATTCAGATACCACCTGTACTGAAGGGGCAACAAACTTGAACGTAGAATACAAACAGGCACAGTTCCACTTAGTTGTGTAGTGTATTAATGACTCTTTGGGTATATTTATGGGTTTAGTATCAGTTTTTCCAATGATGCACACTCCTGTGTTCAAAACATTTTATCAGCTTTGAAAAAAGTCCCGTTTCATTTTACTTGTAAGGAATGGAGCTTTACTGTTAGACCAGGTAGCACCAGAAATTATGTGAATATGTTGATTATGGAAAACTGTCTTAACTTTTTTTTAGGGCAAAATTATTCACACTGAAGGTTCTGGTTTTAATGTTGGCACTTTGTGAAATAATTTTGGGACTCTGAAATTTCAGTGTATACTCAATTGTAAAATTATGTGAATGTTTAAAAAAAAAATCTGAGACTACATGATGACCGTGTTTTAATAAATCCTTGAAAAAATTAATTGTATAAAGTTACTGCAGCTTTATTTTCAACATAATGTGCCTGTAAAACCATGATTTTCCCCTTTGTAAAAAGAGCCATTGTAGATAACTTGAATGTTTAATTATAGAAAGGGTCATTAGTTTCTTGTTACACATTTCTAGTCTGGTTTTGTTGCTTTTCAAGGTTAATATTCTTGAAAATAGTTGATGCTGTTATGTATAACTTTTCTAATAAAAGTTGTGTTATAAGCTGTTATGTATTAGCTCTGTGTCTTGTTTGAACACCTTTAATTTCTGTATTGGGGACCTGACATTTACAGGTCACTTGCTGGCATTAGGAGTGAAAGTGTAACAGTTTGGCTCTTTGAGAGATTTAAAGCTTGAATATGTAAATAGATTTCTTGCCATTAAGAAGGAAGAGTTCTTTCACTGGCCATACTGTGGTTTTGTTCAAGCATTCCACGCTAGGAATGTCTCTGCAGAAAATTAGGGGAGACTGTCTATAAAATGTGATTCATCTCCATGCCAGTCCCTTCTGAATGCCAGAATGTATCCAGCTTCAATTCTTTTAGCTCTGCTGTTCCCCTTGCTTCTACAATTGCCTCTGCATGTGGGTATGTCAGTGCTTCTGAAGTTACGTGTTCCTCATGGATCCAGACACTTGGATCCAAGTCTGTAGAAGCAGTGCATCTCCCAAGGAGTCACTCGAGTTACCTGCAGAGCTTATGCAGAGCCCAGGGTCAGGATTCGTTTGACAGGGGCTGTCTCTGGAGTTTGAAGTGCCAGCTTGGTTCCAATAAGCTTAGTCTGGACTCCACCCAGAAATGACTGCTACTTTTGAGCTACCTGTGCATGCAGTCAGGCCCATCTGTGCTGCAAGACTTGTGGGATGAAGGCTGTCCTGAGTGTGTGCATGTGTGTGACTTGCCTGCACCCAAAAAAATGAACTTGGTTTTTTCAATTCCTTTGGTTAAAGCTCTCTAAGGGAGAGAAATGTGGAACCTCAGGTACTTGGAGCACAGAACGAGAGGTAACTTCTCTGCTGCTGCTCTCATATCAAGAACCTAGGGTGTTTTGATCATCAGTTTTGCGCTTTGTTACACGGCTGTGATCAGCACTCATGACAAGCTGATGTTGCAGAAATGTGTGCTCCCAATGACGCTATAATTTGAGGCGATGACCGTAAGCTGTGCCTTATAGCATACAAGATTTGTTAGGAGCTTCAAACATGGCTTGTAAGTCTGTCAGTATGACTTGCATTTATTGGAAAGCAGTCTTGGCAGTAACATACTGATAGCTCTTGAATAAGGTCGAAGGAATGGTGATGGACAAAGCATTTGCTCTCTATATTTCTCCTTTATTTACCAAAAGTGTATTTCCCTACTCTTACTGTGCAGACAGATGATGAGATGCAGAGAGGCTGTCTATTGCACAGCATTTATTCTGTTTTCCCTCTGACTGCTGTTCTTTACAAAGATATTGGAGTACTTGGGAAAAAAAAAAGTGGAGCAGCTGCATTTTATTACAGTTGCTTTTCAAATAAATGTCTGAAAGGTTTTAAAGGGCTTAACCATAAGCATTCAGTTTTTAGTAGATAAGAAGCCATTTTCCTAGCAGTTCAGCAAATAAAACCATCTATTTCTCAGAAACCAATCTGCTTGTGAAGGGTTCAGATTTGATCGATAACGTCATTGTAAAATGTATTCCTTGCTGCTTTACCTTTCAGGCTGGGCTGTGTATCCGGTTATGGTGTTGCGCTGCACCAGGCAGGTGTGAACACCTCTCTGTGCCCTCACTTCCCCACTGGCAACAGGTTTTTCTTGTCTGCACATCTTAATTGGTGAGTACTATGCATACCCTGCTTTCCAAATTACTACTTCTTTTTTGATGGGTGAAAAAGTTGTTCATGAATCTAAGGAAATAGTACTGCAAGGAGATTTAGTTACTGACTGAAATCCTTCCCTGACTGACTAGGATGTCTGACTACCTGGAGGACATACTGCTCCAGTTCTCCCACGATAGAGCTCTGTTCTCATTCCAGCTGGAGCAGAAGGGAGGAAGTCAAGCAGGTAAAGCTACCTGCATCTGTAGCTTAAACATCTGGGCTTCTGGGAAGGGTATGAGTAGAGAACTTGGTAATTCACAAGACGATATAAGGCAGGCTCTAACTTAGCTAAAAGTATCGGCCAAAGGTGTTGCTGAAACTTTTACTCCAGGATTTGAAACCAACTTGGTTAGAAGCCTGACGGGCAGCTGTCATGTGCAACTTTGCTTCAGGGGTTTTGTTGGAGGGTCAGTTATACGGCATTAAGGATGTTGAGCTATGCCCAAGTGCTAATGAGTTCCCAGAGCTGCAAACAATAGAAGTCAAGCTTTCCAGGGTTATTCTCCAGTCCCTGTCATGCCATTGCCACTCGTGTGTCTGCGTGGTGGTACATTTTTGGGGGAGGGTGGGCTTCCGATAAGTTTCTCTGTTTCCAAAAGTCTCACGTGTCTACTACTTGCGGAACACATTTCCTCAAGTGGTTGTCATGTTCCTGCTTGTGCTTTTTCAAAGAGCTTTCTTGTGTTACACCTACAAGAACTGGCTGGGCTATATACTGTGAACTTCTGCAAAATGAATATATAGAAAAGCTAAAGGACCAGGAAATAGACTGTGCCAACACACAAGGAAGAAAGGACAATTCTCTCTGCATTTTTTGCTAACCTCTCAACACCTGATAAAGCGCCTGGAAAGGCAAGAACAGGAGGTAGAAAAAGGGAAGGTTTTCCCTTGTTTCTACAGGAGCTGTTTTTGCATTTGTTTTAGTTCAAAGCATTCTAATGTGAAGTCCAAAAAGTTCCAAAAGCTCAGCTAGGAGAAAATATTCATATTAGCCAAACACTAATGTTAATGTTGTGTTATAAGTAGAATAAAGTGCCAGAAACTTTCTGGGAGAACACACCCTCCAATTTCGTTTGGCCCCAGCTATTCCCCAGCAGCCACGAAGGATACAAGAAGTAGTTTGGCTGGCGTGAGCTAGGCCTTTACGTGTTTTCCCTTCCCCAGCCCCCCTGCTTTTCTTGTTTGACCAAGTTTTGTTTTCAAAAAAAACCATTAAACATTATAAAATACCCTGAAACTAACACTAAATTATTGAGGACTGGGTGGTTGACCTTTAATGCTTATAGATGTTGTTTGACATTGATCAAGAATACATGTGATGAGAAACACAGATATGCTCATGATACTTGGCGTCCTTCAGAGCAGATGGGGGTTTAAAGCCAGTAGTGGCTTTAAAGTGCTTCTCCGTGCAAGGACTGACCTCTAAATTAAACTGTTCTGCTACTTTTCTGGAATGCTTTCCCCTTCCCTGCCTTGCATTGCCCAGGTAGTGCTGGCAATTGTTTGTACAATTTAGCTATCTAGGTTGGGATATGGTGGGAACTGATTCAGGGGAAAACCTACCAAAAGAAACGTTTGGGTTTTTTCTCTCCAGCTGGATCGATTCCTACATCCTGCACACTGGGCAGCCATACAGAAACTTGTGCCAGCAGAACACAAGAAGCACCAGGCAGGAGAATAGGGAAGGGGTGAGGATTCCTTTTTCGGACGGCTGTGCCAACTTTGCATGTGTGTTAAGTCAATCTAAGAAAATGATTCACAATAATGTTGCTTGAATTCAGGAGTCCCGGCCCTGGCTAGAGCGGGTGGGTTGGCATGTTTATCATCAATTTGCACACCAGTGTTAATAATCTGTTTTTCCAAGGCAGAAGTTGAATGTTCTCCCTCAAATTGAGTATTTGTATGACAGAGCTCACGTCCAGCCTCTGCCAGAGGATGTGTCTGCCATAGTTTTCTGTTCATTTTGTGAAAGTTAATATATCCAGTCCTTGTGTTACTTGAGAGTAAGCCAGAATCAGAGTCAACGTGTGCTTCACAGGCAATGTGTACCACACATGGCAGTGGATTGTTAACTCTGAAACGAAGGATACAGAGTACCAGAACCCATTCCACCGCTGAGCATTTTTGCAGGAAAGTTCAGCTAAATTTGTTTTTGTACAAATTAAGCAGATTCTCATGTTCCTTGACAACGGGACTAATCTCCAAAACAAAAGAAATGCTGATGTTTAAGGAATAAGAAACCACAGTCAATGTTGTGAGAAAAAATAGGAGAAGCAGCTTAGCAATCGGATTCAAAAGCCAAATTTGATGCCTAACTTAGGAATGTTTCTCTAATTGGTCAAATAAGGGATGAGAGACCCTGAAAATAAACTAAATGTATCATTTTGCATTTTGTAATTATGTGCATGCAAATTTGCAGCTAGCCTCGATCATACTGAGGGAGGCAGCAATGAGCCAGAAAAGGCATGAAAAGGTTTGTTATGGTTGCAGCTCCTTAGCAACAAAAGCTGCAGGTTTTCCTTGATCATTTCTCAAGGCTGAAATAAGTACGAAAGACACAGGGTGCTTCCAGTGCTAACTTTCATCTTCGCATCTGTCAGAAGCAGATCCAGTTTGTTAATTGTGGCAGGCTGCTTGCTCCCTGCGGTGTGAATTGGGGCTGGGATCTCTGTCGCCTTTGCCACAGAGCTCGTGGAATTACAGGGAGGCTCTGTTCAGAGCAGAGCAAGTAGCCCTGACGCTAAAAGGCTTTAAAACCAAGCCCGAGCAGAGCAGACACGCCGCATGTGAGAAGAATGTGTCAGGAATACCTAAACCATCCCTCACGTCAGCAGCAAAGCTGCTCTGTGCTGCAGCCACCGTCATTGCCCTGTCTGGGCTGTGCTGTTCCCTCGGCAGGGGTGACATGGCCATCAGAGCTCTGCAGATGTTTGGCAAGTTTTACTTATTACCAACGAGCCGCTGTTGATGAGGCACAACTGAGCAAGCAGCTCAGCCCCTGGTGCTCACAACTGCAGAGGGAAATTTCCACGCAGCTTGTCCTGCCTGTCCTGACCCCCCGAGCCATGCCCTGGAGGGCAGATGGAGCTCGGTGTACCTCAGAGAGCAGTGTTAGCTCTAGCTAGACAGGTACACATATAACCTTACCTAAAAATATTTAGCATTTATGGCAGACGTTGTTCTTATGACTCAGTAATTGCCATTTCTGGTAGGAAAAGGCCCTTCTGGTTCGCTGTGATGTGTAGGTCATCCACACCCCAAAGGGAAGTACAGCGAGTAGCAAATCCAGCCATACTGGACATACACTGGGTGTATGTATAATGGAGCCATAGGACCCTGAAGCCCTAAGGCTGGACTGAAAGTGAGAGGACTGTGGTTTTCTTTGCAAATGGGAAGGAGGCATAAGGTCTGCCAGCTGTGGAGGGGGATTCAGCAGGTATGAGAGCCAGGGCCTGCAGTTCAGCTGCTGGGACAAGGATGCGGCAAAGTTAACCCACCTCCTCACAAGATCCGTGGGTCCAAACATGAACATGCTGTGTCTGAGGTCTTTCTTCAAAACCCCTCTCCATTTCCATGGTCCCTGAGGCCCAGTTTTTCAGCTGTAACAGAGTTTTGTGCTTAATTTCAGAGAAAAGACTTCTTCTGTTAAAGGACCAGCTTTCTGGAACCAAGGCTATGTGTGCTCATTCTGTACTGTAAAGCAAAGCACACCTTTACCCACGTACAAATAACATGTTGTTAGTGGAAAAACACAACTAAAACATGCTTGACATACTGGAAGGATGAGACTACTCTAGATTTTGGTGATCTCATGCTCCTACCTCCTAAGTGTGGCACTTCTATTTTTATGTTAATGTGTGTGGCTTTAGTTAACAACTAAACAACAGCAATTTTTTGAACCTGACGCTTTCTTCCTTGTGGTAAGAGGAGCTGGGCTGCAAAATGCCTGGATATGTGGCAATGCAGTATGTGTGATTTATAACTTGTCATCTGTGAAGAAACTGGGCACACAGTACCAGTGTCTGTGTCTGGCCAAGGGAGACAGCACTAACTGAAAGGAGCAGCGCAGTTGTAGCGAGCACACTGCAATGTAGTGAGTACACTGCTAAAAACTTTGGCCTGAGTGTCCGCAGGGAAAATGGATGCTCTTATGTGACAGCCCCAAGTCTGGTACTCAACTGGGAGCTCCAGGAGCTTCCTGACAGCCTTGGACTCAGGGTTTGCCTGTTCCATAGGAGCTGACATCTTCCTCAGGGACGCATTGTGCAAGGAGGAACATGTGTGTAAAACCTCCTCCGTGAATGGCACTTGACAAGTCACATGGACTACAGAGTGCCCACTCTCCTTCTGAGGAATTTCCCAGCCTGTCCTACAAGAAAGCCTGATTGTGGCTAACTAAGGGGAAGCCCATATAAAAGAACCTGATGGATATGACTGAGGTGTGTGCCCTGCCTTTCATTCCTGTGTCTCATCACCTCCAGTTCCTCAGCTGCAGAGGAAAGCCAATACTCTGTTCCCCATCACAGCACAGTGTGCCAGAGGTGAAGAGTAAGGTGAAGAGAGCATCTCCAACTGAGAGAGCATCTCTCACTGAGAGGCTCACAGTTGGGACAGAGTCTTTGCACACAAGTCACTGATGCACAGTCAGGTCTTCATCACTTGGGTAAGACTTAGACTGGGGTACCAGGACAAGGCGCATGATGAAGGACAAAAAAGATGTCTTTATGCTTTATTGTAGATGTGTGAAAACAATGCTACTTTCAAGTAGAAATCAATCAGGTTGCACCTGAATGTTACACATATCTGACTAAGGAATGCTCATCCATGATGCCTTTCCACCTACTCCAATGGGGAGGTACCAAGTTAGCACCAGTTTTTAAATCCAAAAAGGTAACTTAAAATGTTACAGTAAATTTTGGACTGGTATTTAAAGCAATATATAACATTTTAAACATATAACATTGGACCAGCCTGTTGCAAAAACTGTATGTTGTTTGAAAACTGCAGCTTTTAATTAATGCTGTCCAAAGTAATTCTCTTCCAAACACGGGATAGAGAAATCCAGTTTAACCAAAAGGTACAGGTAGCAGTGAAGATGCTGCATTTATGGAGTTTGTAGAATTAATTGGCTCATAATCTGACAAATCATCTCTACAATACATATTCTGCATGTGTTTAAAACATTATATATATAACAAGCTTCTAGGTCCCAGTGAAATGACTCAGAAGTAGCTAGCATTTAAAATAACCCCTTTCATACTGTCATTTCTCTGCATTGTTTTCCTCCAATCAACTAAATTCGATCTTTTTCAGTCTTGCGGTTCGACTCACAAAGTCCAGTAGGTCTGAGTTCTTCATGAAAGCCAAGTAACGGTGGGCAAAAGGCCAAGAAGAAAAGATTTAAAGGAGTTAATTTCCTACTGACAGATGATGTGTGTGAGGTCACATGTATTTATCTTCTAGCATGACTCCATATTTCCTTCTGGAGGGAAAGGAAACTTGCCTTCATGGCATTTCTGCACTGAAATTTTAATTTTAGAAGACCTCGCTGTAGATGTACTAAGAAACTAAGCTGTCCAGGGAAGGATCTTAAATTCTTGAAATATTTAAAGTAATATGAGGTGGAAACGGTCCACAGAAAAATGTCATCAGCTATCTGCTACTAACTTAAATATCTGTTTGCACCTCCACTGAGGACTGAGCTAACCTACTCCCTCTGTGCCTGGATTGGTCTCACAGAGCCAGAAACCTTTCTCAGAAAGGGTCTTTCTCAGAAATCACATTCCTGAATATTCTTTTTATGAGTCTGCAACTGTAGTCACTTGGCTCTCAGTTATTTTTCTCCAGAGCTGGCAATTTGTTGTTTCTCTCAAATGTTCATCTGGCTCTGTTTTGCTTAATCGTGGTGTCTCCCAAAGGTCTGCACTAATGAGTTTCTGCATTCATACCATATGCTTTATTTGCCATGGAGAAATTCAGTTGTACATAAAACAGATTTTGAGACTTTCTATTCCTTTCCTCTTCTGTGCTCAATTCTGAAAGGTCCCCTAGCCAGAAGAGGCTTCTTGGGTCCATTTACCCTGCTAGTTAGAATCAGACCACATCTTAGCAATGCTCCCATGTAATTTAGATACGTGTCAAAACCTTGAAAGTAATTGTCCAGTTCCTTCTTGATTTGGATTTAGGTTATCTACCTTTTTTGGAGCCTTCATGTGAAATCTCAGAGGCCAAGGTCATCCACACACTCAAAAAGTGGTGGCAAGTCCAGGTGACAAGAGACACCAGCTTCCTACTGAAAGAGCTGCGCTTGTCAGGGTGGCATTTACAGACAGATGGGATGGGGAAGGACTTCTCTTGAGCAAGGGGAGGTTTCTGAAGGTTTTAGGAGGCTCAAGGTAGCTAGAAGACCAGCTCTGGAGCACAAAACTCTCAGGAAAGGCCAATCCACCTGCCCTGGAGGTAATCACAGCTAGCAAAGTGAAATCACCCAGACCACTCAAGTGATAACAACCCATAAGAGCTAAATATCCCAGACAATATCAATATAAGATCTCATTTAAATAAGTACCCAGTTAGGAAACAGCCCAGCAGGGAACGTTCTTCACAAGCAAGTCCTTGGAGGGCTATTATTTCCACCCTTTCTAGCAATCGCTCTCTCTCCACTCACATAAATTCCCATCCCAGGGCACTTCTGGCACAGATCTGCTATCACGAGCCATGCTCAGTTTAGCAACACAGCACAAATCCACCCCCAGCAGCACAAGAGTTCCCTTCTGCATTTTCCCCCTAGGAATCACTTCCCTTCTAGTTTTCTCTTGCAGATGCAATGGAAGCATTGTTCAAATAACATTCTGTTTTTTCAGATTGTCCATCAAGTTGAAATTGTCCCTTGGTGTTGTTTGCTAATCTAGGTCCATGCACAGCCTGTTCATGGTATAAAACATTATCTGTTGTCTGGAACGTAGGGACATGTGGAAGAACCTGATGCTTTTGGTTCAGTGGGAGGGAAGATGCCTCACACAAACACTGCTGTGTCAGGAAACCTTCTGTGTAGGGAGCCATTGCACTGTCCATGTGTGAAGGATGGGAAGATGTTGACTGACCTGAAGGATGGGGACAAGGACAGCCATGTTGACATACACTGGGTCTGGAGGAACTGTGCAGAGGAGTTCGTACTGGTGAGCACTGGGAGTATGTGGCAAAACAGATTTGCTCAGAGTAACTTTGGGGAAGAACAAACAGTTTTCCTCTACCGAAGGACTGGTTTTTTATTCTTTACAGTACCAGATTAACAACAGCATCACTCCCTGATATCCTTCAGGAAGAGATTATCTTCTTTTTCTGGAGGCTGTCATTTCTTCACCTGTTTGTTACTGGAGTCTCAGGCAGGTCTGATGCACTTTGTCATCATACCAGAGCAGCCTCCAGGACAGCCAACTTGCTTAGCAGTGGTGACAATTACAGCCCACTGCAGGGTTGTGCTGGACCTACCTTTGCATCCTTTCATAGCACTGAGATGGTTATCTCAGACCCTAATGGTGATGAGAGCCCTATGGAAGCAAGGGACTCACCACAGCTGAAGTTCACTGGTGATGTCTTGTCCTCTCTCTGTTGCAAGCCTACGGGCAAATAAGAAAAGCATTAACACCAGTGAATGGCATTATATTCTGAGACATTAACTAACTTCCAGGCAGTGGTATAAAATCTTAGATGATTATCTCAGCACTTCCAGAAGAGCAGAAGACAAAACTGTGCTTATGTCTCCAAGACACCAGTTCCAGTTTGTCTGGTGAAGTTAACTGCTGCTACATTACTTCTCAGATTTTTGCCCAGGTCTTTGTCATCTGTGTTTTTTTCAGTTACTGTGGATTTTCTAGTTGTCTGGTTTTGTTTTCTTTTGCCTGGTCTTACTGACAATTTCCAGTGTTCAGCATACACTCAGGTAAACACTGGACTTACCTGTAGGATGCTCCCTGATAAACTTGACTATCAGTTATAAAAGCGCACATCTTTCACAGCCCGGCCAGACTTCTTGAAGCAGACTAAAGTATGTTTCATTAATGTATGGCAAGAGACTTAATGTACTTATATATCCATTTTCAATAAAACACAATTTTCTCCAAAAGATCTGCCTAAAACCTTTGTCTCACAACTTGAAATATATTTCTGAAAGTAATAAAATTTTCCATTACACCAGCAAAGTAGATATTAAATTTTATTTCTCTAAGTATCAGAACTTCCCATCCCTTGAGGGATGTCTTCTGAGAATTTGCAAACTTGATAAATGGAGTACAATGAATCCAACTGATGTCCCACCTTCAGAGCAGGGTTATTATAAAACAGGGGAAAAAGAATGCTCCTACAGCAAATGGAATCAGGAAAATAATCTTCTTGTGTTCTTAGCGTATTCATAACTGTCTGGCAAAAATTATGACAAGGTATTTTACTCCTTTACGTGCATGTAACTGTAAGGGCAGCTTGAGGTATGCTTCACTCATTTAGAAAAAACCTCCTTGTGATGGATGATACAACTATGTAAAAAATAGTAGAGCCTGGTGATAAATTCATTGTGCAGATTTGACCTATTGTCTTTCTAATACTCCATCTCCTCAGGACTTTCTCATTTCAGGTGTCCTAACCTCCTCAGCTGTGGCTCTGTCTTCCTCTATTTCTTTTTCTTTTCCTTTTCCTTTTTCTTTTCCTTTACTAAATTCAACCTACAGGACAAATGTTTCTTTCTCTTCATCCACTTACGGAGATCTTACCTTCTCTAGGCCAAAGGCAGGTGAAAGTTTATCCAGGGCTAGTGGAAACTTTGCTACATGGACAAAAAAAATCACTCCGGGGCAGTGTGAAGCAAAACTTGGCTGAAATGCCAGCGCTGTTGAAGTGAGTGGAAATTCCCCTGTGGATTTCAGTGAAGTTGGAGCTTTGGTCCTGGAGATTGGGACCATGGAGCTGGGCAATCTGGAGGTACACTCTATGGTCTTGGACAGCAACATTGGTGATCACGTCCCATGGGAGCTGGTGCTACTGCTCACCCTCGCTCCCCACCAGTGCTGTAACAAACAGGAACAGTGTCGTGGAAAGATGGTCTTCATCACCTCATAGGAAGATGTGACCCTCTGCAGCCAAGCACTGTGGTCACCCCAGAGGACTGCTAGGCTGATGTCAGCCACTCCTCCACTCTCTCCTTATTCCTTATCACGAAAGAACACAAATTACATTTAAACATTATCATTATGAGGCCATCAGACAGTTTGGTGAGGTAACTTATGTGCTGCCCTTTTGCTTTAGCCGGAGGGGAGGAGGGAGTCCAAGCAGGGACCTCCTCATCTGATCCACCATCCATTCTGTGACCACTACTGGAGACACAGCACAAAAAAATATCTCCTTCCCCCGAAATATAAATGTACCAAACACTAGAAATGACTGGTGCAATTGAAACCAAGGTCCAGAGAAGGAAGATCACCCCTTAATTTTTTGCACGTTGAACAAGAGAGATGGAAGTGATGGCGTCTTTCAGGGTTTAAAAGACATGGGAAAATTGCCTGTCTCAGGCACAAGCCACCCACTGGCTGCAGGGAGTTGGGCAGAGGTTCAGCTGCCCTGTGAATATCACGGTTCATTACTGATCACGTCTGTTATTTTCTTTTCCTGTTTTGTTGTCCTGAGGTAGCTATTGTCTGCTAGTTCTTTCCATGCCTGGTTAAGATCTTCACGGTCACTCTCAAGGTGTCTGGTGTGGTGAAGTCAGGCAAGGTAGGCACATGTCATAACAGAAGCCGGTCCTTGAATCCTGCAGTTCAGTTTTCTTCTAGTCAGGCTGCCCTGCTCAACAGATAAAAAGTCCCATGTAAAACAGATCCGACTGCTGTCTAAGAGCAGGAATTTGGAGGGAATGTTTGATCCTTCCTTAAAATAACCTTAGACAAAATCACATCTTCCTTGGACAATGCTTCCGTCAAGGTATGCAGGCAACCTAGGAATGGTGGGGCTCTCTGATGTCCTCTGAGAGTATCTCATTCTGCCCTTTACTTTGTCAGAAATGGTCTTGATGCTGAAATAAGCTACCCTGCTGTACAGACACCTGACCTGTGTAGTGGTCAGTCTCGTGGTCAGACATTCCTGGAAGAAAACTCCCAGATATCTGGGCTACCTTGTCCTACTCAAACCTGCAGGTGGCCCAGAGCTGGCTGTTGTTGAAAGCAGCGTATGAGACCAAATAGACCCAGCATTTGTTCTCTTGCTCTTAAATAACACTACTTTCTTGAAACTCATCCTGCCAACCTCCTCCTGCCAAGCTCCAACCTGCACAACGGATCCTGGTTTCTAGCACCAAGACAGGGTTGGAACAGCATTCATGGCTAATGGAAATGGCAGTTTCATTACTCTCAAAATGATTTGCTGAACTTGAAATAGGAGTGCTTGGCACAGAAAGATACATAGCAGATACCACAGACAAAGCTAAGGAGTTTGGGTATACCCAAAATACCTAATACGAAGTACAGCCAAAAAAAAGAGAAAAAATCCCACCCATTTCCCTCTAAAGTATCCCTCTGCATGCAGGTAACAAGGATGTGCAGCCTGAATTGTGATAGTAGTTGGAAATGTTTTACAATCCGTTTGCAGGTCACATCTAGCAGGCAGGCAGGCTGTCATTAGCTCTGATTCTGCCATTTCATTTCCAGTCTCTCTATTCATGTGGAAAGATCCTGGAGTGCCCTGAGCTATGATCTGCTCGGTTCTATTTTTGGCTGTCTCCTTTCTGAAGGAAGGTGATTTCTCACATGTGGTTGTTTTCCAATTATCACTTGTTGAGACATACCCCCTGGTTATATTACAAAGAGAATCAGGTGGCAAGTACATATTTACAAGTCTTTATTCTAAGTCACATGAATACTTTACTGATCTGAGCTTTGAATTGAAGCTGTGGGGACTCTCTGGAGCCACATTTCTTTTGTCTGAGTTGACCCAGCCTCTCAGTCTTCCATGGGAGATACAGAAAATTAAGTATCATCTAATTTACTTGTGTGTGTGTGAATAGAGTGAGGGTGGTCCCTTGTATAGGATTTAAAATAAGCAAGTGTCTCCTACAATATGCTGTAAAGTTCCCATTGTATTTGATATTAAGCAGGCTTTTTTCCAGTTACTGTTCACCCACTGCACACCAAGCTGTGACCCAGCTGCCTCCTTTATTTCAAGAGCTTAATCTTTTTGGTGTATAATGCTAGTTTGTAAAGCACTTTATCAGGAAAGCACAGATTTGTGAAGGGATGAGTGGGTGAGCCAGCAGTGCTGTGGCCTTTCCATTTACTCTATCCCACTGACAAGATGCATGGGATTACCATTGAGCTCTCTCAGCAGCCTAAGTTTGAAAACTTGGAAAAAAACATGACAATAAATGAAATATTTCCGCTAGCGGGGAGCAGATGGACTTGTTCTGCATCAAAAAATAACATAAATATGGACAGCATTACAATAACATATCAAATATAGGAAAACAAAAGCCTTGGGGCTGCTGTGCCACCGTCAGGCAAACTGTGCCACGGGCTGATCACAGCCAAGCTCCCTCTCCCTCATCCACTGACCTGGCAGAGTCCCAGGGCAGGTCCAAGCAGTGCCCTGTGTGTTCCAGCCACAATGACAGAACCAGGAGGCTCTTGCTTAGATCAGCCTTGTCATCAGTGGAGGCTCCCTTTGGAGTGAAATTTCAGGACTAGCTCTGTGAAACCTCCAGCCACTGGTTTTCCTCCGCTCTGCGAGCTCCCAGAAGTGGCAAAAGTCCCGACAAGAGCTGCTGAGAAGAGAGGATCTGTTTTGTTGACACTGTGGACATTTCATGGCTCATAACCTTTGGGTTTTTTTGGCAGCCACCTTTTCCTCTGCACCAGTGTGGTCAGCAGCTGTCTTTTCTCCTTGAAACTTGAATGAATTTGACATTTTTCTACAGTTTCTGTTACTTTGGTGAGCAATTTATCCCAGGGTCTTTACACCAGCTGTTTAGCTGTTTTCCAGCTGTTTGCACACATCTGATGGAATGATTTCATTAGAGCAGCTTCAAGCTCATTGTAGACAATGCTCCAGTTTCTTTTACAAGTAACTGAGATGCAGTTCAGTTTTTTTGCTTGTAGTTTTGAAGACTGAAATTGAGCTGCATCAACTTTCTGGTAGTTTCTGGTTTTTTTCTTACCCATCTTTTCATTTATGGACATCCTACTTTTTCTAGGTGAACAAAAAACCCATCATACCCTTTCTTTCTATGAATTCTCTGATTTGGAAAATCAAATTTGAGAACCAACTCATTGAGCTTTTCATCTACAAACACATGTATTCAACCTATGGTAAGTTGTTTTGGCTCTGGTTCATACAAAGAAGAGTATCAGGTGTAAATACGATATTTGTAGGGCCGAGGAAACTGAAGGGGAAAACCAGCACCTTTCTGACAGTGCCAGAAGGATGCACACAGTAAGTGTAGGAATTCCATGTTTAAGATGTGGAGACAATAAGAAAAGAGGTCCACAAGCCTGGACTGTGCAGCTTTACTTTGTACCCGTGCATCCAGTATTGGAGGTTGCTGTAACAGCTGACAGAAAGAGGGCTGAAAAAGAAATAAAAGTTATGATCATGCTGCAAAAAACATGGGCAACCACTTGAAAAGTTCAATAATAGCACCAGATAGTTGGAATGGAAAATGCCCTAAAAATGTAGCATTGTTCTCTGCAGAGGCTTGCAGTTGAAATTTCAATACGGTAAGTGGACTCTTTCCTTATCAAATGTGACAGAAGGCAGAGAGGATTGTAAGGTAACGTACAAATATCAAGTATGACCATTATTTAAAGCTACCCTACTGAATGGCCTGACACCCAGAAATCCATCTACAGTAAGAACTGGCATTTTACCCATGCCTAAATCATATTTCCGAAGCATTTATACCTGTCAGTAGTGAAGTTAGAAATAATTACATGATTCAATAGCATGCTTCTGGAAAAATAAGTAGTGTGGAAAACGGGTCTTTTTCCCTTGTTCAGCTTTGCTTTCTATGCTCCTCCTTTCCATGACACTCCGGGTATTATGTGAGGGATTCACACTAATGTAAAAGAAGAATCAAGTGGCCTGGAAGCACCTTATTCTAAACTGCATGTGCACTTGGGCTTCTGACTCACAAGCAGTCTGACAGAATAAACTGGTGTGGTGGATTTTATTGAAAAAAATAAGCAAAGGAGTTTACTTTTAAGGCAGCAGGGGTTAATCTGCTACAATTTTGCTAAGTTAATTAAAAATGGAACAATCCTGTGATTGCATCAGGGTTCCTATTAAGACTAAATCAATAAACCAATGGGTTTAAATCACGGAATCACTAAATTAATGCAATGAGTAATCACACTGGAGTCTGAGGTTGGCAATGGAAGGAATTACTTTGTGTTAGCTGTGTTTCAAGCTCTCGTGAGAGCAAGGGATAGAATTTAAGGAAAAGAAAGCTTCCTTTCCATCTGAGGCTGCAGGCTGTAGTCTAACCAGCACATGAAATTATTTAGCCAGTGAAGAATCATTTTGGTTTTAGGCCCATGCCAAGGAGACGTTGTAATCCCATCCTGTTTCATTTTGAGGAAATGCAATTTAGGGAGTTCTCAGCGGTTCCTCTTCAGCACAGCCTCTTCGTGCTTAACTGCTGCCAGCGGTTATGGGTTAACTGTTCTCTCTGAATACCACAAAAGCTAGAAACTTCCCAGAGAAGAATAAAGACTCCTTCCATGAGACGCAAAAGAAGTGATACAAAGAGGAGCCCACTGCCCCCAGACCAACTGCTCTTTCCTCTCCCCGCACACTTGTTCCCTTCGGCAAATGGCCAGGCAGTGCTCTTCTGGCCTGTCTGTCTTGGGGAGATGCTATTCCACTATTCCACAAGACACTTTTTAACATATCCACAAGTCTAAATTTGTTATGCCAGTATACAATGTCCATCAACTTCTTTGTGGCACACAGAAAGCCTCTCTTGGATGTCATTGTGCATCCTCCCCCCAGACCTTTTGAACTAAGTGCCTCTATATGGACTGCTCTTCCTGCCCTCCCTGCCCACTAATCAGCCAAATAAGTGGCAAGATTTCATAACAGTTTGGAATAATTATTTTATTGTATCATTTGTGTTATTTAAATTTCCTTTAACATTCAAGCTGTCTTATTTCTCAGAAGAGAGACTTCAGCCTCCTTGCTGTGGCTGTGGCTTCCTTGCTGCCCTGCCTTTATCCAGGCAACCCCAGGGGAACATACCCTGTAAAGCTAAATGCTATGCTGTTTTCCAAACATATCATGCATTTTCGAGATGGAGCAGTGCAAGGGAAACAGTGAGCTTTTACCTGTGAAGATTTACTTCAGGCTTCACTGGTGAAGTTTTGAGAGCCATATTTTTAAAGATGCTTGAAGATCCTGTGATTCACTGTGAGAGTGCCAGAGCACTGGAACAGGCTGTCCAGAGAGGTTGTGGAGTCTCCTTCTCTAGAGACTCTCAAGACCCGCCTGGATCCATTCCTGTGTGACCTGCCTGGGGTGATCATGCTCTGGCAGGGGGCGGGTTGGACTTGATGATCTCCTGATGTCCCTTCCAACCCCTACCATCCTATGTTTCTATGATTCTATGATCCTGACAGCTTGCAGGAGTTTTAGTATTGTCTTTACATCTGATTGGCAAACTTTTGAGTTTCTAATTCTGACTCAGAGCAGTGCCTTTAGAAATCAGGTGTAATGCCTAAGAAGTGGGTGTTCTGAGCAAGTGAAAATGTGTCCTGTTCATTTCCCTATACTTAAAAAAACCCCACCTCTGGTACTAAGCACCCTGCTACACAAAGTGTCCCCGTAGGTATCTTTTCCTTTATTTATCCATTTTGGTGTATTGCTTCAGTTAACAGTGTGACCATCATATGGACACACTCTTTAAGAATTGATGAGGACATTTTTATAAGCACAAGACAAGGAAGTCAAAATGCTGTAATTTTTACCCCTGGCACGTAAACTAGAAAAACTATTCTCACCTTTGTTTCCTTGTGCATAACAAAGGATAGAGAACTGTGCCCCTCCTCTGCTGACATCCATTGTCACAGGCACAGGCTATTGCATGAGAAGAGAGTCAAATCTTCCTTACCCAGAGTGGCTCCACACCTGATGTAGTACCACCAGTAATCAACACGATTCCTGTCTGAGTGCAGAGAAGTCCTGTGTGGTCACCAGATCACACCAAACAGTCAGAATGTCTCTAGTTGAAATCACTTTTATGGTGTAATGACTGGGAGTTCAGCCTGCTGGGCATAAATACATCACATCTGGCAGGGCTGTTGTGGTTATGCCATCACTGGGTCACTCTAGAGGGCTGGGCAGGCAGTGATATCCCTACCATAGTCCCTTCTGTGCAACAAGTGGAAAATACACAGGCAGGATAGCATGTTTTGCTGGATTTGACATATTTTTCATCAATTTGAAAAAATCCATGGTAAATTCATTAAGACTTTTCCATTGGGGGGGTATCTCACCAGAGTCCCGTAGCTGGGATTTAAGGGTCCTGAGACAAGATGCAGAAGTTTTCCCCTTGGATGAAGCCCAGAGAATGTACTGGAAAGATAAATGCACACTTTTCTCCTCACCTTCTTTCCTTCTCTGTAAAACATTTAGGCTTAGATCTTCCCTGGAGATAAATTGGCACGGTATCACTCGTTGCAGTAGAGCTGCAATAATTTATGAAGGGCCTATGCATTTTAAATCACATCAGTTATGGCAGAGACAAAGGGAATATTGCAAACCACGGTCCCTTCTGAACGATCACATGCCCTCCAGCTCCTGGTCTCCACCTGACTGCTCTCCCCATTTCCACTTTAAAGCCAGGCTTGGTAGAGGTTTTCCCACCCACCGGCACCCCAGTTCTGACCTGGGGAGAAGAAGTGCCTGAAAGAGCAGACCTGCAGCCAGAAGCAGCTCAGTGCCCGTGTGCCCGCCCTGGAGAAGCTGGTGTGACCTCGACTGCTGCAGAGAGCACAGGTCAGTTATGGATCCCTGCGGAGCTGTGCCTTGGGGACCCCAGGCTGCCTCTGCAGCTGTCCCCATTGCTCCCGGGGGGAGCTCAGACTGCCTTGCACCCCTTCCACTTCACAGCCAGAGCCTGGGGCCCCACATTCAGCCTGGCCTCGCAAATCCCCCAGCCTTCCCCTGGAGCCTTTGCAGGCTTTGGGGTTTCCTTTTGGCGGCCCTCTGAAGTAATTAATACAGAGGGACGTATGCTGATTCTGCAGAGCCCATTACTCACTTTTGCTGAGACAGAGGGACTGTTTGTACAGAGTTTGCAGACATTATCACCCTGGCTCCGGGATTTGTCACATTGCATTACAAATGGTGTTTTAGTGAGCTCCTCAGTTCCCAGTGGGCCATAACCTGTCTGAGGCAAAGTCAAATATTGTCAAGCAGCAGAGGTTTCCCAAGAAGGGGCTTATCTGTTCCAGATTGCTTGATTATACAAACAGGGCTTCGATATGAGATACAAATACAATTAATTCCTCAAGGGCTACATTTGATAATGGCACAGAAATTAATCTTCAGTTGCAGAAATAACACTAGCAGTTTCACAGAGTTTAAGTAAAAGCCTGTAGAGATACCCACTATTCCACCAAAAATATTGCTTTATTTTCTCTTCTAAAAGAATTATATTACTGTTCTTGTAACCTACTGAGATTTCTTATTTAAAAATGTTTTAATAGGGAGTAATCGGTAATTAGTAACAGAAAGGGCACAGGAAAAGAAAGGGCACAGCAGACACAAAAAAGCCATGCCACAAGCACTGTCCTGCCCAAGCAGGAGGCTGAGATAGTGTTCCTGGCTTTCAGATCCACTCTCCAAACCATAATCTGGTAGAAGGATGAACCAAGATTGAGTTTTACAAAGTCATTTAATGTGCCTAAGAGTGAGTTAGATGCCTGACACTGTTGGGGAGCTCATTCTAGATGGGTTGTTTCCCAGGAGCAACTGGGAAACTCTCATGTGATACTACAAGATGATGATCATAAACCCATTCCTGGAAAAGTTTACTGTCAAGACAGTCAGATAAAGACAGTCATAAAGCCAAGGGCATTAGTGAAGAGTAAATGTTTTCAGGACTACACTATACATTTTTCAACCATTCCTTCTTCTCGCAACTGAAGAGGAGAATTTACAGTCTTAAGCTTCTACTTAATATTTTAGATATATTTAAACTAACTTAAACTTAGTAACTATTAGCATTATCCATTCCTTTCTGAGGTCATATTTTCTTTTCGGGGCCCAATATGCCTATACATTTAAATGCATCCAGTGCCTGCCTTCCCCCAACTCTTGTTCTCCATCTGGTAAATGGCAGCTCTGGTTCACTATCCATACACCCTGTATGCCCATGCAGGTCGATGCAGTTAAATGCCACAAGTTTATCTGTGGCTTTCAGAGAGGAAAGAACCTGGACAGAGATGGAAGAGTGAGAGGAGAGGAGGGGAAAGGAGATGCAAAGGCCAGAGGGATCTGGCTTTAATGAAGAGAAGCCAATACAGGGGTACAGCCAAAGATAAGTGGTGTTCATGTCACTCTCAAATATACCAAACAAGTGGTGCTTAGCACTAGGTAAAAGAAAAGGATATTAAGAGAAATGTGTCCAGGGACTGGGACACACAATTTTGGTCCAACCATGGATGAAAAAAGTGCTGAGAAATCCTGCAGGGGAAAAAAACCGAACCAAAACCAGTGAAAGCAGGACATTAGTCTTCTTCAGCATAATGGTACCATGTTTGTGATGGAGGTAAGCTTGTGTATAACAGCAGGGTAGCTGAGAAACACTTAATCAAATGCAGTTTAAAAAGAAACATAGATGAAGGAAAAGTTTTGTTATTTAGAAGTTGGGTGATTATGTATTTTGAGCAATCCTACCACCTGCATCTTGAGTCAGCTAGCTACTTCAGAGACTTTTGGAAGGCACAAGTGAACAGATGGTGTGTTTGTGACACCATCAGGTAGTGGGCAGTGAATATTAGTAAACTGGAAAGTATCTGCCAAAAATTGTTCCAGAGCAGATAAGTTATAAATAAAAACCAAACAAACAACAACAACAAAGTAATTAAAAATAATAATAATAATAATTAAAAAAAAAAATAGAAAGAAGTCTTAATAGATGAAAAGGGAGAACTGAGGGGAGGAAACAAGATTATTTTCAGATAAATTTTACAGCCTTATTTCTTACCTTTTCCTTGTCCATTACACACAAATACCAATTCAAAATCTAATAAATTAACATCCCTCAGACATTTTACATAGCTAACTGTCTGCCATGTTGATATAGTCAAGCATAGTTCTAGTTCTCACCAGCATTAAGAAATAAACACAGACTTGAAAACCAGGCCCCCAGACATCACAAAAAGCCAGATAAGCGGACAAAAAGTCCACTGATTGATTGGCACAGAGCAGTGATTTATATAAATGCCATACCACCATTTTAATTTTACTATTTTCAGCTGAAAAGCTTGTCAGACCTGGCTTCTGATAGCACCAATCTTGGAATTTTGTGCAGACTTCTCTCTGACTCAAGGTAGATATCAATGGCGTTGTTCTTGTTCAGGGCAGCAATATATCTGACTTACTTTCTACACAATGCATAAGAAAAAACCTGCAATTCTGTTAGAATTCTAATGATGACAGAACAAAGAGCAATGGAAAGAAGAAGTTCCGCACTGTGAGAGTGGTGAGGCACTAGAATATATTGCATAGTTGTGGATGCCCCTTCCCTGGAAGTGTTCAAGGCCAGGTTCTATCCCTGCCCATGGCAGGGGAGTTGGAACTAGACAATCTTTAAGGTCTCTTCCAACCCAAACTAGTCAGTGATTCTATGATGCAGAAACCTTATAGGATTTTTTAATATCCAAGTTAATTAATAAGAAAATAATTCTAATATAAACAAGCAACTATCATTCTGAAAACTCATTGTGGATAGTGAGAAGCAAGGTCTAGAACTGTGATAGAAATACAGTCGCAGGATTTGGGGAAGAGTTTGGCTATGGAAAAGCAGTCATATAGCCACTGATGGCTACCAGAGCCTTGCTAGGGCATGCAGAGAGGCAGTCAGGAAAGTTAAGACTCGGCTAGAACTGAAATTGGCCAAAGCTGTGAAGAAAAACAAAAAATGGTTCTTCAGATATGTGAGCAGTAAGCAGAAGCATAGGGAAGACACAGGACCATTGCTAAACAAGGCAGAGAAATGAGCTGATTTTCGCTGTCTGTGATACTTGAAAAGCTGTGGAGATCAGGACATATCTCTGATGACTTGAAGAGAGCAATTGTCATACCCCTCTACAAGAAAGGCCCAAAAAGAGTACCCAGGAAACTGCAGGCCTACTAATCCTACTTCCACCCCTGGGAAAGTAATGGAATGAGTCCTCCTAGAAAGTGTCACTAATCAAGTGAAGAAGGAGACTGGGAAAAGACGGCACAGATTTACCAATGGCAAATAATGCCAAATAATGATCATTTTCCATAACAAGGTAACTTCTTCTCTCCACATGCTTTCTGCTGGACAAACTGACAAGTTACATATTGGGTAGGGGGTCTGTGAGATGGGCAGGGAATTGGCTAACAGGTTGCACCCAGAGGGTGATGATCAAACGTTTTCATTCGGGCTGGCAGCCTGTGACAAGTGGGGTCCCTCAGGGATTGATACCGGGTCCCATGCTCTCCAATATCTTCATAAATTATCTGGATGATGGGATTGAAAGCTCCCTGATGAAGTTTTCTGATGACACCAAAGTAGGCGGTGCAGTAAACACATCAGAATGGAGAGCCATCTTACAGAGAGACCTGGACAGGTCAGAAGAGTGGGCTAGCAAGAAGTGTATGAAGTTAAACAAGGACAAGTGCAAGGTCCTGCACCTGGGGCAACATAACCAAAGAGCCCAATACAGCCTAAGGCCTGTGTGGGTGGGCAGCAGCCTTGATAAAAGGGACCTGTGGGTCCTGGTGGACAACAAGTTTGCCACGTGTCGGCAGTGATGGCAAATCAGATCTGGGCTGCATCCACAGAAGCATCACAAGCATTAAGCAGAAAGCAGAGACAAGTCTAGTCTTCTCAAGTGAGTCTGAATACGTTGAAATCTGCTTTCCTCTCAGGTGCTGCTGTTTGTGATGCAGAAGACACTTCAACCTGGAAAACAGATGAATGAGGGGAAATATCAGAGTTCTGTGTAGTCACAAGTAGCATGAGAAGGGTGACTAAGGAATGACTGCTTAATGTTTCGTGCATTACAAGGTCTGGCTGGCAGGTAGCACATTCAAAACAGACACGTGAAAGTGTTTCCCGTAAGATGTGTTCAAATTGTGTGACTTCACCACAGAAAATTAGAGGCTTAAAGTTTACATGGTCTCAAGGAAAGACTGGACAAATCAGTGAAACAGAAATTCATTGTGTGCTGTTAAAAACAAAACATTTTTCCTAGGTCAGGAACTCCCTAGCAAATTGTCAGAAAGTTGGAAAGTCATCTGGGGAAGTACCAAAAAAATGTTTTCTCTATTTTCATCCTATTCCTGAGGAACTGCTTTTGGCCACTATTGGAGGTGTTATGCTAGGCTGGACAGATTTTTGGATCATCCTGGAACAGCCCTGCTTGTATTCTTGGGAGCTGAAAGAGAGGTCAGGGGTGGAAAGAAGGAGCCAGAAATTCTAGAAAACTGCTCTCTTCATTTTTTCTGAAAACCTGCCTGTCGAAACGGGTGCCAATTCACAAAGTGAAAAATTTCCTCAGTGTTTCTCCAAGACAGTCTGAAAGACTAACTGCCCCAAAGAGTCAAATCAGTAGCATCTTTGGCCCCAGAGGAATGAACATGTCAAAAACATTATTCTGGATCAACTGGAAGTCAAGATTGCAACAAGAAACTTTTGAAGTCCCCTACTGAGATCCTGGAAGACGGTTAGACTTAAAAAAACCCATACCATGCTTTGGCTTATGATTTCCACAGCCAAAAGAGCCTCAGTCTATCCTGGGCTATTGCTGCAAATCCCCTCGGGAGCAATTAACTACACGAATTCACCCGATCAATAATGGCATGAGTAAGGCTGCTCCTGGATGTAGTATCTGCATGCCGGGCAGCAAGCCACGCACAATGTCAGGCGAGCTCTACAGAAGAAGGATTTGACTACAAACGTGCCAGTGCTGCAAAGTGTGTAATATAGAAAAGCCATAAAGACAAGGAGTGTTTGGCATCACAAGACCTACGCAGGAACTCTCAGGCTATCAGTGCAGGATATGTGAGAAGGTTAGTCAGTCCAGCTCCCTGTTTTGAAAAGGCAGAAACTGAGTCAGAAAGGGTAATGAAGTTTTCTTATGGGAATTAGAAAGTAGGGGTTTTATTTGTTTATGGTTTGTTACTCTGTTTCTACTCTTCTTGACAGCTAAGCCATTTCTCGTTCACCTTTCTCTACTGACCAATTCTTTCCTCCAGTTAACACCTAGAAATCCTCACATATATTTTTCTCTCTTCCTTGGTTTCTTTTAAATCCCAGTGACTAATCTACTGTCTCTTTTCTTCCTCCCAGCTCTCAGCTCTGGGTTGTTTTTAATTGGATCCTTCTTAACGGCTTAGTTGTTTTTCTGTTCTCCATACATGGAGCACAGCTGCACGCTCTCCTGCTCAACTGCAGAAGAAATCAGAAAATAAAGTCCCCCCGAGAGAGCCCAGCCTGTCTCTTCTGTAATGCTCCGTAGCAACTTTTCTAAAATGACTGCCTCCGTGGGCAGACAGCTGAGCTCTCCGAGACAAATTTGGGGCTCGGAGTGCACAGACATAATAATTACCAGAAATACATCACAAGCCGCTCTCCTGGCATTACTTGGGCCATTCCTAAATCACGAGATGCAGTCTCTCTATCACTCCTGGGTACAAAAACTTTTGCTTTCTGTCATTCTCTCTCAGTACACTGCGATCTTTCTCCCTGCAATTGTAAATGATTACACCTGCTGGAGCTCTTATTTGTTCATTTCCCGTATCTCTGGCGGCTCTCTGTGTGAGATATTACGCCCACATAGAGGTATGAAATAAACAGTATCTGCTAGTGAAACTTCTATATGAAGGATGCAGTGAGTATAAGTAATGGCATTGTTCTGACATTCTTCATCTTGTATCTGACAGAACATGTTCAAGAAACTCCAGGAACACTCTAAAGCTGATGGAGAAGCCATTCACACAGCATCAGTGTAGCTGAAAACAAACGAGCAGGACTGCTCTGGACATCCTGTTTTCCTTTCACCACTGGAATGTATTTATTCTTCAAGTCATACCATATTCATATTTACTTTAATGATTCATAAACATCCCAGGTTCCAGAAGCTTCTAATTAACTCATCTATTCAGTGTTGTTAACAGATGCTCAGGGAATGATTTATTGTACAATACTGGATCACACCAACGTATAAATTCAGCCAACTGAATTGGCAGGCAGACTGGGTAAGTATCTTCTGCTGCTGGTAGATGAGACTGTCCTAAATTCAGCATTAGTGCCCTGCAGACTGTGGCTGAAGTGTTACTTCTTCTGTTACTCTGCACATGTAGCATACATTGTATTGTACAACACTGGTTATTTCCCTCTTTTTTTGGAGAAAGATTTAGTGAGATACCGCATAGGATTTGGAGTATGTATTTATCCTGTCTGAGAAAAGAGAAAATCAGTGGCCCCAAAGAAGTTTTCACTCAAGCTCTTTTCAGTTTACCTCTGGTTTTCTGTAGTTTCAAACCCAAACCAGTCCCTCTGACATGCTACAATAGAACAATCCTAAACTTTATTAGAAAAGTCACACTGGGAACTCTGTCTATCCAACAAATGTGGACAAATTTCCAGGTCATTTACTGACAAATAAGGAACTGGCCTTCCTTCCTTACTGGTAAATAAGGAACCACAGCATTGGGCAGAACATGGAGCTGAACACGTACAACAGCAGCTAGCTCTACACGTACCTCCACAGCAGTGTTTTACACAACACCTAGGGATGCCCCCAGTAACTGATGCTGCTGAATTATTAGGACTCCAGCATGGTTTCTGGCCTGGGCCAGCTAAACCTCCACCAAACCCTGGCAGGCAGAGGCAGCACAGCCAGAGATCACCTGCACGGGCTGTGCGCGGGCAGTCGCACCTCAAGAGCCCAGCCTGGCCAGAGCCAGCCCGTGCCCGCCGTGCTCGCTGTTAGAGCCCGCTCCGAGCAGTACCGGTGGAATTGCACAAACACAGCCTCTTGGCTTTGGCCTGGTGCACCTGTTTTACTTGGAATCACCGGTGGTTTGGGGTTTTTTTCCAGTTTCAGAATGGTAACAACATATGATCTGATTGCCTCTGCTTGTTGCCTGGGCAGAAGCTCTCTTCCAAACTGAAAGGCAAGTCAGTTACCTTGCTGGAGGAGAGTTGCAGCTCTGCTGCAAATTTTACAGCTTTTCTTCAGCTCACTCCCCTTTCATTCCTGTTCTTCCCAATGGCAACACCATGACTCAGTTTGTGTTAAAAAAATACTAAGGAAACACAGATAAATATTGTTTTAAATTCCTTAAGGTGCGAGTCATTAGAGGACTCTTAAGATACTCCTTTTTTCTTTTTTTTTTTTTTCCCAGTAATTGTTTTTGTCTGTCTATAGTCTACAAAAAAGGTTGTATTTAAGATTTGTGTTTCAACGGCACTGGAAGGGACTACTGTAAATAATTAGGGTGTGTGTTTTGTTCAATTTTAACCTCAGTATTTTTAGTAAAGTTACTGGGGTTTAAGATGCTTTTGACTCAGAATGATATTTTGAAGATCAACCATCTCTGCTGTCTGCTCCTAGCTTTACTTACAGCAGTGCTTTCTGCAGGTGGCTCTGGGGAGGGGTAAGAAATACAAACAATATTTAAGTGGGAATGGGAAGCAAATCTACATTACCATGTCACTGTGCCCAAGTAAGTGAAAGAGCAGGGAATATGACAGCTTGAGAAAGGTGACAGACGTTCCAGACATTCCAGAACCTGTCCAGGTAATGCACACAGGAGAAATACTTTGCATACATATGATACATAGGTTGAAGGACTGGTTGAAACACACAGCTTAAGCTCATGTAGGTGAAGAAATAGAAAGCTTTCCTTTTAAGAATTACATCCTGGTTAAGTAGAAATGCACCAAGAAAAGTGAAATATCTGTTAAGAGGTGACAAGGAAGACTGTTACAGCGCACTTATGCCACAGTGAGTACTATAGTGCACACTCTTCTACTGCATCATCTCACTCACTTCTGTCTCCTAATGCCACTATCCAAGGTATAGGAAATAGCTACTAGAGAGTAGCTGGTACTTGAAACATTTTTGGCAGCTGCCTCCTCCGACCCATTTTTATTCTCTTCCTAAGCCTACAGGACAGTGCAACAAGTGCAACAAAGCCCGAGTCCCACCACCAGCAGCTGGCTGTATTTCAGGACTCCTCCCCAGCTGTGCTGTACTCTGATGGCACTACCTGTTAGCCAGGGCTTTGATCCAGCATTTTCAAGTTGCATTCTTCCTATTTAAAAAGGAAGAATAAAAGAGACAAACTGGACAGTCAAGAGATGGCTGGAATATCAACACCATCACATGCCCTCCAGGATCTTCTTAATAAAGATCATAAAGAACAGACATATCAGTTCACACGGAGCTTACAGAGTAACTTAGGCTGGAAGGGACTTCTGATGGCATCCAGTCACTCTGCAAAAGAGTTTACTTCTGTATTCAATCACTGCAGATAAATAAGATACCATGCTCTTTTAGGTCAATTCCACGTTCTGTAACAGAACAACTGTCAAAATTAGTTTTAGGAAGAATACCAACCTAGACTTAGAAGTCTAGGATCCCACCAAAATCCATATGCAACCCAAGAAGCTTTTCTTAAAAATAGTTAGTGATCACGTGAACTCTGTCAGGAATCAAGATGTTGGAGATAATAATGAAACTTGAGTGTTCCTAAATATTTTGCCACAAACTCAAATTACTAAATGGAATAAATGACTAGGAAAATAACCCGCACACGTTGACATGCAGCAAAAAGCAGTACGACCTCATAAAAAAAAAAAGTTTTAATATTAACAGCTTGATTTCACATGACTGCATATTAATCTTTCTTTTTCCAAAGTTCAAACAATGTTCAAGTCCTGCATTGCTTACAAAGATGGGTTTATTCTTCCTCATTCTTCTGCACTGACTGTATGCCTTCTGCTTTGACCCTATTTCGCTTTCTTTTTCTTCTTTTCTTCTTTTCAGTAGAAGGCTCCTGACCCTCCTGTGTTTTCTTCTTTTTCTTCTTCAGACAGCTGAGAGGATTGGGGCCACCTGCTCTTTTACGTTTTCTTCTCTTTTCACCTTCTTGCCTTGCTAGTCCTTCTTTTTCTTTAAGCTGCACAATACTTTGTTTCTGGTGCTCCGGAACAAGCTGATTTGTCTGCAACTTTTGAACAAATGCCAAGGATTTAGGAGAAGGTTTGTCTAGTACCATAGTGTTCTGAATAATAAAGAGGAGAGGAACACCAGCCTTCTTTTTCACTTTGTTTGCTAAATCCTGGTCCTGTAAAATTAAATACTTTAGTCAATATTTTGGGATTAAATGATATCTGCAATTCAAATGCACCTACTTTTAATGCAAAACTATGAAGATAAATTACATTATGAGAAAGATAAGAAACTTAATCTAGGAGATATACATGGCAGTGCCTTTCAGAGAAATTTACATTTCAATTTTTCTCCTTCTGATTAGCTGTACTTCTGATGGAAAAATTATTAACATTTCCTTTTTTCATGCATGTGTAAGCATAGATGCAGTTTTTGAGGGAAAAATGCCAGTTCATTGGTATGCAGTCCACTCCTTCACAAAAAGAACAGTTTTTGTATAACAAGTGATTTTTATTTCCTTGTATCTTACATAAGTATATAGAATTCTAATGTAAACCATTTTATATATAATATATATTTTGCACAAACGGTCCAAATAACTACCCAAGGAAAAAAAAAAAAAAAAAAGCCTTTTTTACCTGTACTCAAATTCTACCTTTAATCTTTAGTTAAAACTTTCAAAATTTCTTAAAATTGAAGTTACATGGTCATTTAACACCTAATTTCACTTTTCAGACTCTTGAGCATAACAGTTTGGGGCAGAGACTTTGCACACAAGTAATATGTAATTTAACATTAAACAGTTGTTTTCTTACATGTCAATAGGTGGTCACTATGTCTTCTACACTTTCTGATAAACTAAACAATAACCTTCTAGGGTAAAAAAATCCAGCTGTAAGAAAGACAAAAGATTGCCTACTTCATAATTAGCAAATACACTTAAAAGTGAGTGAGGCTTTACAAGATGAATTCCCACAAGCTATTTAAAAATCTTACAGTCAAAGTTTCTGAAGGTTTCCTTAGTTATCAAAGGATCACTTCAAATGAAATGGAGTTATGCTTCCCAGGAGCATTTACCTGTGTAGCAATAAAGAAGTGATGAGGGTTGCCTTCTGCAATCATGGAAAGTAAACAGGCTGAACCACTCACAGGAGCCTTGTGGTGAGAACAGTTTCGAACTTGAAATCTTTGGGCAATTAATTTTGCTCCATACAGTTCTTTCCCCAGTGATTCCAGTTCTTTCAGAACACATCTAAAAAATGAAATGCAACAAATTATTTCTAGACGAGAAAATAATGACACATTTTTTACAACAGCAAAAGCTTGATGTGAGTTAATTAGTGATGAGCAATGGCCAGTTGTTCAGGCTCCATGATTTGTAAATGGCACCCAGTAATCTGAAAGCAGCAGCCCCTCTAAAGACATCAGCAAAGTTTCCTTGGTTCCAAACAAGATTAACCAGTAACAACATTTAAGTCATATTAAATGATTTTAATGTATTTTGTATCAGTGACCATGCTAAGTCCTTACATGTATGTTTGGGTATCACCTAGCATATGTACTACTACTAACAAATAAAATGAGCACAAACTTATTAATTGCTGCACGCAAGTTAAATCTGTATTAGCGTCCATCACCCTGCTCCAAACTTGCTATCAGAACCCAACTGCATCAGAATCCAACTGACTCAAGCAGAAGAAGAAAAACACTGTCCATATGATTAAAAACCTGGAACAACATTCCAACTAAAGAACAAAATGCAAACCCCAAATCCTCCTCTTGGCAGCACTCAGACGTTCACACAAGACAGTGCAGCACTGCAGAAGGAGGTTATCTTGGATACTCAGAAATGAACAGGAGATGAAACCTAACTTATTCTAGACACCGAGTCTTACTATTAAATGTGGGCAGTGGTAGAAATGTACGGCCTTGAAATACAGCTTCAAGGATATGGTAGCAACTATTTTTCTTTCCAGAGAAGAAAGTTTAACCTTTGAGGACAGTCTCCGTGCAGACCTGAACCAGTTCTTTCTGCAAAGCCTCTCACAGCAAGACAGCTTATTTCGTCCGGGAAGCTCTAGCTCTGCTCATGCTGCTGAGGGGCTGCCTCACCAACGGAGCACTCTGACAGCAGGGAAAACAAGCCCTTTCAGCTGCCCTAAGTGAAAACAGGTCGGCAAGACCACTGGATACTGCTGAAAGAAGGAAGCAAGAAGTGATACTTAAGACATGACTGGAATACATATTGGATCAAAGTGATTCCCGAACCTTCCACTGCTAAGGTCACGACTCAACCCTTTGTACTGTTGAGAAACGCAGGCCAACTCTATACGCTTTGCAAGATGGCTTGTGTTTAATTTTGGTAGCCCAGGGTATACATCTTTCTGGTATTTTCAGTAGTTCCCTGCGCGATGGGCAGTTGGCTATTCTGCTCCAGGCAGCACAACGCCGAACCTGCCCGAGAGCTCCCCTCTGCTCTTCGCGCCTCGCCACGAAGGCACCGGCAAAGGGAATGAGCCCGGCCCAGTCGTCCCCCCCACACCGGCCTCACCCCACCGCTTCCCCAACAGTTTCTGCACCGGCGGAGAGGCAGCGGGCACTGAACGGAGCTTCCGCAAGGTAACTACAGCCCACAGAGCCGCTGACCCCGCACACAGCGCCCACCCCCGCACACCCCCGCAGCGGGGAGGCTGCGGCACGAGGGGGCGGGGCCCGCGCCTCTCCCCGCCCCTTCGAGAGCTCCGCGCATGCGCACCGCGCCCTCCCCGCATGCGCGCCGCGGCTCCTTCCCGCCGGGGCCTCCCCACCCCGCAGAAAGCCCCGCGCCCTACCGGGTCGTGCAGAGCTGGGTGGCGCCGTCGAGGTAGCCGGGGAGCTGCTCCCGGATCTGGATCTTGTTGCGGAGCGCGGCCTGGCAGAAGGTGCCGTCCAGCAGCACCTGGAAGGGCTGGCGGAAGTGGAAGTTGTGCTTGTAGAAGCCCATGTTCTTCTTGGCGTGCTTCTGTCGCGTCAGCCCCATGGCGCCGCCGCCTCCCCCCTCCCCGGAACGGCCGCCGGCTCTTCCGGAAGCTGCGCCGGGACCGGCGGCCGCCGCGGAGCCAAGCGGGGCGGGGCCTGCCGCCCTCCCCCGCCCCGCCGGGGCCTCCCGGAGCTGGGGCCCGGGGAGCGGGCTGGGTGCTGCGGCCGCCCCTTGCTCGGCGGGGCTGCGGGTGCTCGCTCGCTGCGGGCCGTGCCTGGCTGCCCCGAGCCCCCGCCGCCTGCCCCGAGCCCCCGCCGCCCGCCCCGACCCCCCCCCGCCCCGCCCGCCCACCCGCCACTTCGTCCGGGACCCGTGCGGATTAGTTCATTAGCCCGTGCTTAGCGGCTCCTGCCCTTTGCTAAGGTCAGGAATAAGCACAGTTGATGTTGCTTATAGATGGTACAAACTCCTCTCTGCCCAACAGAAAACAGGAGCACACCAGGCATGTGGCAGTTAAGAAACAGAAATTAATGCCTGTATTTTAGATAGGCAAAGGGATGTGACGTGTTAACACCGTCTAAATGAGAATTGGAGACATCTGTCTTGCTATGCAGGTACAACAGGAGACATCTTACTGACAGGGATGCTACTGCAAGCAAAAGATTGCGGGTACCTGCCAGTTAGTGGTAATCAGTCAGGCTGCTCTAAGGGCATTTAAGCAAATACTCACCTGTCATATTGGTCTTCCTGCTAACAAACAAGACATGAAAAAAACACCTGCTTCCAAGCAGGTTTGTTAGTTCTAGGAGAAACTGCAGAACAATGCATTTAATTACTATCTAGAAATTCAGATGTTTAATTGGGAAAATATTTTAAAGTACTTACAGGATGAAAAGTGTGAAAAACATGTGACTGAGAGTATTTTCCATGGGATCTGATAGTGCTGCTGACAGTATTTTTCTGTCGTTAAATCCTTTCCAGCTGTCTTCAAGGGACAGTTGCACGTGCTCATGAGTATCATGGATACGCATGTATGCATGCCTTACTCTATGAGCTAAGTGATACGTTGAATCCACTGGTCTTTATTAAACTTCAGTCTTGTGGCCAACGTAGTCCCATACTGGCATAGCGTCACAGTTCCTTACCTAACTGCATAGTTTTGTTATTTAAAAAAACCAAAAACACTTAGCCAGACACCCAAGTAAGACCTTATGAAACAAGTTAATTTTTCTTGATGTAGTTTTTTTGTTCGTTTGCTCTTTCGGGGGAGGAGGCACATGATGATGACTAATTAACTGCCCAAAGACAGGCAGTTATTCTTTACTAAGATCACTTCCCACATCTCAACAGCTAGAACGTGGAGTCTGCAGTGGTAACAGCTGCTGTTGCAGAACTGAGATAAAAAGGAGAAACAAGTAAATGAGAGCTTGAACTAGTCATCGTTTTGAACTAAATGCAAAGTGCGACATAATCCAGAGTAGGGTGTTAAATACCACTGTGATGAGATACTTTCCCTGTTCACTTGGTAAGTAGTGTCATCACAGACAAGTTGTAATGAGATTGGTATGATAAAGCACGTTCAGCAGGCTGGCAAGCAGGCAAAACAACAACACTGATTTCTCCTTCCTTGGGCAGAATTGTATGGGCTTTAATTGTATGATAAACTACCTGAAGTACCATTCCATAAATTGTATTTCAGTTTTATGCAATTCTTTTAAAGTTTCTTTTTAGTAAATTTTATGTTAAAAGTAATGTCTCTTAGAATACTACAGTAGTGCAGAGTACATTTTTTCTCTGCATTTTCTTTGGTATTTTCATATTATTTTGTGTATAATAAAATTGATTATGAAAATAAGGCAGAACAAATTGATATCAGAAGAGAAATTACATGGGAAGGCTACGTCAGACGAGAAGTTAACTTTAAGGCTAAAATTATGATTCATGTTCAATTTGTGTTCAGTTTATGTGCCTGAGATACTACACATATCTTTTCACCCTTTCATTGATTTCAGTGAGAAACTGTCGCTGTTTATACCGGGAGCAGAGAGATGCAGCAACACACAAATTCAGCAAGAGCAGGCAAAAAAAGCAACTTTATTAATTTATAACCCCGTTTTATATCCCCTAGCCCCATAGGGCGATCGGTCAGTGATCACCCATCTCCTAGGGTGATTGGCTAAAGTCCTACAACACCTATGTCAAAATATTTTTCCAATGTACCATAAACAGAACTTAGCAAAACACCAGGTGTTGGTCCAGCTTACAAAAAACATCCTACTGTTTTTCATAACATGCGTGAGAAAGGCAGGACTCTCACGGAATATTGTGAGACCCTGAGAAAAGCCCTCTGCTAGCAGCTTTTCAGCATCCACAAGAAACCAGTTAACTGAGAACAGAGAAATGGAATCTTTACATTGTGGTGATAAATAATATATAGTCTCTATGCTTACATAATTTCCTAACTTGATACGATAGCAAGAGTCTGGGTCTGCTTACAAACATGTAACAACCTTGTGCAAATAACTGTTGATTTACAGGAGAAAATTAGCACTTAAATTGTCTCAGTCTTTTTCATCAACTATGTTTTCAATTAGGTAATTTTATTGTTAATTCCCATGTAATTATTTTATTCCTGTTAGCCGTATGCTAAAGTTTGTGAGGTGCTATACTAAATGATTCATTAATAACAAAAATTAGCTGTAAACACCCAGACCATAGAAAGGGTGGAGAAGAATGAGAAGTAACTGAAAACATTTATGGGAAAACCGAGAAATGAGCAGTGAAAAAAATCTTTCCCAAAAAAAGACCTTATATTTTAAAATATTTCCTTTATGTGAAGCAACAGCTTATTATGCTACTGTCCAGGATAGGTGCTCCCACTTTTTTTTAATATAATGCTTTTACCTTTAGCCAAGCAAATGCTTAAAGGTTGCCTGTCTAAGAGCATGGCTGAAATCACACATGGCCTCTGAAACCTCCATTCTTACAGAAAAGAAATTGAATTTTCAAAGCTTACATTATGGTCCTGTCGTTTCTTTATTGCATTTGATGTTTGTCCCTGGGGTTTTCTATGCTGTTGCAGCTCCCACTTTTGCCATTTTTCCTTCAGTCCTGCACCTTATTACTTTTCATTTCCTATTTCAAATAAAAAAAAAATTCAACAAAACCAATTTCTTCAGTTTGATTATCTTGAAGAAAATTATTAAAAAAAAATATGCGATGGCCTACAGTATGGGCACCAGTAACTCCTAAAATCACAATTAGCCTCGTGAAAAATACTAGCACTTAAAAATACTTTGATACAAAATGCCTGTGCAGTTATGTAGCCGGATCTTAAAATTTCACGTTGAGCTCCTCGGTGTAAATTAGTAAGCACTGGAAGAGACTAAGGATTATTATTTCTCAGTGAAATGGGATCTTGTATATGCTGTGGACATACGCATACAAATGGCCTGACTTCAGTGACTTGCATCTGGTGATCAGTGATATCTGAACATTGTGAGTGTATTTATTAGGGAGAACCTTTTTAACATGGAGTTGATACACCAGGGGCTTTTTCATCTCCTTTAGGCTTAAAATGCTGTGGTCGGCAGAACACAAATGGCTGAAAATCCTGAATTACATAGGATTTATACACAATGCTGCTTCCTGAAGCTGTAGTCAGTATTTGAAATTGCCTGCGCATGGCACACAGCGCTCCTGAATAGAAATGTACTTAATGGAAGAGTAACACATACACTTGGCAAAGCTGTATCTACTGGAGAGACCTGAGGGTCCCTGATACAACCTCTTTTTTTTTTTAGTATTATTTTTGTCCAAGAAAGAAAAGAATGAGCTGTTAGAGATCTTGTCTGTCTCATGGCTTCTGAAACTTGATTCACAAGTCATCTTGCCTTCCTCCTGTTTTCTCCTCATCCTTTGAGAGCGAGAGTTTGGGTGGGTATTTGGGTGTTGGCTTGGGTCAACCCACTACAGATACCGTTGACACAGAGTGACCTTCTTGTCATAAGGATTTTCACTCTGAGACTGGTATGTGAGAGGCTCCTGTCAAAAGAAAGGGATTTGAAGAGGAGCAAAGAGACCATGCCATGTGTAGACTTAAGTAGAATAAGCTTTTTACTTGAATGCAGGAATTAAGTACAGGCTTATGTTCACTGCCCTTCTCCCAAAGACAAGCCTTACTTTACACTGAAAAGATGTTACATACTTAATGCATTTTTCTGACAAAGAAGAGTAGGTATGTTACATATAATGGCACACTGAAAAGTGTCAGTGGAGATGTGCCACATGCCCGTGTTTCCTGATGTTTGAAAGTTTAAGGCTGAATATCTCATGTCCTTGAGAAAAGTGAGTTTTTCTGAACCGCAAACTTCCATGAGGGTGCAAGATACCACAAGGCAATTTTAAGTCTGTTAGCAGAACCTGTTGCTGCTGAGTTTTGGAGAACATTTTACTGGAAACAATTTATTTTTGTGGATAATCTTGTTTTAGCCAGTTGTGGTTATCAGTGAAACTTTGTATTTGCGGTGTTGTGTCTTGGTGCAAGTACATGCTGCTGTATGTCAGTATGTTCTCAGTGGTTCCTCCCTATTCCTCTGTACTTTGTGATAATGAAATTAAGGTTTTCATTATGCCCAGAAACATTTGGAATTGGTGAGAGGTTAGGGAGGAAAACCACAGAATTCAGACAGGACTGTTTTACCAAGCAGCAACAAGTCACTGCAGGTGAGCCCATCTCTGGTAACTGCTCATGTGCATGGTCGTGGCCTGCAGCATACACAAATGTAACTCAAGCTGGTTTAGCCCTTAAGGTAACGTCAGTCTGATAATTTGGAAGGAATTACATCTTTGAACCCTAAATCGGATAATTCCCATTTAGCAGCACTATCTCTGCTCATAGCAGTGACACGGTGCAGCAGCGCTGTGGGGGTAAACGACACTTCTGAATTCTACTTGAGCAAGACTGGGGAGTAACAGGGTTTTGTTTGGTTCCAGCTGTCTTTTGATTGAGAGTAACACTTAAAAATGATTAATGGGGTTTATGCACTACTTCAATTTTCTAAAATATTTTGTGATGGAAGTCTTCTGTTTTGTGGTTTTCCTGAGCAGCTTGGGCAATGTTGCTAACACTTTTTCAGTCAGACATCCTTTTTATGGCCTTCTTTTTAAGAATTCAGTATTTTTAATGGTGAAATTTCTATGGCTTCTTGCCTCCAGTGATCTGCTGAGTTCTGTACACCGTTGATAGTTGTGTTTCATTTTTCCTGTTAATCATAATTAACCTAACTGACTGAATTATTCTGGCAGCGCATTAAGTAATGTGAGCCCTATGCCAGTCCCTCGAACAGGGCTATTTTGGGTGCCCACAGCAACCTCTTTGAACGTGCTGATGTTCTGTGCTGTAGCTACTCGTCATATTTGTGTGTGGTTTGGGTTTTTTTCCTTTGTAAATTACATTGAGTCTCTTTTCAAAAACTGATAGCTAGGCACAATGTATCACATTTGTCTTATCCCAGGAGTTTTCATTCCTTTTCAGATCCCTAAGAATCTGCCAGTGGTAAAGCATTGCACATTTACTGACAGAAGGCATGGTTTTTCTACTTAATTAAATACCATTCACCAGCATCTTTGAAGCAGCCCACAGACCTCCATCAGTCCATCGACTGCAGTTGAAAATGACTATATTACCATAATACTGTTTCTTATTCTTACTCGTCTTTAATTAATGCTATTTGATCATATTTTTAAATTAAAACTGGATATGCATGCGTATATAACAGCAAAGTGAAATATTTATATTGACTCAAGCAACGTCATTCTTTAGAAAAACTTCAGAAGGCAATGCCAGTGGGAGTGCAACATTCAGTCATGGAAACCTGTGAAGAGTGGGACTCAAATTTGCACCACCTACGTGATGGTTGAGCTCATTGGCTACAGCACACTGCCTTGAAACTCCGGGTCGTTATTGCATCAGCCTCTCTACAGACCTGGTTTTTAGAGCAATGCCATAATCCTGCTGCACGTGTACACTTCAGTCTCTTTGGGGCACGGGGTACATGTGACCTCAGTGATGCTGCAATTCTAAACTTCACTCTTAATCTCCATTTAACAGATTTTTCCCAAAGGGAATTCTAAAGTGAGATTCATCACACCTAATTTTAGAACTCTGTTGCGAGGTGTTCTTAGCTGAGCTGGGCATCCAGGCTTCTTGTTAGTCAATGCAGATCGGTCAGTGATATCAGTGCCACTTAAATTTGCCTGGTGGGAACAATTATTTTGCAAGATTCTTTGCTTGAATTTGTTCCAGCCCTGATACAGGCAGCTGGCAGGGAATATTCTTGTGATGTTAAGGCCATTTTGTAGGAACAGGGAATTGCCAGGCCTGCGTCTGCTGAAAAATGCAGATACATTTTCGTGTTGGTGTTGGTATATAAGTTCCCCTCCCCCAGTTAGAAGTCATGTTGAAAAGGTTAATGGTGAATTTTTATGAGGTCACGTATTTAGCATAGTGTCTGAGTGCTTTGGGGTGTTTGGTGCATCTACTTTTCAAAGCCCAGCTCAGTCTTTCAGGAGAATGCACAGGGTTTGAAACCCTTTTTTTCTTTTGAAAACAACGACAAATCAAACAAACCAGCCAACTCAAAAAGTCAGCAAAGGAAACCCAACAGTTAACTTTGAATACAACACTTAAACCCTTTCCTGGGGACAACATGAGTAGTCGGTAGTTCAGGGTTGTTTCTCTCTAGCGTTACAGTTTTGCATCCCCGCTCAGTGCACTGACGACTCATCCATCCTGAAGACAGATACTCGGGTAACTTCATAGCAGCCTGCTTTTTTAAAGCTCAAATCCAAAGCTCTCCTATTTACTATTTCACGGACGCGTCTCTCCCCCAGCACCCAGCTGGTGCATTCAGTGTAACTAAACACCCGCCAGGAGCAGAGCGGGGAGCCCCCACTGCCGCCGCTGCCCGAGTCTGCCCACGGCTGTGGCTCGACACGGCCGTCAGCGGCGGAATCGCCCAGGGCAATGCAGCTGCCGCCGGGGCCCGGGGCCGGCTGCCGAGGCCGATCGCTGCCCCGCCGCGCTCGGAGGCCGTGCCGCCCTCACAGCCCCCGCCCGCCCGCGGTCGGGTTTCCGCCCGGCGCCGTTTGGCCCGAGCGCTGCCGCGGCCGCGCCGCCGCTTCCGGTGTTTCGCTTTTCTCTTTCCGGCCGGTGCGAGGGGAAAGATGGCGTCGCGCAAGGAAGGTTCTGGGGCTGCCGGCAGCGGTTTCGGCGCCTCGAAAGGCAAGGGCAAGGCCGCCGCCGCGGGGGACTCGGCCGTCAAGCAAGTTCAGATCGACGGGCTGGTGAGTGGCGGGGTCGGGGCCCGGCCCGGCTCTGGCGGAGGGGCGGGTGGGGCGGCCGCGGCCGCGTGGAGCCAGCGGTGGGGCCGGTTCCGTGGCTTGGGGACACTGTCCGCCCCGGGGCCGGGGTCACCGCGCCCCCCCGAGGGGCAGGGGCGCTTTCATCCATCTCCCGAGCTTCCCAGCCCGCTGCCAGGCCCCCCCGTGCTCATCCTTGGGGAGCGGGGTGACTCCCTCCGTTGTGGCAGCAAAGGCCGGGAGAGGGCATGGACCGGTTTTAGATACTCTCTTTCTCCCTTCAGCTCTGCTGTCCCGGTGCCCGGGTTTTCTGTGGCCACCTTTCAGACTCGAGACTGTTGGAAACTACACAGGTGTAAGAGATGGAGAGCACGGTGGAGTTTTTCCTCATCAGTGGTGCTTTTTTCCTTCTCTGTTAGGCCTGCTAACACCTACTGTGTTTTATTAATAAGAAATAAAAGGACGGATTGAGGGGGTTTAGCAAAGCATGAAACCATCCTGACAGAGGTGATCCTTGCAGACCTTAAGCAAGAGTGTTGACTCCAGTTGATTCTTGGCTTCTCTACTGGATATTTTTGTGTTGGTTCCTGTTTCATACAACTGATGCCAGAAAGTGTGTGGGGGGGAATAGTTCCTTAAACTTCTTAAGGATAGAAGCGTTGTTTGTTACTTCTTCATTATCTTTCACAAGTGTCAACAGAATACTGTGCAGCTGAAATGTGAAAGAGAATCAGTATACTAGTAAAGAGAGGAAGATCATAATTTTGGGGCAAGCTTTGAAGTCCATGTGGCATTTATTAGTAGTAGTGCCCAGTCATTCTCCTGTTGTACAGTAGATACTTGGGAGGAGGAAGAATAACTTGTGAGCAGGTTTCAGGGAGCAATGAAAAAGGGAATAGTTAAGAGCAAGATACAGGTTACCACCTTTAATTCCATTTCTTTGGGTTTTATCAGTTACTGTTTTATCAGTTTTGGACTTAATAACAACTGTTTAATTTGATTTCTTTTGTTCCTGCTTTAATGAAATAGAGAACAGATATTTCAAAACAGTTCTCTTTCAGATGTGTAATCTGCTTTGTGAACTACTGTTGGTTCAAATAATCTGTGAGTCGCCCTGATGATTTGCTTCTGACACTCCAACAAAGGCGTATGGTTACTTCTTGTGTTTTTATGGTTTGGTTTTTTGTGTGTTAGTTCCCCCCCCTCCCTTGTCTTTGTTTATTCTTCTGGTACAGAACAGTGATGTCTTTTGCATGGAGTCTGTATGGAGGAAGGTGACTTTCTGAAAAAAGTGGAACACTTCCACCTTTCCACCTGCTGAAGATGTCTCCCAGTGTATCTTACACAAAGTGTTCTCAGGGCTCTAACAGTGCAGTTCACGAAGTTCCACGACACCTGTGGTGAAGAGAAATGTTGGCATGAATTTGCTTGCTCTGTAAACAAAGTGGCTCCTATTGCAAGTCCGTAAAATGTCTTACTGAAATACTGTTAAAATGTTTCTAGTATCTTATTGATCTATATGTCTCAGCCCTGCTCTTACAAAGTAACAATACTTTGTCAGTCACCTTGATGACCAGGCTGGTTACTTGCCGAAACTGGGGGTGAATTTTGATGAGTGTCAGTGAAGTCAGCAATCTCTTTCTCTCCACTGGTGCCTGATCTCTGCTTTGAAAGCAAAGGCATGTTATGGAGGTTGCTTCTGGGTCTGTGTATTCAAAATAGAAGATGGGTTAGTCTTCTCTGTATGTGAGTGTAAAAGTGTTTTTAGGAAGCTTGTTATTTCAGAGAGACAGTAAAGTAAAAGAAAACTATTAGCAATGAAGAGCAGAAGTTCTAAATGTCAGTATAGAATCATAGAATTGTCAGGGTTGGAAGAGACCTTAAAGATCATCTTGTTCCAACCCCCCGCTAATGGCAGGGACACCTCCCACTAGATCAGGTTGCTCAGAGCCCCATCCAGCCTGGTGTTAAAATCTTCCAAGGATGGGGCTTCTACCACCTCTCTGGGTAACCTGTTCCAGTGTCACACCACCCTCATGGTGAAGAAATTCTTCCTAATGTCTAACCTGAATCAACCTATCTCTAGTTTTAATCCATTCCCTCTAGTGCTGTCACTGCCCGACAGCCTAAAAAGTCCCTCCCCAGCTTTCTCGTAGGACCCTTCAGATACTGGAAGGCCACAATAAGGTCTCCCTGGAGCCTTCTCTTTTCCAGACTGAACAACCCCAACTCTCTCAGTCTATCCCCATAGGAGAGGTTCTTCAGCCCTCTGATCATCCTCGTGGCCCTTCTCTGGACAGGTTCCAGCACATCCATAGCCTTCCTGTAATAGGGGCTCCAGAACTGGATGCAGTGCTCCAGGTGAGGACTCACAGGAGTGGAGTAGATGGAGATAATCACCTCCCTCAACCTTCTGGCCACGCTTCTCTTGATGCAGCCCAGGACATGATTGTCCTTCTGGGCTGCAAGAGCACACTGATGGCTCATGTTGAGCTTCTCATCCACCAGTACCCCCAAGACCTTTTCTTCAGGGCTGCTCTCAAGCCAGTCACTGCTCAGCCTATACTGGTGCTTGGGATTGCTCCGACCCAGATGGAGAACCTTACATTTGGCCTTGTTGAACTTCATGAGGCTGGCATGGGCCCACCTCTCCAGCTTCTCAAGGTCCCTCTGGATGGCATCCCTTCCCTCCAGCGGCCCCACTCAGCTTGGTGTGTTGCCTTAGAACATAATAGCACCAAAATTTAGGCTTGAGGGAGAACTGTGTCACATTCTAGACAATTGATATTGAAGTACCTGGCTGCTTATTTGTAAAATGCTTCTGAAGTTAAATGTGAATGTAGATTCCTAATCTTCATCGTTTGACAAAAAGAAGAGGAAAAATGGAGCTTACCATTTTCTGTCAGCTTTTCTGCTAGATAGTGAAGGTCTCTCAGTCATCAAATGATTCACATGGCTAGCTACTGTATTGGCATGGTAATGAGATTCCAAGTATTGTATTCTGTTCTTGATAGCTTGAACACGGTTTTGTTTTCTAATTGTTTCCTGAGAGATTTGTAGCAGACAAATTATCTATGCATACAGTTGCAATGGCATTTTTGAATTGGGAATGTCTTTTGTAAGGCATAATAAGAAAAAGTGGGTGATATTCGTCACCCAGCTCAGGCATACAAGAAATGACCACGATATCAAAGAAAATTGAGTCTATCCAGTTGCTTTTACAACACAGAAAAAAATACTGATTGCGTGTGGATGCAGAGCCATTGAGGTTGAGGAGGTTTGTTAAATAAGGCATCTTTGAGGTTCTCTCTCCTGAGAACTGGTCATCTTCGGCATTATTGAACTGAATGGTTTAGATATGGTTTTAGAATCAGTTTAGACTATGTGGTGAGTAGAAATCTGAGATTTCTGTTACTCCTTTTCAGACAATACTGTCATCTGCTGAGGGTTTTATTAATAATAAAGAGTAGTAGCGGCAGCCTGTGCTCATTCTACAGGTCACTGTTTAACACATCCCTAGTGAGGAGGGGTCTTTATAAGAATTTGTAATACTGTGAGGAATCACAAGGTTTAGTTGCATATTATGTGGAGTCCTAATATGTCACTGGTTTATACCATTCTGAAGTGCTTGGGCTGATTCAGCTTCTATAGAATATCCCGTGCATTTACGTTTTTACATGGAGCTTTTATTTATATAATAGTGTGTCAGAAAAATTGCTTAAGGAATAAACCTATAGTGAAAGCAGCCTCCAGTGTAGGTGGGCTAGTCTTTCTAAGATATTAGAAATCATAGGGTGAAAAATAACCCTCCAGAAACTCACATTTATAATGTACTCTTTCTTTCAGATGAGATGTAATATTTTACATATTTTGTTTTTGAGCATCCTGAGAAAAAGATAAGAAGATGACTGTATCACACGTTGTTATCTATTCAGATTTCTACAACAGGAAGAAAAGAGATTCCATTCTGTTCTCTCCCCTGAAGCAGCCCAAAGAAAGCTTGTGTTCACAGTACTGGTGTTCATATGTGTAAGATATTTTCTTTTTCTTTCCCCTGTTCTTTCTGTATGGCTGTGGGTAAGCAGCCTGTCTATGTTTCTGCTTTTTTGAGAGATTAGCACTCGCCTGATCACTTAAATTTGTGATAATTATGAGTACAAGGAGCCTTATGAGGGCTGTTAAATGCCTTCTGGAGACCTTAGAAAGAGTGACTGTGAATTTTATAGTGAGTGTCCATCTGCCGTAATCACAGAAGAACAAATGATGCTTTTAATACAAGAATGGCAAAAAAAAAAGGCATGACAGTTTTTTCATCTTGGTTTGCAGTAGGCTTTTGGATCTAATTAGAGCTTACACCTTCCTCAAGGTGCTTATCCATTTGGAGTACTGTAAGCTTGTCTGGATTGCTTTCTAAAGGCATTTTTTGAAGGTGAGTGAGATAATTCTTCACATAGTCTCTTTACTCTGCTCAGCTATCTACTTGCATGCAGTCCATAAGAGAGAGCTTTCTTGAAAGAGTAACTTCAGTTTCTTAAGTTGAATAAAATAGCCATCATCTTTGAAAGTGTAGGTAGAAGAATATATATATATAAAAACATGGACATCATACAAGTTTTCTGTAGCAAGCTAGACTAATTAAATTATGCTGACTCAGTGACTTTTATTGGAACATATTTCAGGTATGGTCACTTCAAACTGTTTTGTAGTTGTGTTTTAAAAAGAAGTTCAGGGTTAAGATTACCTCATGATCATAATTTCCTATTTGAGAACACAAATTTAAACATTTCAGACATAAGAAACCAAAGCAATTTTTAGTCTTCATATTAGTTCTGGGGCTTCTGCATATTCTCACCTGCCTGGTGGTAGATCTGGGCAGCTGGTTCCAGGTGTACCAGCTGTATTCACACTTAATTGCAACTGTATTTAATTGCAGCTATGCCACTCGGAGATTGGAAAAGTTCTTGTGACCAGACATCTGGAAGTCCCAAGAAGATAATTAAATTTTGTCTTTGCTCTTTCATTGAAAGAAAGGACATATAACATATGCTTTTTCTGAGCTTCACATATGGAGGAGGAAGGGGCAGAGTAACTGGCACACAGCAGGGAAGAACATAGCATTTCTTCCCAGTTGCTCATGTGTGGCAGGTTGTGTGATCCTTTTTTTTTTTTTTTCCATGCTGAACAGGGAAGTAGCAAGAGCTACAACAAATGTGCTGTGTAGCTTTTACTGCACTTCGCTGGAGGTGTTTCTGATTCTTTGTGTAGTGTGGAGTTCAGGTGTATAAGAACCATACTATATCTTGAACACAGAGTACCGTGCAGAGCTTGTATTATTTCTGACAAAACTCATGGGTGTAGTTTAGCTTGTTCATGACTTTGTGAGCTGTGTCTTCAACAGTTACAAGCTTGCTAGATTTACAGTTTCACAGTTTTCATTTAACCTGTTTTCAGGGCTAAAACTATAGCTGTTGTTCTGTCACCTTCCTTGGCTGAGAAGGGGGATCAGAAAAAAGACAGAAGACCTGTGGATTGAAATAAAAATGGATTTAATGAAACAGCAAAATTAATATTATTGACAATATAAAGTATACACGGTTATACTCAGACCGGTGAATGTACAGTGGTCACAGTGAACAGAAAAGCAGTCCTGGGAGCAGGATGGTAAGCAAGCCCCTTCAGGGATAGGGAGAAACAGAAGGAAGAGCAGGAGGGGCTCCTGCCTCCAGCAAACTTCCCCCTTTATACTGAGCTGATGTTTATGGGCTGGGATGGAGCTGTGAGCCAGCTCGGGTCAGCTGCCCTGGCTGACTCCAAACTGCCAATGGCCTGCAGACCATGGCAGGCCTAGGATTCTGTCCCAGAGAAACCAAGGAACTCAAAAGCCATTCTCAGGATCTTTCCCAAAGGGATTTTTTTTTTTTTTCTTTTTTCCTAAATTACTGTGCTGCTGTTGCAATTTTTATTTGACCTCTTTTATGTATGTACTGGATTATGGCTATTAACTGTATGAGTACCAACTGTTTTCTCTCTAGTACCTTTGCATCCTTTCTCTCACACAGCAAAGTGAGTAAATGAGGCAAAGAGGACAGAGAAACTCTGGTACTGAAGTAACTGCTGTGACCTTTGAGGGCAGGCGGAGTGAGTTTGTCATTAAAAAGTTCCAATTTCCTGCATAATTTCAGTGGAGCTTTGCAGGGTAACCTTGTTTCATGTTTGTACAAACTTTTCATTTGATTTTGCAATATTAGTGTTCTTATCACCAAAGTAATCAGATGTATGTTAATGTTTAGGCTCAGTGCTAGATTGCTTTACTGGAAGTAGCAGATTGAAGGCTGTAGGGTGTTGGGAGACTTGGGCTGTTTTTCTTCATTTACAGGCTGGTTTCCCGTTGCCACGTAGCCTAATTTTGCAAACTTGTACTCTTGGGTAAGTTTATTCCTTGGATACCTGAAAGTTTAGTTTAGTTTATAAGGAAGCAGTATGCAGATTCTCCAGTTTTTAAACTGTCTCCTGTTGGGAGTACCAGGAAACGGTGTCATCCTAATAAGAGAGTTTAAATTTCCATCAAAGCTTGAAGACTACTCTAGAATGCTTTTTCCGTGAAACTCCTAACCCTACTCGACTGTCTGAAATGGCACTTAGCGAGGGCCTCCTCAGCATGTTTCTGCTGTTCTCGTGATTTTAGTAGTAATATCAGGCAAAATACAAAACTGTAAAAGCAGAAATGAACTGGTGTATCACTCAGAGACATAAGATCAGGCAGGATAAGTAACGTTTGTATTTGCACCAGTGTGGCCGTAGTGTAGATAACTTCTCTTGTGTCAAATAAGATTGATTTAAACAAAGCATTAAGCTTCATTACACCATAACATCATCCCTGATTTGGTGATGGTGTAGCGTGCCTAATGGTTTGTGTTCTTAACTATGGTATGTAGAAGGTTTATTTATTTATTTTTAAGACCTATCTAAAACTATGAGTCTACCTTTTTAAAGCCACCCTAATGTTATTGAATTACTTTTCCAAAGTTGCTTTACTCCTAGTTGTGGTATTTAAGTTGCTCGTGCCTTGTTTTCTTATCTCCAGCCATTTTTGTATCCTAAAGGAATATGACAGATAGGATTGTACCTCCAGCTGTTAATAGGGAAAGCAGTTAGCTTCTTGGGTGAGGGGCTCTTTAGGATGAACAGCTTGGTCACAGTAAGTGAAATAAGGTACTGTGAGTACTGAAAAGCAGTTTGTGAGACTCATCTTTCAAAATGTTTAAGCACTTTTTTAAATGACAACTTTTGACATTCTAGGAAAGAAAGCAATCAATTTCTGTAGTATTTGAGTAATTGGTAATAACAGTGAAGCCTGTATTGAATTGTCTAAAAATCTTTGATGTTTCTTAAGTTGTGACAATTGTGCTTTTCTGGGCTTTTTCTTCTGGTTTCTTGTCCTGACGTGAATTAGAACAGACCTAATCCTCTTCAGTGATTTTACTTTTCAGCTCAGTCTCTTTCTGAAGTTAGCAGCCTGTTTTCACAGGCAGTGTCTGCTTCTAACAGTGATAATGCTTGATGTTTAGCATTAGTACCAAGGTTTGATGTGCAGACCAAGGTCTCTGCTAAATCTTGTGTGCCACATTGGGAGTGCAGAAAGTAAAAGGCTGCACCTGCAGGGAGGAGCAGCTAGGACAAGTGACCCTTAACTGACCAGCAAGGTATTCCAGCCTATATACATCATATTTGGTATAAAACTGAGGCATCACAAGGGTCAAGCTCTTTTCTTCAATGACTGGCATCCGAGGAGGAGTCAGTCTGTTCTGCATTTGATCCCAATCCATGTGTTCCAGAATCCAGCTCCTGAATCCGGTTCCTGTCTGCTGCTGGGTCCAGTCTGGGACTTTGCCAGTGCTTGCTCCACAGTATCAGTGGTGCCAGTAATGTAATTGCGATCAGGAGGTTTTGGACAGTGGTTTTGTATATATTTTTATATTTATATATAGTTCATTTTATTATTATTATTTCCATTGAAGCTGGTTTACTTTTCTAATCAATAAGTCTCTCTCCTTTAATTGCTTTCTTTTCTCCTTTGGGAAGGGAGAGGTGTTAACAGAGAGCAATCTGTCATTTGTCTAGTGGCTGGCCCAACCCTAGACTTCCTTTCTCCTTTGCTCTTTTTGAAGATTTTGGAGAATGCCTGTTCTTCCTGCCTTTCTCTGTACAGTGTCTTGACATTGAAGAGCTGTAGAATGGGATTTTAGGATATCATGTCCTTCAGGCTTTATTGTATTTGTGTGTCCTGCAGAGGAGTTCAGTGAAATTTCAAGTTGAATTTTAATCTCTTTGACTTTTCCTTGATCTGTTCCCTGAAAAGTTTGGATTAGAGAGTATGTGAATTGAATACTAGCTTGATGTGTTCATGGATACCTTGAATCATGGAAGAGACAGAAGTGTTTTGTATTAGTTGGGTGTTATGTATATACTTTCTGTTAATCTTCAGGTGCAGTGACTTGCATGAATTTAACCCAGAGGGGCGTTTGCATTCATAATGTAAGCTTATGTTATTACATTCATAATTCATAAGCTTACATAATCCGTGCTTATGTTCAGAACAGAAAGCATTGATGGGTACTAGCAAGTTGAAAGGGCAAGAACCTCCTTGGAATATAATGCTTTTCAGGATTAGTGGAGATTTCTTAACCTGAAATGGGATGAAGTACCCACATGGTGGTTGTCCAAGGATTAAAATTTCAGTGTTTTGCCAATGAATAGCAGGTATACTTGCTAACGGGGCACAAACTTCAAATGACTTGTACGAGTGCATTGGTGCACTCAGCATCTACTAAGTGTCAAGGCAAGTATACTCTAGTGAGACATTTAGAACTAGAACATCTGGTATCACTTCATACTGTGAAACTGGTGTGCTGACAAAAGGAGTTAATCTAAATGCGGAGGTGGCTTTAATGTGTTGAGCAGAGTTACACTTTAAGACTCGAAGGGGAAAATATTATTTCAAATCAGCTTTTTTATTTTGCTGTGTGCGAGGAGGAATAATGTCTTGCACTTTACACTGCTGTCATTAACACTTAAACTTTGTATTGGTTTTTGTTCCTGTTATGTACATATCGAACTGGTTTCTTTCTTTGTAATTACGTTTGCATAGCTGTTGAAAGCAGTCAGTCATGCTCTTGTGATGCTATTTGGCTGTGTTAGTACCAAGGAAAATAATATTTCCGCCATATCTCTTTCAAATAACTTACTACTCTCCCTTCGATTTCACTTTATTGTAACAAAATTAGGTCTTTGGAGCTGCCGTGCAGCATGGTGTGTAGTTGAGGGAAACGTACAACATACAGCAGGCCACGGGTAGAAAACCAGCAGGTACAGACACTGAAAGGCCCTTTGTGGTATGTATAGAATGAACATCTTTTATGCCCTATTATGTCTTAGGACTTTTTGTACCACCTTTAAAATATATGTTCCAGATGTTATGAGTGGCCTTGGAAGAAGAAGCTCAAGTGTTTTGTTTTATTCAAGTCTTTGAAACAAGATCATGTCTTTTCAACTTACTGTTTCTATAGTCTTTATTTTGCTAGAGACAATTTTTCAATGCGATCACTTTGTGTGTTATTTTTGCATGTTTACGTGTGTGTTCAGAATGAGTTGTCAGTGATGGCACGGTTCAGAGTGTGCTGTTCTTTCATATATATATATATATTTTTTTTTTTTTTCTGTAATTTTCAGGCAGCGTCAAGATTGCAGGAATGTGATACCTGCTTTAACCACAATGCTTAGCAGTCTGATTTTGTTACCACGTAACATAATGGTCTCATTGTAGTGGAAAGCAAATAAATTGTTAATGTAATAAATTTGAAAATTTCAGGCTTTTATAGTAAGTATCCTTGTTAGTATTTTGTAAGATTACTCAACAATCCAAATTCAAGTGTGCAAAACAAAGAAAATATAATTTATCTAATAATGTCTTTTTTTAACATGAAATCACAAGGTTATTTAGGAATAAGCATGAGAATATTGTTGAATGACTTAAATGTGGATACTTATTTCATATACGTACATTTCATTTTTTTGGCTTAATGTAATTTTGAAGTCTTATTTACTCACTGGAGTTTGAAGATGCACCTGTATGTATGCAATGACAGGTTAATTCTCTTACAAATATTTCATCTTTTACAGGGAATGGAGGTTTAGATTGTTGCTTTCAGCATGCAAGGCTTGTCAGTCTCTGTCTTTGTTCTGCTTAAACATACCCTACCTTGCAGTGCATTTGCTGCCCATCCTTCCTGTCCATGGAGCCCTTTATCTGTGATACACAATACACATACCTGTTTGTGTTAAGCAAGTGTCATGCTCATTTGGTGTTTAGGATCTTGGTTGGAGGTGTAAATCACTTCTTGTCAGTATTTGATTTTTTAAAATGTCTGTCTGAGGAAAACAAGCAATCTCATTGGCAAAATTCTTCAGTAACAGGGCTGAGTTTTGAGCACTTAGGACTCAGTTATTTTTTACTATTATGTTATTATCAGTGCAGAAAAATTGTAATGTATGTCATCTAGAGTTTAAAAAGCTTTAAACCAGTTATTGACTGCAATTGGGAACAATCTGAAAGCCATACTGCCTTTTCCATTGGCACTCTCGGTGATAAAATTAGAATGGATGCTGTGAATCTTACTGTCACAGTAGCTGTTATTAGAAATGGAGCTCTTGTGAAAACCACTTTCAGATAACCATGTTCAGATGGTGATACAAAGGCAAATCTATTTGAAAAATAGGGAAGCTGAAGCTTACCAGCAGTAAGTGACTTTCATGTCTTTTCCTCAATTTTATACTTGAAGTCAGAAGGAAAACTGAGACTCAGTCCAGGCTCAGTTCTCTGGATTGCATGACTTGTTACTAGGAGGATCTGTCTCTATTGCAGCCCCTTAGCACATAACCAAGCATTTGCCAGAAAGGATAAGCGCTTGAATGTGGAAAAAATTGTTTCACAAAAGGTTGTAAATTATTAAAGTGACATGGAAGTCATGTCCAATAGGGATTTTACTGGTTACTTGGAAGCATCTGTTGAATGCATATGGAAGTCATGATTTTTAAGACACACCCTTAAACAGTATATGTGTTCCAGTTCTGCTGTGCAGGGTATGGTCTTTGAAAAAGGTCAGTAGTCTCAGATGAGCCCCCACTCTCTCCTCTCCATTAAGTTCTGCCCTATTTTACTAAGTTTTGAAGGTTTAAATAGATAAGGGTAACTGTCTTGCTGTTCTTCAGCTTCCAAATGATAAGTTTGACACAGTGTGATTAATAAGGCAGGCTGTTAACGAAAATTTGCTACTGCTGTTTTTGGCTGTCATCTTTAAGTCTTTTTATAGAAAGCTGCTAGAAATTGATGGTGAAGAGAAAACCTTTTACTTGCAAATACACTACTACTTCAGTGAGCATTGTGAATATTTGTACAATGGTGGTTCACTAATACACAGAACACACGTATCAACTGTACGTTGAACTATAAGAGTAAGGCTCTGGTGTATCGACTGGAAAATGTTGAAACTGTGCCTGCCTTCACTGCTTCTATATAATTTCCATATGTTGTGCTTTAAAGGAGTATGTTCACCAACTTTCATACTTGAAATGATGGTTAGATATTGAATTCATTAAAAATAATAAATATAAATTGTATTGGCAATTTAAAGAATTGCCTGAGGTACTGAATATTTTCAAGAGATGTGAGTTTGGTGAGATTTGTGAAATAGGAGAAATAATACACTAAGTAGTCCTGGGGACATACTTGGTCCCACTTGTAACTAGCAGAATTTTGAATGTTAATCTTCCTACAGCCCTATCACTGCCTCCTAACAGTGTGCTAATAGCATCTAATGCCCTGCTGCTCACATGATTGAAATCCTGGGGTTGCCTTACAGAAACATTTCTACAAGGAAGTGATTCTGCAGTGCCTTTGGCCCTGATGGTTTCCATGGGAATGAGCATGAATCCATGTACTGTGAAATGTGTTCTGAGACTTGTATGGCAGAGAAATACATTATAGCGGTGTGTGAACGGGGCAATGGAGACTTTAAATACAGAAATGTAACGGTGCATTTTTACTTACATTGAGGCAATATTTAAAGTGTACTAATGTCTTGTGAACAGCCATGGAGGAAGTTGATAACCTGAACTGTTCTGTGGTCTAGAAAAACCAAAAGAAAATACAGCAGGTTGAAAATCAGGAAGAGATTGGTCTGTTTGTTAGAACACATCTTGATTAACATTTGATACTTTTCTGTGTTTCTATGCTTTAATAAACTTCACTTTTCTCCACTGTTTAATGACTTTTTCCTTTGGAGCACTGCATTTTGCGTTTAAGTTCTTCCCTCTGCAAGATCAAGCAGCTTGCTTGGACATGAGTAAATAAATGACTTTAACAGATGTTTCATGGTACCTACAACACATTGGCTGATTAACCTAAGTTCCTGACAGAGCTAAGGGAAACCACAGCCTGTGAAAAATCAACAGGCCTTTAACCAAAACTCACTAATTTTCCCTTCTAATGTTGTATTTGTACAGAAACAGGCTTAGTGTCTGTACTATTTCAGTTCTTCAGGCTGAATTCCACCTACCTATTTATTTCAGGAGCAAAATCTTTTTCATTTTATATTTGAGATCTTTGCCAGTTTTAGGTATTAACTAATGGTTTGTTTCATGTTCTGCGTCTGGATTTACATAATATCAGTGATTTTTTTATAACTTGGAGTAGTGCTTTTGTTTTTTTAATAGACTTTTTTTTTTGTTTAATCCCTATACAGATTTTCAAGTGTCCCAGTAATAGAATGAATGAGAAGCTAACCCATGTGTACAGCAGCTTCCAGTAGATACAGAGTATGGGTCAGTCACTCCGCAGTGTCCATAGTGAGCCTGGACTTCCACTGTGTCAACAACCACCTTTGCTGGAAGAACAGACTGTTGGAAAGTGCAGGCAGGCTCTACCACTGTAGAGGGAGGCCCTGTTCTTATTAGGCTGGGTTTCCCTCTTGCTTGAAGGGAAAATCTAGACTTCTTGAATCACAGCACTTTGGAAGTAGTAGGTCTTAAAAAGAGAAGTTACAAAACAACTGGAAGAGCATGCACTTCTGAAGTATACGGGGTGTTTCCTGGTGGTGATTTAAGCTTTGCATTGTACTGAAGGTGTTGCAAAGATACGTTGCAAAGGTGTGACAGAGTTACAGAAAGTGAGAAAGGAACAGAATGTTTGCATTTCATAGACTGACCTTCAGGGTAAGCAAGGTACAGCTTTTCCAGCCCTACCCCAAAGAGAGCACATAACCAGTTAATGTTCAGGAGAGAGTGATAAAGTGCTTCTTGGCCTGTCACTCAATTTGAGTTGTGCTTAGAGTTGGACAGTTACTGAGATACTGTGGCAAGGTATAGTCTCTAGCTGCATGCTGTGTATGGGTATTGTTGCTGCCTTTGTACTGTTAGGAAAAAAAACCAAACCACAGGCAAGTGGTGAGTTGGATGCTGTAAGCACTTTGAGACAGGAGGCAATATGGAAAACCATTGAGATTCTTACAATTATAGACTGGCAGGCTTCCTAAACTAAGAAGCGACTGAAGATATTGATGTTACATCAATAATCTGATATGATTCGGGTATTTTTTTTCAGACTTAAATCATCTGAAATCTTGAGGTTTACAAACTAAGCAGGTGATATGATACCAACTAATGTAATAAGTCATCCAGGGAACAAAAAGCTTAGGGAGCATATGAAAATCATCCAAATACAGGAAAGTATTCAAATAGTACAGAAGCATGTAACATTCTCTCCTCTGCTCCTGCATGAGGACTTGCATGAAACAAAACCAACAGAATCCTGTGATTTTACAGTTGCTGTGTGAACCTGAAAAACTTATGTAGTAACCCCTGCTTGAGGACAACCTTAGATCAATATGCATTGTTCATAATAGTTGAATTCTGGTTCAGCTGCAGGAAACATCCACTCGTGTCAAAAAGAGATTTCGATATTTGCATGTGATTGAAGTGGTATGAAAGAATGCATCATTGTGATGCCTCCTATATAATTATTATTTTTTTAAGCCCTACATTTCTGTCAAGCTCCGAAATAAGATTTTACCATCTGGTGTTTATTAACTGTTGAGTGACATAAAATGTAAGCTTACTCTTCCGAGTACTGTATTTTCAAAGGCTGCACAAGGCTCCAGCCAGTCAAGATAAAGGTAAAATATTGTGGGGTGTTTGAGGCCTTCTGTCCAAAGGGTGACTGTTAAGCTTGCTAGACAGAACAGTGAGGGCTCAGACTTGTTGTTTCTGAATAGCAAGTTCAGAAATACCATTTTGTTAGTTACCTTCATTTTCAGGTCTACTGAATCTTGTCCTTTTGGCCTTAGATTTTGTACAGTACGTTCAGATGAAGTATCTGATTACTTGTCAGGGAATTAAAATGTCTCCTCCCCCCTCACCCCCAGCAATTGTAGTTAGGATTGAAGATATCTGTCAAAGCAAGTTAAGATTTTGAAGGTCTTAATGGATTTTTTTTTTTTTTTACTTCTTCTGAGATAAAATTGGTTTAACAGTTCTAAGAGCTTTTATTCTGAAGTTTAGCATGAGGAAGAAAAGAGTCAATGTTTAGACATTGATTGTGTCAGGATTGGTCAAAAAATCAGCACTGTTTGATAAGAGAATCTAGAAGAATTCAAATATCTCTGCAGGTGATCTAGAATATGTATTTAAATGAATTTAGGGTTTGAGTGTCAGTAGAGGTTGTCATATTTCTCAAGATTAGTATAACATGGAAAAGCCAAGTCCACCTCTGATCTTCAGTTCACCTCTTGATGCAACTTTGTCGTGGCACTTTCATCATAAAGCTTCATATCCAACACCTACAAAACTAGGCTATCAACCTGTTGATTTTGTGCTGTAGACACAGTATCTGTCAGGCCGTGCTTTCTTGAACATGTTTCTATGGACTGCAGTGATTAAGTTGGAATTCTTTATGTGTGTCTGTGAACGTCTGTCTCCTTAATCATCTGGAGGAAAGTGTTATGTGTATTCAACATATGTTTTCTTACTCTTAACTGCTGCAGTGGTATCTTTAATTTACTTCAGAGTTCCTTTTCTCCTGGCAGGAAAGTTGAGAGTCTTTGTTACCGCCTTATCAAGTGGTACTATAGCCAGGAGACAAATCTGCTCTAGGCAAGTTTTCCCTTCCTCAGCTTCCAGAACTTGCCTTTGGTAAGCATAGGTTTAAGCATTTATCTGCATTGTGTTTAAAAAAAGAAACCAACAACCAAAAAAACAAGCAAAAACCAAAACAAACACCAAAAAAAACACAAACAAAAGCCCCCCCAACAAACCACAAAACAACCCTTCCCCAAAAAACCCTCATCTGGAAATATTAAAAAGTGTTAACATTGCCCATGTTTCACTGTATCTTGCTGTAGTTTTCCCTTATCCTTTTTTTCCAAGTCTTTGTTTAAAAACAAAGCCATTCCATGCTTACCTGAGGACTTCAGGACTGTTTAACTAAATTTCTTTTTTTCAGTTATCTAACTGTTTAAGTTTGAGCACAACACAGCTTGTAGATTTGCTGTGGGTGTAGTGTGAGCTGGGGAAGCAGCCAGGGCCACTAAGTATAAAATTTGATGTCTTCATTTAGATATTATTCATAGAATCATCTAACGGTTTTGGTTGAAAGCGACCTTAAAAATCATATAGTTCCAATCTGCCTGCCATGGGCAGGGACACCTGTCACGTGCTGGTCATAAACCTGTAACCATTTCTGACAACACCTTCCACTAGATCAGGTTGCTCAAAGCTCCATCCAGCCTGGGCTTGAACACTTCCAGGGAGGGGGGCATCCACAACCTCTCTGGGCAATCTGTTCCTGTGCCTCACCACATTCACAGTGGAGGACATCTTTCTTACACCTAATCTAAATCTACCCTGCTTATGTTGGGGCTCCAGAGCTGAACACAGTACTCCATCAGAGTGGAGAATCATCTCCCTTGATCTGCTGGTCACAATTCTTTTGATGCAGCCCAGGATGTGGTTGGCTTTCTGGTGTTTGTGCTTGGGATTTAAGGAAGAAATTTTTTTACAGTGAGGATGGTAAAACACTGTAACAGGTTTCCCAGAGAGATGGTAGATGCCCCATCCCTGGAAATATTCAAGGTCAGTTTGCACAGCACTCTGAGCAACCTAATATAGTTAAAATGTCCCTGCCCACAATGGGGTGGGGTGGTGTTGGGCTAGATGACCTTTAAAGGTCCCTTCCAATCAAAGCATTCTGTGATCACCCTAACACATGTGCAGGACCTTGCACTTGACCTTGTTGAACTTCATGAGGTTCAGGTGGGCCCAGCTCTCAAGCCTGCATCCCTTCCCTCCAGTGTGTTGACTGTACCACACGTATGGGTGTCATTGGTGCCCTCGGTCTCACTGTCTGTGTCATGGATGAAGAGAGTAAACGGTACTGGTCCTAGTACTGACCTCTGAGGAGTGCCACTCATCACTGGTCTCTACTCAGGGACTGAGCTGTTGACCATGACTCTGAATGTGATCACCCAGCCAATTATCTGCTGAAACACAGTATTATTTACACTCTCTCTCCATCCTCTCCCCAGATGCTGGCAATTGGTGCTGGTGCTTCTGCTGACAAGGCTTTTTTGCGTGTTGAGAAATGTTACACATTCAAAAAGATGTAGATACGTTCTCTAAGTCTGTAAATCAGCTTATTACATTCTATATCCAGTGGGCTAACGGAAGCTCTTTTGTTTGATATCCCATCTGTAAGACACAGCAGAGGTACTGGAAATCTCTTCAGTGCGGTGAGTTTCAGCTCTCTGGAACACAATTATAAAAGAATCTTCAGTGCTTTGATTTGCTGTTGTCTCTCTTCAGAGAAATAACGGAATGTGCATCCTGGCATATTCATGTCCCTACAGCTGAATGTTCCCAGGACTCCCCGAAGGGTTACAGTTCTTCAGTTGATGGTTTGTTAACAGGGATTTCTGTAATGAGATACAAACTTTTGAAATTCACAGCTGTGATGTCAGGATGTAGCCAAAGTTAAAATTTGGTATTATACTTCAACAGCTAAAATATGTATCTTTGAAGTTTGTAGTAGTTTCAGAACAGTTCTTGTTTTGTAGCATTACTTAATGTTTGAGCAGTGCCTGAAAGAGCTGCATATTAGAAGCACTGCTGAACTGTAAGCTTTTTTTGTTGTTGTTGTTTGAGGATTAATGGCTATTAAAATCTGACAAGAGGTTACTCCAAATGATTACATTGTTTCGGTATTTTTGAACACTGAATTTACAAGGCTGTGGGACTCTTGAGTTTTATTTGTGAGTTACTTGTATATCTTTTTCTAAAGAGTCTTTCTGTACCTGAGTATTTCTTACATACTAATTGTATTTACTAAATCAAACTATATATGATTATTGACCTGTGTGTTCAGAGGTGCTAAAGTTTTGAAATATTTGTATTTTCTTTTTCAAAGGGTAAATCAAATTACTTGAAACATTTTCTACATGAGTCCATAGCCCTTCCTGGTTGGCCAGCTGCATTACTCAAATAAAAGGAACAGTTGAAATGTGGTTTGGTTACTGTTAATTTCAGACAGCAGTGGTATAGCAGTGAAAGATCTGAGGGTATTTAAAACCAATTACAGTTTGTACAACCAGAAAATATCTTTTACTAGATGAGTAGGTGGATGGGAATTGTAAATAGTGTTTGGAAAGTGAATCAGCATTAGGTGAAAGACGGGTTTTCCTGGTGTTCATTTAGATTTATTTGGGATATTTTTTTTCCTGTGTTAAGAAAAATTGACTTGTATTTCTTGTTATTGCATTGTTTTTATTAACACATTTCTTTTTAGACTGGAAAAACTATTCTGATTCTGTTCTGATGCTTCATAAATGTAACATCTTTTTTGGGAAGTGTTTAGATAGAAGTTAGCATTCATTTTTTTGGGGGGTGTGTAGTGTATTCCGTATGAGTTATCGGTTTGCGCATTTGGCTCGGGAAATGTCGTGGTATTGTCATTCTTACAGTGATCAGCCCTCCCTGCTGTATCTAGACTAGCAAACAAATGGAAATGACATTTTTAATGTTTGAAGCTGGTCTTGCTCTCACTAGAGAAGTAGTTCTACTTGACACTGAAAGGTCTGTTTTTAGTACTGAAACACGAGTTCCAGTGCGTGTCTGCCTCTTCATCATATGGTAGGATTTTGATGGCGTTTTTTTCAATCCAAGTTTAAGGGCCTGCTATACTAAAGACTATTGTCCTACGTGCTAAATAAAACTCTCCAGAACAAAGAATGAAACGAAAACAAGAATCATGTGTCATTGGATGCATTTCTCAGACTTGTTCATTTACCTTTTATAAATGATTCCGGTAGCTAATGTATTTTCCAGTGCAGTCATAAACCAGAACTTCTGCAGCTTGCTAATGGGTGTGAAATTCAGAGTAGGGAGTTCATGACCCCCTCTGTTACCTTTCTCAGACTCCATTAGAAAACAAGCTTGCAGGTAGGCCTAAACTGGGCTATGTATCTCCCTGGATAATATCTGCTATGGTCTTCAGACCGGAGCAGACTTGTGTAATAGCTTCATTGTATACTGGGGTATTTGATTAGCATTTAAGAGTTTCAAACTGCTAGTTTTATCTCTCTGAAAAATTGTTGATATTCTATGACAGCCCATACTTGTTTCATTTGTGGCTGCTTTCTGTAAGCATTTATCTTCAGAAATGCTGCAATAATTTTGGAATCGTATCACACATGTTCCTGGAATGGTATCAAAGAGGCAAACGGGAATCACAGTAACAGGGACAAGTGAGCGTGCTTAGAAAACCCAAGAGCACATGAAGAGAAAAATACTGGAAAAGGTGAAGCTTACAAGATTGTAGAGATGTTGAGAAGAGTTATGTAGTGGGCAGAGAGCGTGCTGTGCTGTAGTCTGTCCTGTTAGTTATGGATTCTTTGACGGTAGAAGAACTTAGGGCAAATGTATGATAAACCTTAACTTTACACTTAATGCAAGTTGAATATTATTTATGTGCTGGCTCTGTGGTAGAAGACACCCATCTTTCACATCCAGGCGATCTCAAGCTGGTCTCTGCTGCTTTCAGCTTTGTTAAATTTGACCTTACTGCCCTCTGCTCTTAATTTCCTTCCTGTTTTCCTATGAAATAAGATTTATATAGCCACAGTATCTCTTTGGCTTTCTCTGCTCTGTAGACCTGTTTTAACAGATAAAAAGGTATGGCTGTAAAGGACTTGAGGGACAGATATGAATGTGTGCTGGGGTGCAGCAGTGTTATCTACTCGTGATAACCGGTGATTTAGACACTTCAGTGCAGAGTGTATCTGGATGCAACAGAAAGCACAAGTGAGTGATACTGTGGATAAACAAGGCATGGATGAGTGTTAGTCCTGCTTGATATTTATATATATGTCCAACTTAATTGGAATAAAGTATTTCTTTTTCATTTTCTCCTCACTCCCCAAGCAGCCTATGCATGAAGGTCTTGTTTTCTCATTTGAGTCCAAGAAGGCATTGTATTTGTAAAGAATTGCTTTTCTTCTCCTCACCCTTTTTCTTCCATTTAACCTATACTGTGGTGTTTTAATTCATTAATTGTCTGTTTGAAATTGTGACCAAGTTCTGCTAAACAACCAGTGAGAAAGCTAGGGACAAATGTATGTCCCTGATATGTAAATATAAACTTAACTTGTTGTTGTTGTTTTTATCCCCTGTACAATGTTTACTAATTACCAGTACTTGTAAAAAATCTATTCTCGGAGTGTTTCACAACATAGTCATTAGACATTTTTCTGGTGAGTTTTGGCTGGATGGGTTTAGTGAAATAAACCCCACTTACGCTGGACAAAGCATAAATTCTTTCAAGTCAGTGTTTGGGGTTAGTGTCTTACCTGGTGGTTCTTGTTGTTAAGCATGGTATTTAAGTGTCAGGCATTGATTGGCTATTCTTAAGTGGTGTTGTTCATGCTGTTGCAATTTACAGTATCATCTCATGAGAACGAATAGTTGTAGAGTTCAGATTTAGAGAAGGAAGTGAGAATTATATTACAACTATGATGAGTAGTTTGCTCCTTATATATTCTTTCTTTTATCATTCACTAGTCTTAAATATTCTATGACACAGTTTACAAAATACAAATTAAACTATCATCTGAAGTAAAACTGCAATGAAATACGATTTTGAAGATTAATGCAATTGAAATTTGATGTTTTGTACCTTTTAAAAAATTTCCACCAGTTTCTACATAGTTACTTCCAAGGTGTTTTGTTAGTTTCTTCTGCAATGTTTCCCTTGGGAGGGAGTTTATTGCCCCTGCAAGATAGCTTTTAACAGTTACAGCAGCAAGGTAAAGTAAAAAAAGATCAATATTTCATTTTAGAAGGGGCGTTTCAAAACACTGGTTTAGAAATTAATTTTGACCAGTCATTTCATGGTCCTTTTTTATTCTTCTGTAATATTAAATGACCACGTATTCCTCAACCTGTGTTAAAATTGCTGGTGTTTAAGCCAGTAGCTCACTTGATTTGTAGCTCTGATTTACACAATTTGTCAACAAATTTAGAATTCCAGAGATGTAGTTTGATGACCAAAAAAAAAATCCAACCCCTAACATTCTATGATTCCATGATTTTCTTGTTTTGTGTTCTAGGTTGTGTTAAAGATCATTAAACATTACCAAGAAGAAGGACAGGGGAATGAAGTGGTCCAAGGAGTGCTGCTGGGTCTTGTGGTGGATGACAGGCTGGAAATCACAAATTGCTTCCCTTTCCCTCAGCATACAGAAGATGATGCAGATTTTGATGAAGGTAATGGTTACAGTTTTGCAAGAAAGAAACCAAACACAGTTTCCCTGCCACCCAGTAGCCAGAAGCTTGAATGTGATCAGAAAGTGTTTTTATTTGACTTGCTTTGTCAATGTTACTTGCAATGTCATCCTGAATATCCAACTGAAATATTGTCTGTATAAGGAAGGCTCTAGGGATAAGGACTTTATTATATGGACACACTTATTTTATAGTAAGATGGTCCCCATGGGAATTTATATTAGCTTCCAGTCTATAATTCATACAGACTTTATAGCTTTTTATGAAAATGTCTGTGTGTACGTGTCTATGTATGCATACATATATGTATGTGCTTTGCCAGGCATATAGATTGCCTCTCCCTGGGTTTATTTGCATGTTTTAAGTACTTACTGAACGCCTGGAGAGCAGAGCTTTCTAAGTCTAAGAGGCTCTGGTTAACTTGAAACGTGGATGATCTTTTTGCTTCAAGGGAGCTAGAAGTAGCATCAGTGGTTTCTGTCCATCTCAGTGTTTCCTTGCTGGTTGTAGTGATGTTTTGTTGCTGCTACTGTAAGACAGTGTTATTGATTTGACATAGAGTGATATAAAATTCATAAAGTAGACTTGAAAGTCTTACAGTTCTAATTTTGGTAATATATATGTATGTATGTATTTGTGTGTGTGCATGTATTTAGTGATAATGCTGTGTTAGGGATTACAGAGAGACAGTTTAACTTCAAGAGTACATAGGCAATATAATCAAAATAGTTGCAGCTGGAAGCTTGATTATTTAATGTTGATATTTTAGTTTGAGCAAGATTACTTAATCTCTAAGTACGAATTATTTTTTCTTGCTTATAATGAGATTAGATATTATTAAAATATTTCATCTTATTACAAAAGAATTTCAGACCCTGTCTTTAAAACACATAATTTTAAGAATGCTTTGCAACTTGGTAAGATTTCTTAGCTGTTCATTGCTTCTGGTTTGGGATTATACAATTTGCTATACAGAACAAAAGAAAGGGCAAATCACAAAGGAATCTTATTTGTCCTACATTAATATCCTGCTACAGTTAGAACTATATTTTATTTGCCTAAAATATGTTTTAAAAATTCCTTCTCTTCTGGAGCTCTTCAAAGGACTGGATTAATCTAAATTTTTAATCGGGGCCCTTGCTTAAGTTTTTTCCTGTAGAAAATGGTTGAATTATTTCCACGTAGCTGATAGGCAAGGAAGGAATGAAATAAATTTCTTAGGTTCAGAGATGGATTCATCTCACCATATCATGACTATCATACTGAAGATCTAAGCCTGTGATCTACAATGCAAGGTTTGACTGTTCCTGCTTGGAAGAAACTTAATTCCAAGGAAATGCCTCTTGTTTCCAGTCTGTCTTTCTCCCTTTTTCACAAGTAGGCAGTAAGCCTAGCATTAAGAAAGATGCACAAGGCAATGCTTGTGGAGGTTCCCTCACCTGGATGTCTTAGCTTGTCAACCTCCTGTTCCCGTGTTGCAGGCACAGAAGGAAGAGCAAACTCTATCCGGAGTGGAGAGTGAACCCATCAGAGTGGCACTGCAGCATGCCTCTAGCCCTGATAGGGAATTTGAAGCCAGGTCAGGGGAAGTTGCCTGTGCTGAACCCTGTAAGCCCACCTCAAGAGCCACTGTGTATTGGGTTTCATCTTCCCTGGCTTCTACGGTATGGGTCACAGGGAGGTTCTTGCTATGCTCCCCTCAGTGAGATACAATTAAATAGACTGAACCATTCAGGAAATGCAGAGTGCTTAAGTTCTTTTTGCATTCTCTTCACTTAGGGGCTGTTGTGCTCTTTAGCCTATATGGTAGTGGCTAGGGAAGATGAAAACCCAAACAAAACATCTCTTGAGGTTGCCAGCTGAGCATTAGGTACCTTTTTAGGTTCTATATAGATTTGGCTTGCCAATGTGAAAAACAATAATGTTTCATAAAAGCTCCTTGTTTGATTTCTCTGGAGCTATGTTTCCCTATGCAAATATCTTGCCAGTTCAAAAGATTCTTTTTTCTTCTAGATACAGACACTTCAGTAGAGAAATCTCTTGTTACATGCCAGAATCTTAAAATTCAGAATGCTAAAAACCAAACCAAACAAGGCATCTCCCTCCCCTTAGGACTTGTATATTGCATCAATATCATAACTGGCTTTATATGTTTGCATAAATTCAGGCCCAGAGATATGAAAAGAAAGTATAAAGGTCTTGGCACTTCAGTGCCACCATCACCCAGAATGATACTTAACATTATTCTCTTTGATCAGAACAACGTTGTATTGTATATTCCCCCCCCCCCTCTTTTTTTTTGTTTCTTTTTTAAAATTTTCTTGTCTAAGATTCTGGAATAGGAACATTCCTACTGCAATCCAAGTTTCTGGGCATGCAGACAGCATTTCTTACCAGACTGCAGTCATACTGGGTCTTACATTAATGCAGGGACTGTTGCACTGACCAAGGGATCACACTACCCCAGCTGTCCCTTCTCCTGAGGGGAGGAAAGAGGGAGATACCATGGTGTGGTCATCTGTTGGCAAACTCCTAACCTGCAATGCTGAAGATTGTAAGAACACACACAAAAAAGAATTTCTTCTATATCATTTTGGAAGAGCTTTAGGAACAGGTCACCTGAAAAAATACTCCTTTGCTTTGTGGTCTGAAGGTGATTGCTGTTAAGCAAATTGAGCTTATCTACAGTGGGGTGATATTTGAGCAAACAAACTGTTGGATAATTGTCAGGGTACAGTTAAGCTAATGCTTTCCTCCTTTGAACTGCACAAATCTAATATAAAACACATTTTTGAGGGTGCTAGGAAAATATCCTTAATTTGAACTTGAAATAGGTATGTATGACACTTAAGAATCAGTTTGATAAAGATTTATTTCTAACTGGTTAGCAATGACCATTTCTTCAGATATGTTTTTGTTATGGTGCCACTTTGTCTCTTGCTGCTAATGTTTGAGATAATACTAAGTTTTTGCTATTTGCTGCAACAGAATGAAACTAAAAAAATGTAATTTTTGTTTTAAAAGAAATCATACCTAAACTTGTTCTTTTAGTGCAAGAACGTTTTGTAGTGAAGTTTGAATTGGACTATTTCTGGAAACTACAGAAAACATGAGATGTTTCCTTTTAGCTTCAGGTAATTCTTATTACAAATCTGGGAGGATTGTCTACCACTTAGGTATCCACAGGTGTTTTTCATCTTGGAAAGTTTCTGCTACAGTGTCATCCTCCTATGATTATTTTTACAAAGCGTAGCTTTTCTGTAAGATTTTCCTGTCAGGGAAGTCTTAAACACTTAGGTTGGCCTGTTGCCGCGGAAGATTCTTTGGAGAAGGTGGGAGGGTTGAACCCAGCTCTCTGTTTTAGAAATCTGTAGGTGAAGTGTAGTTGATGATGTGTGAGCTAATGGAGGAAAACTGCCGAACACGGGTCTGTTGCTCAGTCTTCAGCAAAAGGTGCTTCAGCATGAATGGCTGCTATTTTGAGGCCTCTTTCTGGACTTTTGGTCAGGAGTTTACTTTTCAGATAACTGCGTTTCCTTATTCTGAGTGCGCTTGAATCCTCATAGGTACTGAATTTATTCCTCAAAACACACATCTTTAATTTTAAGAAGATACTTTCAGTTATCAACGCTCACAACCCCTATTGCTACACCTCCCCCTCCCTCCCATCCTCCAGCCAATGGATTCAACTCTTGTTTAGGAAAAAATCAGATTTCTGTTGTAAGAATTTTTGGCTTAAGCACTTCTGTGAAATGGTGCAGTACCCCAGCTGGTCTTGTGAGGCTAGTTTTCTGAGAATTACTTGCACTTTAGGGCACTCCAAGCTTTTGTCTGAGCATGGTTTTTGCTTTTTCTCAGTTAAGGTTTACAAGAAGGATGTAATGCATGAGGTGTATTTTCTTCCTAAGAAGTGAATGTATTATTCTTGTCTCTAAGCAACATAAATTCAGTCCTTTGCACTTCATTGTTTTCATGTTGGGTACTATTCACTGAGTGGCTCTTCTCCCTGTTTAAAGGACATTTATATTCCTTTCATGGAAAGCAACATTTTACAACATAGTATACATCTTGTAATTCATTATAGATCTTCGGAGACGTTATTTCAATAAAGTATTTTGAAACAGATTTTATTTAAACCTGATCTATTTTAGTACCTTACAAAGCTGAGATAATAAGTGCTGTAGTAATTACACCGACAGAAACTTCAAGACAGTTATATAATTATACATCTGAATAAGATCTAGAATGTTGTAACTTCTGCTTCTTTTACTATGCGAAGTTTTCATTAGATTCCCTTGTAAATGATACAGATGAAAAGGTGATGCTACCTTCTCCCCACCCACCTCCTGCCCGTGACATTTTTATTTTCTTACCTGTGAAAGATAATTTTGTTTTTCAGTTTTCAGGTTAGAAGTAGCTAGGTGATTAAAGATTCCAATACCTGGGGTTTTTTTTGTGCTGTGGGTTGTATGTAGTTGTATCATCTGTTAGTAACAACCAGAAATAGCATAGTGCAGCATTTCCACAGAAGTGCTCACCTTTTCTTTTTTTTTTAATTATTTTTTAAATTGTTTTGTTGCTCAAATGAATGCAGTTGCATATGGAGAGACATGTCATGGCTCCTATATATTACTTTTTCAGGGTTTTAATTGGCCAGGAGTAGCAGCAGTTCATACTTCCAGTGTTGCCAGTACAGTGACCTGCAGTATGTGGTCCTTGCAGAAGCAGAATGCTTCAAGTAGCTAGCAGGAACATGCTTAGAAAAGGTCATTTAAGATAAAGCAGTGAACTGAATGTGTGGTTTTGAACTGTTGCCTACTGCAGTGAGAATACAGTGAGCATTGGCTGTGTTAAAGCCCCTCCTGCTTTACTATAGGAGCTGTTCTTGAGGTTGAAATTCTTGAAGGGAAGCCTGTGGCCTGCTGCACTGGCTTGACTTTATAGGGCCTTCAAGACCAAAGTCATGAGTTCTTTGGCTTTCCAGCATACTGTATCTCAGTGCATAGGAGTGGTGGTGTTGGGCTTTTTAAAAAGCATCTTAGTAAGAAAAGCTACTGTCTTGTAGAGTTAATTTTTTTTCTTTTTTTTGTGTTGATAGCGTAGCTCCACAAACAGTCTTGTGAGCCTAACTGGAGGAGCAACTGGAGCGCAACTGGTATCAGGACTTAAGGTGCTTGAAACTGATGTGTGGTCAAATCAGACTCTCCCAGACTATACCTATATACCTTATAGGGACCAAATGGGCTCTGTGAAGGTTGGTTTCTTTTGCTAGTATTGCTGTAGAAGTCCTGATGTAATTAAATGACAGCCCCCTAACTGTGTTGATTCATCTCCTTTCTGTAAAGGTTTCTCTCAAGGCTAAATTTTGGTAGTTTTCTTGTGAAAACAGCTTCCAGTTATTCCCATTTTAAATCATGCTAGTATTAGAACTCAAACGTTCATCATCATCGCAGTCATACTTTTGTGTCTCTTCCATTGTTACAGAACAGAACTTAAGCATGCTGTGACTGTGTTGTGAATAAGGTAGATGCAATTTTAACTCATACTTTATCATTTTGTTTGTTTGGTTTTGGTTTGGGGTTTTTTTTTTTGTGTTTAGGTTTATTTGCTTTACGCATAACAGCTGGCAAAAATAGAGAAGGTCATGTGTATTGTGTTTTATTGTAAGAAAATAGTATGTTTATGAAATGCAGAAATCCAGTTATATGAGATTTGTGTTTCACCGAGGACAGGAAGAGATGACCCAAAAGCTAAACCACAGCCTTGGTTCTGGCTCCATTTGTAGTCCATTTATCTGAATTCGTCAACCATGTTTTTCATAAGTTCCTGTAGTAATTTAGGAAGAAAGCTATACTGTGTAAATGTTGACTTTTCAATTACTGGGTGCTGGCAAAGGCCCATCAGGTTTGTGCGGGCATTTATGAAGTTTCACTTTGTGCTCTATGTAAAAAGGATATTGAATTTTAAGGTTGGTTTTATTTCTTCTTTATGCGTGAAGAATTCATTAAATAGACCTGGTAAGGACTAATTTATATAAGGAATCCAGAAGATTGTCACAGAGGGTGGATGATCAGTTGCTAAACGTGCAGAACAGTCACATCCAGTCTTCCATATTTTGGGATCCTTTTTTTGTGAGTTGTCAGAACTGACGCTGGAATATACTGATTGACAGGGAGGTTGGTTATTAGGTATGCTTAATTGTCACGTAATAAGATGCATTACATCATCAAGGTTCTTTATTAAGCTCCTAATCACACCCGAGTTACTTTGTGCTCCACCTGTCACTGCTGTGAGTTCTTGATTTGTTCCCTAAAAGGAAAGTAGTGTTGGTGCAGTTTGTGTAATCGCAGTGGTTCTGTCTGAAGGGTCAGAGAAGAAATTCAGATCCAAGGCTGCTTTGCGGTGTGGAGTTCCCTCTAGGTGCAGATAGGTGGACTTGTCTGTTTCAGGTACAGCAGCGTACAGCAGAGCACGTTCTTGTAACGCGGAGCCCTCGGGAAAGGCGGGCCTCGTTCCCTGGGGGGGTGCGCGGCTGCCCAGCGCCCCTCCCAAGCCGCCCTGCGGCGCTCGGCGGCGGAGTCCCCGGTAGAGGGCGCGCTGTGCCCGCGCTGTGCCCGCGCTGTGCCCGCGCTGTGCCCGCGCTGTGCCCGCGCTGTGCCCGCGCTGTGCCCGCGCTGTGCCCGCGCTGTGCCCGCGCTGTGCCCGCGCGCCAGCCCTGCGGCCTGCAGCGGGGCGGGCGCGGAGCGGCTCCCGCGGGCAGCGCGGGCTGAGCTCTCGCACGGCCGGGCTCCGCAAATATGTAGCGAAGTGCACTGAACTCGCTACCGCTCCACCGGCTCAGTGGTTTTCAGTGTCTTGGCTTGGGTTTTGTTACATCAGCCTGCATGTGCTGCACCTCTGAGGAGCTGCAGGAGTCGGTAGGGTGTGACTCAGAGGCCTTCAGGTGTTCGAGCCTGTCCCAAAAGCAGAACCCCAGCGTTATTGGGTTGTAGGTCCTGCGCTTCCCAGTGTACCTAAGAGAGAGGAGGCAGCATTTGTGATGGAACTCCTTAGCTTCTTTCAGTGAGTTCATGCTGCTGCTCTGTGCAGACTTCAAAAACGCCCAGGAACTATCCCTTTTCTGATAGCATTGCATGAGTTGCTTTGCTTATTGCATTTCTGGATTTTCAAGTTCATTTTTACTGTAGAGGCAGTGCTTTAAAGTGGTAGGCGAATTCTTTTGTTCAATGTCTAATTTTGAATCAAAAAGGAGAAATCGTTTTGCTCTTCAAAGCACCAGACATATTAAAATTTTATTTAAATCCACCTCTATTAAAATTTTGCTGCAAAAGAGGTTAGTATAATTAGCTTTGAAATGCAGAAATGTCGTACTAACTTTTATTTTTTAAGAAAATATATTTCGGGGCACTTTGAGTAGCTTTAAACATAAAAACCTTACGGCTATCTAGATTCTGGTAAATCCAGTCATAGTTTGATAATGCTTTTTAATAATTCACGATTGCAGTGGATATTATTGTCAAATCTAATAAACTTTCGTGCAAAACTTCACTGAAAATTGTACTTACGGATAATAATTTAGTAATCTTAGAAATGAAAATGGAGAAGCATCTGTTTTAAGTGATAAGTAGGCTGCCGTACGTAGTAGCTACTATCTTTTAGCAGCATTAGAATGAGCTGGAAGATTGTATCCAGCTCAGTTTTGCACTTAACCATTTCACTATATGCAAATTTTGAACTTGAAGCCAGGAGATTTTTTTACTTCATAGTTTGTGTTCTATCTTAGCTGTATTCTTCATTTATAATCATTATATATGATAATTTCCTTTGCCACATGGATATTTCATATAGTTTTGTAACAGTTGCAGAAACTCATTAACTTTTATGTAACCAGCAATACGAAAGCCTAATTACTTTTACCTGCAATTTAAGTAAAATATTACGAATGAGCTACTCTGAATTTGATTTTTCTTGCTAATAAAATCAACTCAACTTTGACGAAAGAAATAAAAGTGAACAGAAGAGGATAACCAAATAAATAATAAAAGTATATTCAGATGTTTAGTATCTGTTCTTTAATTTCAGGTATCAGTCTGAATTTTAGGCCTATATTACAATTTGTGATTTGAAAACAATAAGCGTTCTTATTACTCTTTATTAGGGGACATAAAAAGTATAGGTTATTTACCCTGAGTACTCAGAAGCTTTTAAAATACTTTTCTGATGAGTTACAAAGTATCTGAAAGTTACTTGATGTTTACAGATTAATTTAATGTACTATTTGTTCAATGTTGGGGAATACACAAGAACTCGGAAATGTAAAAATATTTTATATTCCCTAGCACTTTTAATTGTGTAGAGGCAAATGACCTCGCGCTTGTATTTTATCATTAAATTGTGGAAATATTACGGTAGACAATATCTAATGTGCTAGTTCCTATTAAAAGCAGAGCCCCTCAAGCAATTCTTTGAGCTGTTCTGCTACAGATTAGTTTACAAAATGATATTGCTGTGAACATATGGCAAAGGTGAAACTTGCTGAGTTTTTTTTCCTGTGGTCCCCCCCCCCCCCGCCCCCCGATGTAGTCTATCTTAAGCATTTGAATTTTTCTATACCTCAATTCAGGAAAAAAGTCTGGATACAGCCAATTATAGTTTAAAGAAACAGAGTTTTTTCAGGCAATTGCAAGAACATATAATAAACATCCTGATAGATCCTACATTCATCTTACCCGACTGAGGTAGTTCCACCTTGGGTGCCTAAAAATTAGAAAAATAGTAGCTTTAGGCTGCCTTGGTGTGTGAAGGAAGTAAAGCTTCATCCAGGAGGAAGCCCAGACCATGTAAAGATGGCATTGTCTATTCTGCTAAAAACTTTCTCCTACTTCATCCTTGATTATGATTCTTCAGTCTTGGACAAAGTTCTACAGGAATGGACATTTCCATTGGGCTGCCTGAATCATGCTTTTGCATGTCTTGTTGTGGTCTATAGCATGTCCTTTTTTAAGAAACCGACTGTTGTGGTCCCTGTGTTTCCCCTGGAGTTTTGACCAGATACTTTGACTCTACGCTCATTTGTTCTTTTGGTAACACTTCTTCCAGTCTGACTGGACCAAGAGGAAGAGGTTCTTTTAACACCTTCTTATTACCTCTTTCCATTCCCCCTCCTTTCCTTTTTTTGCTAATGCAAGTATTTAGCCATTTCCTTCCCCCAGAATTCTGCAATAAACTTGAGGGAGCTGAAGACAAGCACGGCAAAATGAACAAAATCCCATGTGCTAGGGGTTTTTTTTCTGAAAGCCAAGATGAAGGAAATGCCTATAGTTCTACTGAGCAACAACTCAATAAATCTCGGAGAAGAATAATAGAAACTGATTGAAGTAAATATTAACAGTAAATTAAGAAAAATATTTTTGGTTCTTGTTTCTGACTTCATAACATTTTATGGATTTCTCAACTGCATAATCTGGAAAAATTATGTAGCATTATTCTCTTATAAAAAAAAATGATTGTTCTTGAGATATAGAACACATTACACCCAAGTCTCACCTTTTTTTGCTTATAGCATTTATATTGATTTTATTGATGGAAAGACAGATGCATTACTGGACCAAGGTTTGGTACTGAATATTGAATTGTATACTTGAGGAACAGGCTTGAAATCCATTTTGCTAACAGCAGCGGGGGAGTTGAAGGGCTGAGAAATTGATTCACAAAGATTATTAACCATAAAAGATTTTCTAAAGAAATACCACTCTGATAGAAAAGAGAAAAATCCTTAGTAGAGTTGAAGTTTAGATGTATATTTTAGCATTATTTATTTATGATTAATATATGTTGTTAAATCCAGTGGTGTAGTTGAGAAACTGAGAAAGCTTAAACTGAGCAGATCTTACATTTGGCTGTAGTCTGGTAAGCCAGTGTATAGAATCTTAATAACAGCAAAATTTAAGGAAAGAAAAGCTTCTTTAAAGCTCTGCTAAAGATCAGGAGGGTGTGCATAGCTGCACATGTAGCAGCGTATAGTAGCTTAGATGTATATAAGTCCTTATCAGCTGTACTGCAAAATGCAGTGATTGCAGATAAAGTTGTTTACACTCATCTAACTTCAAGATAATTTCTGTATTTTGGTTTGCAGTGGGTTGGTGGAGAAGTCGCTGTAGTATGCAGCTTGTCTTTTGTTTCACTGTTTGCTGAATACAGAGTTTGATTTCTTTTATTGGATTACATGCTTCAGTTCAGCGTAAAATCATGCAGTAGAAAAATACACATTAAAATAGATTGTTTACTCTTCACTAAGATACTCATGTTTTTGTAGGTTTAGCGTGATAAATCCACGGTGCGCGCATTTATAGCCAACGCGCAGCATTGAGGAGGTTCAGTCAGTAATAGAAATGGAAAGATTTCTTAAAACTTTTTTAGAAAACAAGACAGACGTGTTCTTTGTGCGATATATTTAGGTCATAAGGGACATCTGCTAAGGATAATTTTTTAACACTTGCTAACAATCCTAATATAACATGGCCTATTCATCAGTCGTATTGTTCCTGACTTGGCTAGTCTGTTTTTTAGTGATTCCCGATGTGCATTCAGACTCTCTTAATTGCTAGTTTCTTGCTGTTCTATCTTATTGTTTTGTAGGACAATACATAAGTGGGCACAGAATAATCAAAATGGTTTCCCTGGCCATATTAGGCACCTAACAGAGATATATTTGCTGTGCAGTGTGTGCATGTTTTTGCAAGTGGAAGTCTCACTGAAACAGAATAAATCTTAACGGGGAACTAATTCAACAAGTTTTGAACATGCTATTCAATATGTGTGTGTGAATATATATATATAAAATATATTTAATATATGTGTATCCATATATATAAACCTAATCCATATGCTGTATCTGGGAGCTCTTACAGCGTGTATTTATGCAGCAGAGAAATTCGGGGGGTAAGTTAGGAAGGCACCTACAGACACTGCAGATCAGGATTTTAGAGTTCTCAACAAACTGTCTAAATTGTGCCAGTTTTGTGCCTTTGGTTAAGAAAGAAAAGCTGGTTCAGAGAGATTTGCAGAAAAGCTGGTTCAGAGATATTTGCAGTATAGCTGAGATCTAGTATTTTACGTTCTCATGAACTCAGAATTTCACTTAGCTGTTAGACATTTGAGTCCTGAAGAGGTGGCTGAAAATAGCACATGCAAGGCAGACAGTAGGTAAGGTAGGCAATGCCTAGGCTTCCTTGCTTGAGGGGAGAAAGATTATGATGGGTTTAAGGCTTTTAGGCTGGTGAAACAGGAAAACTGACCAGCTGGTCTGGCCAAATTACTGAAAGGGGTATTTGCAATTTGAATTCCATGTGTAGATGGAAATAGAATACACCCCCCCCCCCCCCCCCCCCCCCCCCCCCCCCTTCTTCTGTCTTCCCCCTCCCTCGATGTTCTGGGTTTAGGGTGGGGGGTGTGTTTGTGTTGCTGTTGTGTTGGGTTGTTCCCCCCCCCTTTCTTTTTATCAGTTTGTATTGCTGCATACTCTGTTCTTACCTACCAATAGAGTAGTAGGTATTTAATGCTTTAGGATAATTGTTCTAATCATTAAGTGTTCTATCTTAATCCAGTGCGTGCAACTCTGAACTGTTTGTGATAAGTGAAAGGAAAAAAAAAAGTGGAAGTTGTAGCTTTTTCAGCAGGTTGGAGTAAGCTTTCGTTATAGCTTACTCCAGGTATTGAATCTTGTTTAAACGTAAGTCTTATCCCTCTGATCAATTTTGGAGGGAAACAAAAGGACCGTATTTGCTAGATTTGTTACTCTCGTTTTTACTCGGTTGTTTTAGCCCAGCACAATAGATGAACTGTAAAATCCCACGTAGCAGCAAAACATGAAAATTGGTTTGGTGAGTTGCTTGTTTGTTTGTTTCTAATTCTAATACTTAGTTCTGCTCTAACAAAGCATGTTTAGGAAAACTGGTGTGGGCTGTTAAAGCAATACCAATGATCAGGAATAAATCAGCTTGTCAGTTGTTGGGTACAGTCTGAAAGACCATAGTCTACGCAAATGTTGATTTCATTCAGAGTTTCAATCTGTAGTTGGATGGCTTAATTGAAGTATTTTATTGGATTTGATAGTCGTTCTTCACATTAAATAGTTGAAAATTTGATTCATCTATGTACTGTTGATTAAAACAGTTTGGAAAAAGCTTCATGTAAACTGCTTCACTTAAAAGTATACTTTATGAAATGTACAGTTTAAGCACAGAGCTGCTGATTTTCTGTGGCTGCAGCCTGGGGGAAAGGAATGAGGGAAGACTGTTGGAGAAGGGAATTGAAGACGCTGTTGTAAGGATGCAGTTTGGACACTGGGTGCCACTCCTGGTACACACTGAGGCTCGAAAGCCTTCCTCACACAGTGGAACAACAAGCACTCTTAAAAATGGAGGTCTTTGTCACTGTGAAAAATCTGGAGGTCTTCGTCCCCTGAGCCCAGCAGTTTCTCCAGTTGAAAAACACATTCCTGAGTTCTACAAGGAGAGACTAAAACTACAAGGGCAGGATTTTTTTATTTATTATTTTAATTCCAGCAAGGATGATTCTCTAGACTTGATGTGCTGCTCTCTGGTTATGTAACTACTACCATCATGTACAAGAAAGACATGGTTGCAGCACGAAGCATTCAGGACCAAACATGGCAATTCTCCTCGGGAATGGGCAGAATAATTTTAAAACAACAACAAAAATATAGTCCTGAAATGTCTCTTTTGAAGTTGTTGGTTTTATGTTTTATTTTTGGGTTTTTTGTTTGTTTTGTTTTTTGGGGTTTTTTTTGTCGTTTGGTTGTGTGATTGTTAGAATAGTACAGTGTCAAAAGTCATTGAGCGGTGTGTTACTGATGGAAGACTAAATGAAAAGAGAATTGAGGATTGGTTTGGGGTTGACCAACTTAGAGACCCTACAACTGGAGGAACATAGCAATTGTTTCCGATAGGTACCAAGTGCTGAAGATGAATGCTGACGAGATGGAGCGAGGAGTGGGAGCAAGAAGTGCTCCGATGTAAACTGGAACAAAGTTAGTGCTCTCATCCTGAAAGCTGTGTAGCTCTCAGACTAGGAAGCGCAGTGTGATTTATGCTTCACTCTGCTCCTGCCCAGAGGCGTCAGCTGGCTCTGGATATCCTATACACTGTACAAACACGTACTTGCTCAAACATTTTAGAAACAGCACAGGAGTTTAGGTGTCCAGGTCTTAATGGCTTTCAGTGGAATATTGGCATCTCTACCTGGCTGGTTTGGAAACTGAAATTTCAGTTATAACTGAGAGGCAAGTGGGAGTTTGGAGGGCTAAATGCCACAGCATTTAAAAAATAGTAGATTTCTAAACCTGATTTCCATGCAAAAATTTCATCTACTGTTTTGTCGGAAAAGGAATTGACATAGTGGGTCAGAAATTAATGGGGGGAGGAGGGGGGAGCAAGACACTAGTTGAAATCATGGATGTCCGGGTGAGGGATGACAAGAGTTCCTTGCAAAATTCTGCTTTGATGCAGTGCTGTAGAATTGAAAACAAAAAGTCCCTCTGTCTTCAAATGTTGAAACTTGAGCTCTTGGGTCTACTTTTTAAAATGATATTTGAAAACAGGTTCCTGTTATTCACAGTGCTTTATTCTCTGAAATTCCACTGGATCTTCTGAGACACTTTTTATTACAATGATATTTCAAGTGAGAAATTAATTGATGCATTTGGATGCATAGAGCACAAAAGTAAAATTAAGAGTAACTGTCAAATCTTATTTTGTTTTGTCTGCTGACAGAGCTTATACTTGTTTTAAACCTAAAGACTTTAAAAAAGTAGTTAAAAGTATTGACTGCATTTTTAATTGAAACTTGGAGGTTAAGTCTCTTAAAGTTGACAGGAATTTTTTTGAACTTTCTGGGACAATCACACAGGCCCACAGCAAACTGGCAAACATGAGTCATTTGGTATCTCCTTTGTAATTAGCTTAGCTTTATGTAGATAGTGAATAATACAAAGCTATGTTGGTTCCTGTGGTTTTGCCAACTGTGACAAAAAGCTTGACTCTTAAAATAAGTATTTATAAACTTTTTTTTTCATTAGACCTTCTTATCAAAAGGCACCAGATACATAAGCAAAGGCAGGATTGAGTGAACTGGCAACAAACCTTGTTTTGTTGACACCTGAAATTTATTAATGGGCCACTTGAAATAATGAGTATGGCATATGATGAACTAGAGCCACCTTGGTTTTATTAGGCTACTTGATGCTTTGAAAACAACTTTATTTTCAGAGTATCTGTTTATAGTGTCAATGTTTCTTGTCACCGCTGTGATTTAATCCGAGACAATGCGAAGAGGGATTGCAAAAACCAAGACAGCACTCAAATCAGGAATTGGGAGAGATGTACTAGTTCAATTTGTTAACCTTAGAACAAAAGCACCTGTTAAACAAGACCTGTAGTCTGAAAGAAGGCCAGTGGGTGCTTTTCAGCAGATGTGGCACACGTCTGCATCCTGCCATGGAGAGCAACAGTAATAATTCAGGCTTGCTGGCAGCAGAGAGCGATGTTCACATGGAATGCCATGGTCCCATCCCAGGGTGGCCATCAATAAGGACACGTGTCTGTTGGTGTGCTGCAGCCATGTCCCTTAGGTGCTAGTGTTGTGAGTGAGCGTGGCTGTAGGCCGTGTACGCAGCTCTGCGTTGCGCTGTGAAACTGCCAGCTTTTGGTCCAGCTTCAGCTTCCCAGCACTGCCCTCTGTATGATGCAGACATGCTCCTTAGGAATTTTAATTTGCTTTCCCTTCACTCATTTAAGTGGCACTTTTACATGAAAGCATGAACACTCAGGTCTGTCCCCTGATCCTGCTCATTCTTGCTAAGAAATTAATGCAATCTGTTCTGTCTGAATAACTTGAATAAGGGAAATATCTGTCCTTATTATTTTTCTTAATCAAATTTTGATGTAGTTTTGCAGATGTGAAATAAAACCATCACTATATAAAAATGCCTAGGTTATAACTTTTTGAGACTTTGCTGTTTCACAGAGCTAGGAGAACTGCTTGTTTGATAGCATCTGTGTGTTTGGTTTGGTCATGGATACTTAAGCAATTATTCAGCCTCTAACAATACTACTTTTCTTGCTGAGTATCTGCTACTGAAAATGTCCTACCCCCCACCCCCCATATCTAACAGAATAACAGCTAGTCTTTAATAATAAGGATGTCAGTCGACAGTAGTTCTTCATTGAGATTCTCTCTCTTATGGGTTTTTGGGTTCATCAGTGTAAACAGGGTGAAGGGACAAGTCTCCGTTAAGAAAAAGCTTCCTGCAAAAGAAGAAGAAAATACTTTTTCCTGTGTCCAAGACGTCTGCAAGAAGAAGTAGTGTGTTAAACTTTTATCAAAAGTAAATCATGAGGAGCTCTGTAAGGGCAGCGGTCTGCCATCACAGGTTGAGGGGAAGTCTGGGGAGGTCTCGAAGGAGATGTTAGCCAAACACTCACTACAAACAGTATACAGTGGAAGGAAATGGCTATCAAATGTCTTTTAGCTCAGTCCCTATGATTTTGATATCCTATTTATCCTGCATTTGAAAGAGACTTTTGAATTACTAAAATCTGTGCATTTCAACATCTGTAATCTGATCAACTTGTTTGGTAATATTTTCCATATACCCCCTTATATGTGGAAGTCTTCATTTGTGCAGGGGTTAATGTAAAGGTGGTTTGATTTCATTGAAAATATTTAGGGTTATGAAATGGAAAACCAGAGTTTGTATGAAAACATCTCAAACATTGTAGTTCAAGTATCTTAGAATGGTATAAAGAGGGAAATCATGTTTTGCTTTTCATTATTTTGCATTTTACTGAATTGTATGTGTTGCAGTTTTGTCCCTTCTGACACAGAGGAAGTTAGCTGCTGTGAACATGGTAAACACAGTGTAGTGTCCAGATGTCTTTCAGACACACTTGTTATAAAATGGGAAGGAGTCATTAGTGGGGGGTAGGTTACAGGGGAGGGAGAAGGAGGGAGGAGGAGAAATAGGGTAAACCCTCCGCGCTTTTAAGCATTTGGTTTTGTTGATTTGTTTTGTTTGGTTTTTTTCCTGTTTCCAGATTACATATAACAGTTAAAGCTTCCTTAATATATTTTCCTGTAAAACCTGATTTTTCCTTAATATGTTTTAGCAATTTCAGTGTAAAATTTAATGTTCATTGAATATTTTCAATGAGTTTTACTGTTGACTTTTTTGGTATTCAAAGAAATGCTATAATCTTAGAATAGCAGTAGGTCTGTATTCTCAGTAGGTCTCATTATGTCACTGTCCTTCAACTTGCTTCAAAACTTAAGAGGATCTCTTTAAACGTGTGTCCCCAGGAGATGATGCACTCTGTGGACCACTTCTACGGACCTAAGTCCTGTAACTCCTCCAAGCTGTGCTTCTGTAACTAGCAAGAGCTCTGGCTGCTCTGTAGTTCTGCTGCTGCCTGGTCCGGAGCAGGCAGGGGTCCTGCTCATGCAGTTTGCCAGAGCAGTTCCAGCAAGATCTGGAGCCAAGCCCTCGCACGTACAGGTGTGAACTGGAAACTGCCATATAAATGGGGATAGATCTGTGACTGCCTGTGGTTATCTGAACCTAGCCCACCTATTTAAGAGACTTCCAAATATCTTTTTCAATGAGTCAGTGTCTATCTGGATCAGTTGGTACCCTGCTTAACATTAAGAAGGTGTTGGCCAAATAAAGCAAACGGTAGGAGTCAAGTTTAGTGTTCAAGTGTCAAAGCATGGTATTAATGTACACTCCCAACATTCACTAACTGTTTTCAAAAGTTAGCTAAAATAGGAACGCAACTTCCACGGTACTCAAAGTCTTTCTGCCCAACGTGTGTGTTTAAGTATGGAAGCCAGCTGATCAAGTGATTTGTTTGTGGTAAACTTGGATAAAAATAGTGGTAGTTTTAACAGCACACTTCTGTATAAGCCATTGTTAGGAAATGTACTGCTAAATTCTGGGCCTTCAGCTCAGGTGGACTTCTTTTTTTTTGCCAGTTCCTAGGAAGGTCTTGCAGATCTTTGGCTCAGGTAAAAGCCCATTCCCATTAAAAAAAAAAAAAAAAGAGAAAACTGTTATGGGAATAAAGCAATAGAAGTTCCCCTGAAGAGAGATGACTATCATATCTTGATAAAAATAAGATCATTGATCATTCCAGTTTTATCAAGAAATGGCTAAAAGTGTTAAGAGAACTGCAGAGGTTGAATAACTAAAGCTTGCACTAAATTTATTTCCTAAATGCATTTTCTTTATAAAACCATTCAAATTCCGGCATGTTAACAAAATAAATCCCTTTTTTTTTGTCATGTAGAATTAATATATTGTGGCATGAACAACATAATTGATCAGATGTTTTTACAGCAGTCTTTTAATTTAAAAAATATTAAGTATTCAGAAATACCATTGGTATTTTTCTTCCCAAAATACTTTTCATCTCCAGTCAGTACTTCTGTGAATGTATATGCCTGCTTCTTTTTGTCTCTGTATAGCAGAAAGGTGTATAGTGCACTAAGCATCTATAAAATGCTATTGCTTTTGGCTCTGTGAAAAGGGGAAAATACTCAAAAGAGACTTGGAAGAAAAGTATGGAAAGGGACCTTGGTTTCAGGCCTGGGGAACTGCAAAGCACTTCTGAGCTGCTGGGGGAAAAAAAAAAAGAGAAGCTTTGTTTATACTAGTAAATCATAACTAGAAGCTGTAGTAAATGCAGAACTAAAGTGGATTTAGCCAGTGTTGTGTAACTTTGATCATCATTATGGTTTGTTTTGCATTTCCTTCGTAGTGTCCAAGCAGGCTGTCTCTGAGTTGGCTTTGTTGTCATCATGTCATCCACACGTGCAGATTCTGCAGATGCTGTTCTTCCACCCTATATGCAACCTTGCAAATGCTGTGTTTTCTTTAGCTTTCTAAAGTGTTTTGCTTTTTTTTTGGTCTTTTTTTGTATGGAATATCACTTCATAGTAAATTAATTTTTACTGTCACCTCTTTTCTGAAGTCTCTCCCCTCTCACATCCAGATTATGGCATTAGGGTAACAGTTGATTTACGACCGTTTTGTCTCTCTCCTTGATCTTTCTCTTCCTTCCCCCAGCTTGTCCTGTTAACATAGAGCAGATCTGCCCTTGCTTGCACTGCTGCTCTTTTTCCCCTCACTTCCTGCTTTGAAACCATTCTCAACTTGATCTTCTGACCTGCAGACCAGGCTGATAAAAGCACTGTCTCTTTGCTGCGCTGTCCTTTTTGCTACCTCTGCTTGATCTGTATCACCAGTTGAATCACAACTGTATTTTCCAGTGTTTATGTTACTGTCTGCTCCAAACTTAAGATTGTTTTATTAATTTAGAAGGAAGTCTTCATCTAATATATTATTTAAATAATGTTATGATGAATAAAGTGTAAGCATTCTAACTGGTTATAGAAGCAATGCAAGTTCTGAAAAGTATGCAGTGAAAAGTTAAACTTGCAAAGATGGCCAGTGGTCTTTTTGCTGCCTCTATGCTACAGTTTTTACGAGAGTTAGATGGTATCTGGCAACATATCTGTTACATGTGGCTGACAGAAGTTTCATGGATCTCGTAGTACTGCATCCAAAATCTCCATGTCTGTATGCAGTTCACAGGCTGTGTGTTTGGACAGTCTACCTGAAGTTGCAGATGTCTTGAGCCAAGTGCCCTGTTTTAGGTAGCTGAACCACAAAAGTGTACTGTCTAAGATGTCTGCTGTGGGGAATGTAGCCAACGTATGTAGTAGAGAGTTTAAATAGTTGTAAAGCTGCCAATGCCAGGTAGAAGGTGGGATAAGAGAATGATTTGTACCTAGCGTGTGAGATTAATACCCTGCTCTTGCATAGAACCTTTCATTTGAGGATCTTGGCACGCTTTATGACCAGTTAATTGCCTCATAACCTCTCTGTGAGGTAAACTGTCACTAGTTTACAGTTAAAGAAACTGATGCATAGAAGAATTTAAGTAACTTCTCTGGGATGCCTGGGTAGTTGTGGGAGAAATGTATTAAGTTTGCCTCTTGTTAATTTTGGAACGTCTAACATCACAACAATTTCCCTCAGCAAAAGGCAGTAACTGCTTCTCACTTCTTTCTTGCTCTGCCAGCTTTTCAGTTGTGTGGTATTTTTTGTGTTGTCCCCAACCTCCCATCCAACCCCCCCATGTCCTTTGAACTGTGATCTTACAGGTGGCAGCTGCAGGGAACTGTCGGAAAGGGAAACGAAGTGCTCCTTTAACTGGGAGTTAGAAGCACTGCAACTTCTCTGTCTTTTTTTAGATGCTGAAGAGCAGAGTTTTACCTTGAAAAAAAACTAAAGCATTTTCATTTTCTCCCTGTTCTCCTCAACATACAGCTATCTTAAAGCTTTGCCCTGGGTTTTCTGTTGTTCTTGTCACTTCAAGAAATCACAAACCAGTAATCCTGTTGTGCCCGAGTTGCCATGCCCATTCACTAAATGCATGTGTAGCTGGTGGCAGTCTAGCAATGCTGGGTTGAACTTGACACTGCTAACTAGTAATGCTCATGTTAAGGCATGGCTTTGTCTCTGGTAGAACTGACAAGCATTAAATAAATTTGCATTTCTGGTTTACTATGTGATCGCACCTCTCTGTGCCCCAAAGAAAACTTTCACAGTTAGTTTATTCCTAAATGGTCTATTTTCACATTAGGAGTAAAACAATCAGAGCTGGGTTTTTAATTGTTGTAACCGTGTTTGTATAAAATGCCTGCTTCTCTATAGTTGTTAAAAAGACAGGAGCAAATAGAAGTTAATATGTGCCAGGAAAGGATATGCTGGGTAGTTGGTCGAAGAGGTGCTAGAATATGAAATGAAAATTTATCTTTTAGGGAAATGGTGCTACAGGCTGCATTCTTTGCAGTAGTGTATATATATAAAGCTATCTTTAAAAATGTGGCTGAGAGTAATAATTCTTAAGATAGAAAGAGACTTAAAAATTTTTTTTGGAACTATGACAATTTATACTCTGGTTTTAAGTGCACATGGATAAAAATGGACACTGCATTCACAGCTCCCAACTTCATGAAATGTGATTTCCTTATTACGTGTACCAGTTCTTGTTAGCAGCGCCTTTCTTCTGGTTTTGAGGCACTGGACAGTAAGAGGTGGTGAAAGCAAGTTGGTATTAGCCATGTGCTCAATAAGCAAAACACATTTTTTGACCTCAGATCTGGAGAAGGGAGGTGGGGGGGGGGAGTTAAACAGGATGTTCCCTTAAGATACTGTAGACTTGACAAGACTGATAATTGGTTTTAATCTTTCATTTCAGCTGCTGTTGCCTTATAAGTTAAATGTTTTTTTCTTCTGCTTCTTAGTAGGCAATAATGCATCTCATGCTGCAAGGCAAAATTGTAAGGTCAAGTATACAACACAGACAAAATTTTTGTAACTGATACATATTTTTATCCCAAATGTACTGTTTACTTGTACTACTTTTCTGATCTGCATCTCTTTTAGCAAAGCTATCCAATTCTTCCATAATATAAGAGCAACTAGAGCTGAACACAATTCAACTAGTCTCTTAAAGAGAGATCCTTTAAAACAGATGTACTAAAATTATCTTTGTTACAGGTGATAATTTTAGAAACTTTTTAGATGGCACAAGGCTGACTGTTGTGATGGGAAAGGTAGCAGATATGTTTACAGGGAGAAAACTTGACATCCCTAAGTTCAAAAAACCCCAAAACAACCAACCAAGTTGAGTGGTTTTGAGCTAGACGCATCTCTGATGCTGTTTGTAAAGATGATGCTTTTACTCCTCTGATGATGTATTGCATATGTGTAATATTAACCAGCTCACTCTAGTTTATCATCCTATCTTCAAGAAAGTTATTTAGGGTCGCATTAGATACGTTGAAAATTTCAGAAGTTCATACTGGTAAGTGTTCAAACAGGCATGACAGATAGCTGAGCAGAACGAATCCCTTGTCTTGTGAGTATACCTGCAAACCTTCTGACCATGGCTCTTTTCTTCTAGTGTTTACAAGTCAAAACAAGTACCATTAATTAAAGAAGAGGTGTTACTGGAATACCTGTTGCTGTAGCCTTAGTAAAGTTACCATTGTCTTGAAGGAAAACAAACACCTTTGGTTGCTTTTATCTTCTGTGTAGTACAAAATGTGTGGTGTTGTGGGATTTTTATTAATTTAAGTGCTCCTTCTGTATGAGGTTTCTCTCCCAGCTGATTTGCAGGTGGTTTTCATTGTTGAACTGGTACCAATGCATTGTCCACTTTCAGTGCTCAGTTAATTTGTCACACAGAAGATAACTGACTCTGCTGGCCATAAAATTTGTTTTATTGCCAATACATTTAAACACTTCTGATTGACTTTTATTGGGGTCATTTTATTAAATTTGATGTCTGCGAGTATCATGCTGAGGTAAAGATTGCTACTTCAGATGCCACAAATTTTATTAAATCGTTATCTGAGAGCATGGTGGTTCTTTGTTCCTGGCCTGGACATCAAGTTGATTTGGAATCTGGCAAAAGAACATATTGTTTCCTTCTTTTAAATTGGTATCGTGCTAAGTAGTAGAGCCTCCCAAAAGCTTTACACAATTATTTTTGAAGGATGCAGAAAACTCCAGAAATATAAAGAGACTTATTTTAAAAGCTTGGATGGCTCGTTGGAAGGACAGATTTATTTGCTTTGCCTCTTCTGCAAAGTAGTTCACAAAATAATAATGCCCAAGACAACATATCTCTCTTTTCAGGTAGTTTTATTGTCTTGACAGAAAATAATCCAGCTGACCTATTTGTGAAACACATACTTGCTGTTTCCCTTCGCAGTTGGCTGGAAATTAAGTTTTTAGTATGTAATGATGCAGCCCTGGGGTAATTTTTTCTTTCCTTTTCTCTCCCTCCACCCTCCCCCCACCCCCAAACCAAACTGGTTAGTTTTAGTGTAAGTTAATTAAATTTTACTCCCAAGAAGAGTAAGACAGTAGTAATCTCACTGCAGCTCAGTATTGAAGATTGCCTTTTATTAATTTATACTTTAAAAATATACACATTTTCATTATTTAAGAAATATTTCTGTAAGAAGTAGATGTTCTTGTTTTTTGATAATAAATAATATTTATACAACATAATGGAAGATTAGTGATTATATATCATGAAGACTTTGTGGAGTAATTAATTGATATCATAGCAGTCAAGCAGAATTGCAAGTCCTTTCTGCTGAGGAATAGAGACATGCCAAACAGTTACACATTGGGACTTGAAGAGGGCGAATAGGTTATTAATTTTAAGTAGTAAGTGGTCTAGAAGGTAATGTTTACCTACAATTTATACTGGGAAGAAGAATGTCTTTAAGAGACTTTTGGAGAAAATTGTGATGGATTGTCCCTTCACCCCAGCAGTGAAGAGAAAGGCAAAGGAGGACTGGAAAATGTATCAGAATAATGCTTAACAGAAAGGCAGAAGATGGTAGCTTACTACTTCTATGGTTACAAAATGATAATTTACTACTTTTGTATTTACTCAGTGAGAGTTGCATAAGTAAACAGGCAAAGCTTAAGCAGCAGGGACCATGGAAAGAAATATGAGCAATAAATTTGCTAAGAGAGAGACCACAACAATAAGAAGTGGAGAGAGGGGAGAAGAATTTATACATGAAGGAATGATGTATTTACTGCAGTGTAAATTGTAATTTGGTGGTACTGGGAGTGAAATGGTGATAGGAAACAGAAGTTATAAGCCAAAGTATTGGTCTTTCTCTTTGAGCATAGTCTCTCTGTTCATAAAGATGAGGCTAAAATGGGTAAGTTTATTTATTACGTTGTAAAAATTGAAGAATTTGATTTAATGAATAAAAACAGCATTCAAGAAATGTGATGAACTGTGTGCTAAGTGATTATTTTACCTCCGTGAGAGACCCTCAGGACCTGCAAGTTTTTGACATTGAAGGAAATGTGTAATTCTTTAAAATAACTCCTGCTGCTAACCTAAGTAAAGAGAGATCTCTTGTATGGAAACGAAATGTATGTGTTCCCTGAGTCATGTCAGAAATGCAGATACGGTGTTTCGCGTAGGCTTTTCTGTGGCTCCCAGTAATACAATTGCTGAACATCTGACAGCAATGAATGTATTTCACCACAAATTGGTAATAATCTGTGCTTTGGACAGAAGAGGGTAGTCATCTTTTGCCTTGTGTCACCTAATCTGATTTTCAGTTCTTCAGTTATATAAACACTGCAAAATAAAAATGCGGGCATCTGTTCTAGAACATTTGATGAGTTCTATTTTAACGGTAATTTCTGTTTTCAGTTTGTATCTTCTGGTAAAAAATATCATGTTTTTTTCCTGAGGCCTTCATGGACTAATCTTCTCCCTTCATAGTAAACCATGGCTTTCCTTGTTTAAAAATGAAGAAAATGGGTGTAAAATGTCTAACTTCTTGAGCAGCAAGTAGTTGATGTGAAGAGATAAAGCATACAAGATCCCTCCCTTTTTTAATTTTTTTTTCTTTTCAGAGGAACACGCTTTGTATGCTTTAAACCAATGCCTAAAGCCACTTTATCATTGTGTACTCCATTGTGGTAGACAGTATTTCACAGTAAATACATGTAAGGTACAAATTACAAAGACTTGGTGTACTCTTTAGTTGTTATGGAGGTGATCTGTCTAGGTACTAGGAAAGATGTTTTGCTTCTACTCAACAAAACCAGATTATTTTTGTAAGCAAGAGAGCTGTTTATACAAAATATTGTCACTTCAGGATACATATGAAGTTAATGACTGGATGAGTCTGAGGTGCCATCAGATGGTGGTATGCGTTTTTGGCACACCATACTTACTAGTATTCTGATGTTTCAGGCCAGATTTTATTTTAAACAAAATTTATCTGAAAACTGGGCATGTAAATAGAGCTCTTCCTCCCCCCCGACAGAAACATGCTTTTAAGAAATGTTGTCAGTGATGTTTAACTGTGTCCTTGTAAAGCCAACTGGAGAAGAAGACCTGAACAGATATCAGAGTCACACTATTTGAAATTTGCTGTGTGCTGGTTTGTTGGGAATATTTTTTCTTCTTAAGAAAGAAGAAAATAAATTGCAGTAAATTACTATAGCTGGATGGCCTTCGTGGAAGTTGAAAAAGAAAGAAAAACAGCTAACTTGCTAATAGATTGTATAATTTGTTACTGAAAAAAGGGATACTTCACAGCTATTAGAAGACAGTGGACAATATTATAACCAGCTAGAGGAAAATGGGTTCTAAGTCATTCCAAAATAAATAAAGTTTGTGGTTCTTACTGTAATGCTGAAGAGGAGGAAAAGTAAAATCTTTAGAAATATTTTAATGTGTTGTTTTTCTAAGTATAATTAATTAATGACTCCTAAGGTTTTTTTTCCCATGTAATTTATACTAGTCAATTATGACTAATGGAAAAGAAAAACAACAAAACCAACAGATTTTCAGTTATTTTGTATAAAATTCCACAGAAGATGATGAACAAGTCTGGTAACTACACTGTTTCTGACAGTGGACAGATTGAAGCAGGACTTTTAAGCATTTCTTCAGAATAAGACAGCTACCTACCCAGTTCTGAAAATTTTACTAGTTTCAGATAATTAAGGGAAAGAGCACTGACAAATTGAGTTGACTCTCATCTAGTCACACTCAACACTTACCACTGCAGACAGAAGGAGTCGTACTGGTTTTTAAACTCCTTTTTTGACTTTGTTAAATTACATGTAGATTTTTCTGTTAACTTATTAGTATTTTGCATGCCTTGGTAGGCATAGCTGCTGTGGAAGTGATGGGTGATTGCAGACAAAGGGAGCAGTTTACAAGGGAGGAGGGAGGATGGTGTAATAGCTTGTGAATGTCCCTTGACAATATCTCAGAGGCCAAATTTATTCTCTCACTGCAGATCTCCCTGGGCTCACTTTTAATTTCTGAGAGGGAGAAGCTCAAAGAGAGTAGCTAAGTTGGTCACTGGGAAGGTATCAACTGACATTTCACCCCAGAATGAGAAGATGAGTATCTGTGATCTGATCATAATAAAGGCACATCACTGAAAAGAATTAAGCAACAAGTGATAAAAATAACTATGTAAAGCAGTGCATAACTAACCTGCTAAATGTTGAAAGTATCTACTGACAGAGATGGTAAGCTAAGCTTTCATTCTACATTTACAAGACAGTACTATGTTACACCCTCAGAGAAACAGGCGAGCGAAGAGAGTTTAAGGTGAGACATCTTGTCTTTTACTAGACAGGAGTTATTTTTCAAGGTGTAACAAACTTTCAGTGTAACACCATTTGCTTCAAAAGAAGGTACTAGCTTTTAATCCAGTTTTTCCTGTGCTTTAGGTGATGCATTTTGATTTTTTGCAAAACCCCTCATGAGTTCTGAAAGCACATCTTAGACCAACATTGCATTTAATGTTCTGGTGAGATGGAAGGGACTGTATTTGTGTGTATCTGTGACTAGATATAATTTTTAAACTATATACTGAAGCAATTAAAAAAAAATATTCTATTATTTGTGTCCTTAGGGTTCCCCAGCCTTCCTAGTACCCAGTTTAGTAAACTGACTCTGTTCCAACAGAAGCATGTTTTCTCTGCTGTTTCTTAGTCCCTAAAAGCAGGATGTCTCAGAAGATTTTTTTTTAGACTAATTCATAAACTGCTCACTACTTTGTCACAGAATTCAGCCTCTTCCCCATAAATTGCATTTAAGTGACTCTGAAGCTGTAAATGGGACCCTCAGTTCCAAAGTGTATAGGAGAGTGTCCTCCCTGCAACATCCATTTGGTGGTGTAGCAGTTTAAAACCTCTTATTAGAAAGCATGATTATTAAAATAGACCTGATAAATTATTAGAATTGTATCAAGCTTTCTTAAGCATCCTGACAGGAGTGGTTTCTGAAAGAATAATGAGAAGGATTTGCAGCTGATATAGGACAACTGCTCATAAGCAAAAAAGGCAGTATTTGTGCTTTCCTTCAGAAGTTTAGTTGAAACACTGCTAAAAGGTGATGGGGATGGGATGTGGGAATAGCAAAAAGGAAACGAGCCTTTCTTTCAGTTTCGAATGAGAATTCACATGCAGAAAATGGGATGGCAGACAAAAGCCTTGGAAGTGGAGGGGCCAATTTAGATTTTATTGTAACTGTAACACAGGGAATGGTAGGGGTTGGAAGGGGCTTCTGGGGATCATCTGGTCCAACCCCCCTCTGCCAGAGCAGGGTCACCCAGAGCAGGTTGCACAGGAGTGTGTCCAGCCAGGTTTCAAAAGGCTCCAGAGAAGGAGACTCCACAAGCTGTCTGGGCGGCCTGATCCAGTGCACTGTCACCCTCACAGGAAAAAAAATTTTCCCCGTGTTTAGATGAAACTTTCTGTGTTCCAGTTTGTGCCCAGTGCCCCATGTCCTATCACTGGACACCACTGAAAAGAGTCCTCTTGACACCCATCCTTATTTATAAGCATTGATAAAATCACAGAATATTAGGGCTTGGGAGGGACCTCGAAAGATCATCTAGTCCAGCCCCCCTGCCAGAGCAGGATCACCTTGATCCCCTCTGTTTTCTCTTCTCCAGGCTAAACAGCCCCAGGCCTTTCAGCCTTTCCTCATGAGAGGGATGTTCCGTTCCCCTAATCATCTTTGTAGCTCTCTGTTGGACTCTCTCCACTAGTTCTCTGTCTCCCTTGAACTGGGGAGCCTGGAACTGGACACAGTACTTCAAATGTGGCCTTACCCAGGGCAGAGCAGAGGGGGAGGAGAACCTCCCTTGACCTGCTGGCCACAGTCTTCTTTAACATACCCCCAGAAGATACCATTTGTCTTCTTGGCCACAAGAGCACACTGCTGGCTCATGGTTAACTTGTTCACCAGGACTCACAGGTCTTTCACCAGGGAGCTGCTTTCCAGCAGGTTAACCCCTAACCTGTACTGGTGCACGGGTTTATTCATCCCCAGGTGCAGGACCTTACACACTTACCGTTGCTGGGCTTTGTTAGGTTCCTCTCCACCCAGCTTTCCAGCCTGTCCTGGTCTCACTGACTGGCAGCACAGCCTTCTGGTGTGTCAGCCACTCCTCCCGCCCCTTCTCTTCTGTTCCAGTCTTCTTTATACTGTATTAGTGTGTATTAAAGCAGTTATATAGGAGAACTATCTTCATCGGCTTTCTGAAGTGATATGAAGAAATTATTAGTATACTGGCCAAAGCCAAAGGAAAGCAAATGCCAGATTTATACTCAGTAAAATGTCAAGAGACTCGATCATTTATATTGTCCATTTGTTGTTCCTGTACATAGGAATGGCTGTGTTTTAGGTTGTGATTGACTTCTCTTAATGATGGGTCTAGGACAGAACGTGAGAGATCCCTATGCCCTGCTTGTAAGCAGTATGTTTAGTGAGCTTTATGTATCAATAAAAAGAGATGTATTCCAAGGTGGGATTTCTCATGTGAAGTAAAGCTTGCTTGGATTGACAAGCAATTCTCTCCATCATCTTTGGTAAGTCATGGGGAGCAGGAGAGGTGCCTGAGGACTGGAGGAAAGCAAATGTCACTCCAGTCTTCAAAAAGGGTAAGAAGAAGGACCTGGGTAACTATAGACTGGTCAGCCTCACCTCCATCCCTGGAAATGTGATGGAACAACTTATCCTTGGAGCTGTCTCTAGGCATATCAAGAATAAGAAGGTCATTAGGGGCAGTCAACATGGCTTCACCAAGGGGAAGTCATGCCTGACCAACCTGATAGCCTTTTATGAGGACATAACCATGTGGATAGATGACAATAAAGCGGTGGATGTGGTCTATCTTGATATCAGTAAAGCCTTTGACACCATCTCCCACAGCATCCTCACAGCTAAACTGAGGCAGTGTGGTCTGGCTGATCGGGTAGTGAGGGGGATTGTGAACTGGCTGAAGGGAGGAATCCAGAGAGTTGTGGTCAGTGGGACACAGTCTAGCTGGAGGCCTGTGGCTAGTGGAGTGCCTCAGGGGTCGGTACTGGGGCCAGTGCTGTTCAGTATATTCATCAATGACCTGGATGAGGGCACAGAGTGCACTGTCAGCAAGTTTGCCGATGATACATAGCTGGGAGGAGTGGCTGACACACGGGAAGGCTGTGCTGCCATCCAGCCAGACCTGGACAGGCTGCAGAGCTGGGTGGGGAGAAATTTAATAAAATACGAGGGCAAGTGTAGAGTCTTGCATCTGGGAAAGAATAACTCCAGGTACCAGTATGGGCTGGGGACTGACCTGTTAGAAAGCAGTGTAGGGGAAAGGGAGCTGGGGGTCCTGGTGATCAGCAGGATGCCCATGAGCCAGCAATGTGCCTTGTGGCCAAGAAGGCCAATGGCATCCTGGGGTATCAGAAGGGGTGTGGTTAGTAGGTTGAGAGAGGTTCTTCTCTCCCTCTACTCTGCCCTGGTGAGGCCACATCTGGAATATTGTGTCCAGTTCTGGGCCCCTCAGTTCAAGAAGGACAGGGAACTGCTGGAAAGAGTCCAGCGCAGAGCCACAAAGATGATTGAGTGGAACATCTCTCTTATGAACAAAGGCTGAGGGAGCCTGGTCTCTTGAGCTTGGAGAAGAGGAGACTGAGGGGTGACTTCATTGATGTTTATAAATATGTAGAGGGTGAGAGTCAGGAGGATGGAGATAGTCTCTTCTCAGTGTCATCCAGTGATAGGTCAAGGGGCAATGGGTGCAAGCTGGAACATAGGAGGTTCCACGTAAATATGAGAAAAAAACTTCACAGTGAGGGTAACTGGAGCACTGGAACAGGCTGCCCAGAGAGGCTGTGAGGGTCTCCTCTGCAGGCATTCAAAACCCACCTGGACATGTTCCTGTGTGACCTGCTCTAGGTGGTCCTGCTCTGACAGGGGGATTGGACTCAATGATCTTTTGAGGTCCCTTCCACATTCTGTGATTCTGTGAAGCAAATGAGCCATAGGGAATGTCAGACTAAGGAAGAAGGCCGACTGGAAAGAAGAAGAAAGTATACTGGCTAGTTTTTATCAGCCATCCTATTTAGAGAAGAAAAGAAGAGGTTCTGAAAAAATGGGGAAGAGGTGATTCAGACTGCTGTATGAAGCCTGAGCTGGTGAAGAGGTGTTCATTTAATAATGTGATGTTCAACGATATCGCTTCTCTAGAAAAGGCATGGAGGTGTTTGTTCGCTGGTGCCATGGGAAAGTTCATGCTGTTGCTGTCTGATCTGAGGGAACAAACTCAGTCTGGGGACTTGGTCCTGCATTTGCTGCAAAATTAAACATGCTTCAATCCTTTTAATTGTTCTGCTATTTTACCAGTCTCCCAAGAATAGAAATCTTTATTCTTTCTCACAAGAAATGCAGTTCACAGTTGGGATTTGAATAATATTCTTTGTGATTCATCTTGTCCATATAGAGTTTTGCAGAGGGGAAGACATTTTCTTTGATGGTTCCTCTCTTGAGTTATTTCATCTAGTTGTTGATTGGTCACAGAGTGAAACACAATACGTACCATTATTTCCTCTGTGTAGTTTGATCCGACTGGACCTGCCGACAGCACCAGGATGCTGTGTGTATGGAGGGAGTGGTTTGCATGCGCTGCGGGAGGGGGAGAAGAATGCAAAATGGCTTAAAGCAAGATATGTCAACATTTCCAAGCCCTGTAACTCAGTGATATAATTTTTCAGGGACTATTTCCTAATAATTTAATTTTACGTAAAAAAAAAATTAAAAAAATTAGTAATTCTAACTTCAAGCAGCCAGGAGACCTTGAGTGTTAACAGTCTTCTATTGCATGCTTTTCTGTTTCAAATCGGTTTGGAGCTTTCCTTTGTCGTTCGAGTGCTTTCTGTGTCGGTACGCGCTACTCCCAAAATACTGGGTTTAGTTGACAAAGCAAATGCTTACCCTTTACATGGCAATTTATAAAGAAGACTTTTATTAAAAAAAGATTTATTCTTTTGGAATTCTGACACTCCTTTTTAATAACATGCTGCATAAATCCTGTATCCGTATGTAGGGCACCGTAAGTATGGATTTGTCCTACTTCACATTAAACTTCAGTGAATTAAGTTTTGAGTTAATGTCACAAGGCTCTTGCTTTGAATTTTACAATCATTTTTCAGTTTCTCATATGTGAAAAGCAAAGTAAGGCTGGGTGTATTATTTGATACATTCTGTAAGTTCTGGATGACTTTAAATCATTTTAATGCTGTTTAAGTTTCTCGTGATTCTCCTGATTACTGATAGTTCTTGTTAAGGCGTGTGTTACTAGGAGCAGACCGTTTCACTGCACTGCCATTTCTGAAGCAAGTGACAGTTGTTACAGGGAGACCTTTGTAGGTAGTGTTTAATTTTAAAATGTTCTTGCAGCAGTCCCTTGGCTGTTAAATTTTGTAATTCAAGCATCTGTCATTCAGAGCTTACTCCCTGGCAAAGCAAATCTTAGGTAACAGAGGCATTTCTATTGTGGCCTGGAAGCAGTAGTGTATTGATTAAGTTGGATAGTTTAAAGAATGGTAAATTAACCATAACGTGTAATTTACCCCTCCTTTGTTGTTTTAGTGGGACAAGGTTTTTTTGAAGGAAGTATAAAAAAAATAATAAAAATTGATTGGGTGTTTCTAGTTATGATACTGTTCGTTCTAGGAGTGATTTGTTGTCTGCAGGTGAACTTTCATAACAGATGTAATCTAATCTAACAGCCAGGGGATGGGAGGGGTCCTGACTGTTCCTCCATACGCTTGGCTGCATGTTCCTGCCTCCTCCCTTGCGTAGGATCTAGTGATTTCACGGCCACAAAGTGAGTCAGATTAGTTTGTTGTTCCGCTGGAGAGTGAATCTAACAAGTTGATGCAGCTCACGTAGCTGGAGGAAGAGGAGGATTGAGTAGGGACCACCCATTTCAGCAGAAATTTGGGGTAAAGGATTAAGTGTTACACGAAACAATGTAATTCTTGTTCCCCTCTTACTTCGTTGTCTGCTAACACAGCAGAGAGTTTATTTTATCATAAAATGATCAAAAGCTGTAAACATTATTGGGATGACTTGTTTTACTCTTAGCTAAGTATCTAGGTAACGTGTTGGGTACAGCAATTCTGAAATAAACCTGAGCAAAATATTGTCTGCATCACAGCTATAGGCTCATGTGCACAAATCATGTAGAAAAGCTGAGCAACTGTTCTGTTTCTCCTTAAGGGAAGGACTAAATTTGAGCTCACAAAGAAAAGTTAAGTGAGTGTTTATCTTCAAATGATACCCTGCTTGAGATACCTCCAAACTGCTGTGCATGGACAAGGCAGTGTAAACAGGTAATGATTTATATACCCTAGCATGCAACTTCCATAGGGCTATCCATGTCAAATTAATGTTGGGGTCATTTATGCTGTTCTCTTGGGGTTTGGGTTGGGTTGGTTCCCCCTCCAGCTGTTTTGACATATGAAAAGCTTTTACATCACACTTGTCTTCAGAGTATTTCGAAGTTACATTGTAAGGTAGACTATTTGCAGCAGCCCCTTGGAACAGAAGTTGAAGCTTGCTTTCTTTTTCTTAAAACTGAACAAACAAAAGTGCCCCTCTGCCTCTAGGTTTTCCTTGTGTCAGAGGTGGTCCCTTTCTTCATCCGTTCTTCTGGAACCTTTCATCACTTTCCTGCGGGGTGGCAAGGAACAGGACACAAGCCTTATATCGACACCTAACAATTTGGTACGCTTGGAATCACAATTCTGTTTCTGCATGATAGATCCTTGGTCTCGTGTGTGATTTGTATCATGATACTGTTCGCTTAACCACGTTTTCCATGGATAGTTCTTAATCCGTGTGTTCCCTAGTTGACCAAATTAGACATCTGTTCTCTGTTTTTGTCCCATGTCTTGTTTTAAGTACATGTAAAAATTTTTTGGTTGTTATAATAAAGGCTATTATGCAAGGGTAAGTGAGAGAAAAGGGCCCTGTACTGAGAGGGTTCTCTGTAACACAGTTTGTGTTAATGTATGGTCTGTTTGGTGAAAAAGTTTCAGTGTTCCTGTGATGGCATTAAACATTTTAATCGTTTTTAGTTCTACTATGAAATTTTTATCCAAGTGAAATAATTTCAAGTCTGGAGATCACTTCTTCATCTTCTAAGTCTGACTAACCAAATGTCCACTAGGGTATTTATTCTGATTTTTCTCCTGGGTTTGATGTTAGAATTGTTTAGTGACCAAGCTCTGTTTCCACTGTCAGTAATGTTCCTACCATTTATAACACTGTGTAAAATCCAGTCTCTCTTTCATCAGTACTAATGGAAGTGAATGATAGTATGAGGTGATGGAAACATTTTATTTCCTAAACACTTCTCAGTTTGCTGTTGATTTCGGTTACTCTGGAGGACTGATCTTTCGCAGCTGTTGCAAAATGTAAGGAAGTTTTTTCCCTACTGTGCAGATATCTGCCTTTTTCTAAACTCTCCGTGGCACAAAAGGGTCTTTTTAAAATGTCACAAATACAAAGCAATTTATGTTGCCATTAAATGTAAACATTTTGCTGTCGTTGTTTATGGAAGAAATTGAAAGTTTAGGAGTGAACGGGTAAAAAAAGATAAATACAGAGTAACCTTCTTACAGAAACAGGAACGCGAGTTGCACATAGTTTATTCTTTAGGAAATACCTTATGTTTAGTTTTATCAGTTACTACTTGAAAATATTTGGGCCTTTTCTTTTATATATAGTAACTATGCCTTTTAGTGTCTGCTCTTGGTTTTTCAAACAAGTTTGTCAAATGTAATGACGTATTGATGAATTAATTGCTGTAAGTTTGCTTGTGGTCTAAGAGTAATGAAAACTATATACATATGTATGTATATCTAGTTTTATCTGGATATACATGCATATATATATATACATGTGTATATAAGTACAGCTAGATAAATGGCTGCATATGCATAAAACTGCCTAAAGCCCCCTGTGATATAAAATAGTAGGCTAGATTTTAAATGAGATAAGTACTTTTAGAAATTGTTTTACACTGAGGGTTAGCGCTGGACATTAATACATACATATGGAAGCTCAATGTTGATTCAGATGGAAGAGGAAATATCAATTTAGATTGAGGAATGTGTTCCCTATAATCCTCCCTGTTCTCAGTTATTCTTACAGAGCTTTGCACAGAGCTCGTAGCTATGGTGCGGGAATACTAACTTCGGTAGCAGATGTGAGCCTGAAGCTTATTACATGTTTCACCAGATGTTTCATTTATCTTTAGGGCAACCTTCTGGTTTGTTTTTTATATCAAACACTGTGAGAAATAAAATTCAGAATGTATTTTAAACATGTTATGCGTATTTGGAGATAAAGGAACCCTTTTATAACCTGAAGAAGCATTGTAATGCCTCAAATGTATTTTTTTTTAACTGTATGTCAACAAGATACTTCATAATTTCATGTATTGATCCCATTTGATTTTCACCAAGCTTATCTGTAAAGATAATTTAACCCTAAACTGAGCAGGTTTTGTTTAGGTAAGCTCATTGTCTACTGTTACATTTCTTTATTAATAGTTAATGCAATTTAATACCTTACATAGTTGGTGTTAAAATTTGTTTACAGATTAAAATAATCTTTTAATTGAAGAAGAGTCAGCATTTTCAGTAATAATTGTGAAACTCAAGATGAACTCTCTTAGAGAGAGCGATTCTGTTAATAATTGTGAAAGGAAATTGATCTTTGGGCCACTTCTGTGGCTCATTGTCTTTGTACAGCAGCAGTCGCCTCTGAAGGGTAGGGGGTCAGAAATTCAGCCTCCGTGTTCCTGCACCTGCTGACGTGCTTAAAACTGTGTGCTGGCCTTGCTGTCCTTGAGCTGCAAGATTCTCCTAAAGCTGATGTGTCTTTGCTATCTGTTAATGAAAATTTGAGTACTTGTGGCTTGCAGTTCAGGAGTATAACAAACCCCCAGTTTGGAAAGTCGTACCAGAGAAAATTGTAGGGGACAGCAAGTGACATCTATAAGTCCATTTAGTGATTTTGCACATCAAGCACATTTAATGGTGTTACTCATCATGTTATCATCATCTCTGCCTTTTGTCTTTTCTTTGCTCTCCATACTGGTTCCATGAAAAAGAAATAACCTTGGTCACAAGCTTACAAAAATTCCTGAGCAAGTGAATTGTTAGTCAGCCTCAGCTAGAACACAACTTGAAACCAAGTAAATACTTAAATCTGACTCTGTTCTGTAGAGCTGAATATTACCCTTGAGCTCTGGAATAAAAATGTCAGACTTTGAAATATCAAGCAAGGATCAAGTGCAGTTCCTGTACTTGAAATGCAACATTGGAAAACAAGTTCTTTATTGCTCTTGTCCTTGAAAAGAGGAGTGAAAGAGATAGTCATTTTAAAAACACTTTGTATCAAAAGTTTGGGAGCTCTTATGTAATGTGGAGCAGGTCTTACCAAAGACTATTCTGTGTACACTTCCATTTGTGGTTCTTCCCTCTGTGTCTGTGCAAACGTCTCTCCCCTTTGGGACTTAATTACTTAGCCTCCTTATAACAGCCACAATTGCTTACATAGAAAAGTAATATGGGGAGAGTATTTCATGTATTTATATAGCTATCTCTTAAAACAACAGCTGGCTCCCAGAGCCGGCGTGATGTGATCAGCAATTGGTCTTCAAAACAGAAATTGGAAGTCTATTTTAAAGGCTAATTGGCATATTTTTTAAGTTTTCTGTTCCTCCACACACTCCAGAAGTAAGAAAGGAGGCCTTGAGGGTAGACTGTCATTGCCACATGACCTTGTGGGGACAGAGCAAGAGAGACAACAGCCTGGACTTCACTTCTTTAAAAGACAACAGTGAAGTGGGCAAAGTTTCCGTTATGTTGGAGCGATCATAGAGCTTATTTAGCCAGTCGCCTAAAAATCTCACTGAAGGGTTGTCCATTGCAAAAGTGGTATAGTTTACCATGGACTGGGTTATGCTGAATCCCTGGTGGAAGTCTGGATTTGTGAAATCTTTGTGGATTCAGCTCTCACGCTGTGGTTTTGGTAGTGCAATTGTCAGTTTGTCAAGTGTTTCTTAACTCGCAGGACTCGGGCGAGGCCACTCTTCACATACAGTCCTCTCTCCCACCCACCATAGGAGTGGGGCATGGCTTTTGAGAAAGGTGATTTGTAGAAAAAGTGTCTTAGACTCTTCAGCTGAACAGTAACTGAAATTATTCACTATGCAGAAAAAATACCACCTTTTTTTTTTTTTTTTTAATTGTGATACCAACAAACATAATCTAATTGGTGTTTTATAGCTAAGGACTCTGTGTGTGCACACCACGGGTTCTGGGTCTGTGTGGATACTTTAATGTTTTCTAACAAGCAATGAATGCTATAGCTCACAGTCTTTCTACAGAAAGATTTTTGTTTGTTTTTGTTTTGTTTTACTTGGTTGGTTTTTTTGTTTGTGTTTTGGTTGTTTATTTTCTGTAGTCTCTCCTGAATCTATTCTTATGATAAAATATGGAGGAGTTGTTGGAAACAGAAATTGCAATTTTAAAGTAGTTGTTTGGAGACTCTAAGAACAGTATAAATATCTTCTGAGTCAGAGAAAACTTTTTACAAAGTTTACAGTATCAGGTGCCAGCAGGAAATACTATGATTGTGATAAAAAGAAAATAATCTGAAATTTAAATATTTTAAGGAAACAGAAATTGAGCTTATTCTTGCTAAGTTATCACCTCTTGAGAGACATCAAAGCTGTCACTGGTTGACTCTTTAAACTTTTATTATTTTGAACTGTTTTCTGATATGAATTTTTACCTGTGTTGCATGTATATTTTTGGTTTTCAGTGAAATACTTGAGAAAACAGTTTTCTTTGTATCTTCAACAGTTCATCTAGATTTTATTCTGGTTATATTATTATTCAAGAGGATATACTGAATTTGCTGTTGATGGCTGCAACACTATTTCTCAATTTTCTTGATTTAAATGCAGTTTTAAATAGAGGAGCTCATGGTCAGTGTACTAAGATGCTTTTAAATTGTATTACTTTCTGCCATATTTCCCCATCTGTTCAACAAAATTAATTCTCTAGGCCTCTCTTTTCAAGTCCTCTTGACATTGTAGTTCAGTGTTATTGAGTGCTTGGCTTTGTTTCCTTTCTGTCCTTTGACAGTTCTGTATTTTCATGTTTGCTTACCATATTGAACTGCAGTCACAAATCTAAACACAGTTTGTGAAACAAAATATTTTCAGACTGGCTTACCCATGTTAATTTTTTTAAACCATTTCTGTTGCATTTTTTACATTCAAGGAGAGTGGCTAAAATGAATATAGTCTGTGGCTGTTAACCAAAGATTTTGTACCTATTGTGACTAGTGTCTTGTTTGCATTTGAAAAAGTATTTAGGCTGAATCCTTTGAGAATTATATAGTGCTCTGCATAATTGCTTTTAACGTTTTCAATAACGTAACAAAAAGATGAATGCAGAATGAAAATAACTGCTTTTGAAACACAAAGAGCCTCCTTTGATGAAATTTCACACTATGGTTGTTTGTTTCTAAAAGCCTGTGTTTTACTCAAACCAAACTTGGATTACTTAGATCGCCATAATTTTTTTGTCTAATGTAGCAGAGCTTTTGGGATCTTGGCTCCTTTGAAAAAAAAAAATTGCAAAAATGAAATGATAATATTTTGTGTGACTTGGATTAAGGTTTGGTTATTTATTTCTTTACTGTGTTCTAACTTACTAGCTCTATTTTCCAGTCACAGAATCACTGAGTAGCTGAGATTGGAAGAGAAGTCTAGGTATTTTTGGTCTGATCCACCTTCTCAAAGCAGGATCAACTAGAACAGGTTGTTTAGGGCTGTGTACATTTGTGTTTTGAACATCCACAGGGATGGAGGCTCCACAGCTTCTCTGAGCAGCCTGGCCTGGAATTTTTCCATGCTTAGAGCTTTTGGGATGGGGGTGGGGGGGGAACCCAAAGAAAAGAAAAAAAAAAAAA
>JANVCC010000070.1:7407231-7421327 GCA_025345505.1 Todiramphus chloris collaris | reverse complement strand
GGGGGGGGGGAAGAGAGACATTTTATCTTATATTTCAGTCATATTTCCTATGCCCATTGCCTGTCAGCCTGTAATTGGGCATCACTGAGAAGAGTCTAGCTCTTCCTTCCTGATACGCCTGCCCCTCCCTGCTGAAGTATTTATGCACATGGGTAAGATCCTCCTGAGCCTTCTCTTCTCTGGGCTGAACAGCCCGTTTTTTCATCCTGTTTTTGTATGACAGATGCCCACCTATGCCCAGTCATCTTAATGGCCTGTCCCTGAACTCTGTCCAGTCAGTACACATCTCTCTTGTAGTGCAGAGCCCAGCACTGGACACAGCACCTCAGATGTGTGCCACTGGTGCCTCTCCACCTACTGACAGTGCTCTGCCTAGCGCAGCCCTGGAGGCCCTTGGCATTATTTGCAAGGGTGTGTTGCCAGCTCATGGGCAACTTGGTGTCCAGCAGAACCCCCAGAGTCTTTTCTGCAGTTTCTTTCCAGCAAGTCAACCCCAGCATGTGCTAGTGCTTGGCATTATTCCTCCTCGGGGCAGGACTGTGCTTTTCCCTTTGCTGAACTTTGAGATTCTTGTCAGCCCATTTCTGTCTTCTTCAAGTCCCTCTAGATGTCAGCACAAACCTCTGGCGTATCAAACACTCCTCTGAGTTTTGTATCTTGTAAACTTGCCAAGGGTGCACTCTGTCCCATCATCCAAGTCATTAATGAAGATGACAGAAGAGTATTGGATCCAGTATTGACCCCCGGGGCACGCTACTAGTGATTGGCTTCCAGATGGACTTTGTGCTGCTGATCCTGCACGCCTCATCATCGCTGTGTCTTTGATCTGAAGTATGTTTGGGTAGTATTAGTCTTGATAAACTTTTTTTTTTTCCTCTATCTGTAATTTAGGTTTGTAAATATAAACACAAATGCCTTTGGTTATGAAGGCATTTTGTCAGGCAGTGAATATAGGTACTACTGAGTGATTCGATGATTCATCTTTTCCTCAAACAGGGCTGTGGTGCTTTGGGGCTGTGTTCAGAGTAAATGGCGAATGCTGTCCCACGGGTTTGTAATCTTCAGAGAAGCAGCAGGAATGGAAAGAATTGACTTGTCCAACCCCCATCAGGGGGTCCTTCAGCTGAGTGAGCAGTGGAACTGCAGCCTCCTGACTCTAGCTCCAATGCACTGCACATTACACTGTGCTTTTTCTCTTGCTCGTTAGAGAATTGATTGAGTGGATCTGTTCCTCTGCTTCCCAACTTGTTTTCCATGTAGAAAACCTGCTTTAAGTTTATAACTTCCTCCTTGGCACAGAGCACTTTTTCTGCCTGTTTAAACAGGGTGTGAGTTTAGTTCTTGGCTACTTTAAAAGAACAAGCCACACTTCGATATAAAAGTTGCAAGTGCTATATTGCTGAAATACTAGCTTTGGCTTGCAGAACCCTGCCATATGATGTTACAAGCCCTAAAAAGGGGAGAAATTCACCCTAACTCTGTCTTGTGTAGCTTGATCTGAAAACCATGAACTTTAATTTCTAAATATAATATTCTTAAACTGTTGAGGGGTTTTCGTTTTGTTTTGTTTAAATAATTTGCTATCTCTTGCATTTGAACATAATTCATGATCTCAACTTGTTAGATGCCAGAGGCTGCTTGTGAGAAGGGATTTCACCTCAAATATCTAACCACTCCTGTTTTTATTGTTCCTCTTACTGTGCTATGGAAAAGACTTTCTGAAGCTGGCCTGAATTCATTGTTTCTTTGAGGACACGTTGAAGAAGTTACACTAACAACAGGCATTGCTAGCGTTAGCCTGGGCTTTAGAAACTCTGCTGCGTAGCGCCAACGGTGATGCCATTCCGTAGATGATGTGCAGTTTTACAGCCCCTAACTGCAGCACTAAAGCCACAATGAAATGGGGATTTCTCTTTTGAGTTACCTTGGTCTGAATTCCCTTCCAGGTTATTTTCTGGGCAGTGGTATGAAATCATAATCTGTATTTTTTAAGTTTTGGGGGTTTGTTTTGGAGGGGGGAAGGGTAGAGTTGAACATAGTAATACTGTGAACAAGCACGTGCTGTCAGGCTTCTGTGTCTTGTTTGTTGCTGAGAAGTTGCCTTTCCATTACTTATTGTTGAACTTGCTTTACAACACTTTTTTTCCATGTATGTAAAGGTATTGCCGTGTGTGTTAACATTTGCCATGATAGCCACCTTGATTCTTGGTTAAATGCATATTTAAATATAGATGGGAGTTGTGTGTATTCTCTCTATGCTTCCTCCCTCCCCATATATGTGTTTGTATATGTACATACATATGCACACATAAGTGAAAACAAGGAAGCAGCGAGGATGAGAAATCTGATTTCCTTGGGAAGAAACTGAGATCTGTAATAGCTAACTAGTCGGGCTGTCCAAAGCAAGGTTGGAAGACTTCTGTAGAAACAGTTCTGGGATTTGGAGAATGTTGATGCATCAGCACAGTTGGGCTGGGACTGTCTTGGCTACGTGAAATGTCATTCAGCATTACCAGGTTTTCCTTTCTTCACATCCATTGTTGAAAGCCTCTGAAGACCAAACAATGCTTGTTTAAGTATTTTAGTATAGTTGGTTTATATTTATATAGCTGGTTTTTAAAATAAGGACATTTCCCCCTCCAAAGGATGGCATGCTAAATGGCATTTTTCTTCCCCAGATCAAGGAGAGTAAGCATTGTGGTAGAAAGGTAGTGGGAACTGGGGAAAAAAAAATTACTTTCATGGTTCTTGTGTCAAAATGGTGCAGTTGCTGCTAGGTGAGCATTTCAAAACGCTGCCTGCTGGCTTTCCATGACACCTCTGTTGTTAAGTGGCTAACCCTGTGTTAAAGTACTGTTATGCCTGAATCCATATGCTTTTAAAATGTTAAGTACCTTAATGCTGTTTCACTAATTAAAAGCTGCGCACACAAGATTTAATCGATAGCCGTTGTGGCAGCATTCATGTAAGGAAACAGTGCAATCGTGTAGTAGTGATGTTCTTGAACATCTCTGTGTTGGAATTGGCATAAAACCAGGGTTTCACCTAATGAAGCGTAACGCGCTTCCTCAATTGATTAGCTCCAAACTGTTAACACATTGTTTTTCTTCTGACATCGGTGCCTAGCTGTACTGGGTGAGATGTGTTGAAAATTTGGATGCCATCAGTTCTGGATGACGATTTGCTGATCAGAATGTCATTTCTCTCATCACTGTAAGCCCTTGCTGTCTGCTAGCATCCATGGCCATTATGTAACTTTTTGTATCTCTAATACCCTGCTAATGCTATTGTCTGTCATGTTGATGTTTACATAATATTATTTGGCTTTAGGAATTGAAGGGACTGCCTCTATCAGAATCTGATTTAACTTACTATTCTTTGGTGCAGCCAGCAGCTTCCAAAATGATTGTGCCATGGCCATTGGCAGGGAGGACTGTATAATAAGGCACAGGTTTTCATGAGATACAAAAATGTCTTGTAATCTAATTTCAGTAATTTAGAATAACCTTTTGGACAAATTCTTACACAAAGTTTGAACCACTGGTTCCACTCTTCCTCCAAAACTGAATATTTTTCTTCAAGCCCCCTAAAAGATGTTATTCAGGGTCTTCTACTCTTGACCCCATCTACAGTCAGTTTCCTTCATATTGTTTCACAAACTTTGAACTATCCTAACATAGAATTGAGAACAGCTCTTGGTAGCCAACAAACTACAATAAAATACTAGTGTAACGTGTATACCTTATGAATATTTTCATATATTTAAAAAAAAACCAATGGGAAAGATGACTTATTTCAGATACGCAGTTCTGGCTTTCATTAGGCATCAGCTAACTATGGATCCACAGCCTCCACATGTGCAGCACAAGCCTTTTATTTCATCTATGGAAATGTTCAGATGAAGGGCTTGTTTAGTTATCCTTTCAGAAACGTGCACGTTAAGATGTTTTTTTGTGTGTGTTAGCACCAAGGTAGAAAAAGTTGATTTTCCCCTCTCTTTTAAAGAGTTGTCCAATGATAAGTGATATGAACACATCTGTCTACTGTGTAGTGATTGGATCTGCAGCTCTGTGTTGGGCCTGACTGAGCAGGAGTCGGTTTTCCCCACAGCAGCCCTGCCAGTGCTGTGCTTTGCACTGGGAGCTGGAAAGGTGCTGGGAACAGCCCTGTGCTGTGGCTGCTGCTGGGCAGGGCTCGCACAGCACCAAGGATGTTTTTCAGCATTCCCCCTGCAGTGGGATGGGGTGGAGAAGATCTTGGGAGGGGACACGACTGGGACAGCTGACCCAAACTGACCAAAGGGATATTGCACACCATATGATGTCAGCTTAACAATAAATGCTAAAAAAAGGAGGAGGAGGGAGGTGGGGGGCATTGGCTTGTCCTCCAGAGCAACTGCTACGCGTTTGGAGCCCTGCTTCACGAAAAGGGGCCAGGCAGAGCCTGCTGATGGGAAGTAGAGAAGAAATCTTTGTTGTTTTGTTTTTTGCTTCTATGTACAGCCTTGCTTTGCTTTTCATTAAACTGCCTTTGTCTTAACCCACAAGTTTTGTCTTATTTTCTTCCCCCTGGTCCAGCTGAGAGGAAGGTGGGGGGGGAGGGAGTGATAGAGTGGCTGGGTGGGCACCTGGCATCCAGACAAGGTCAAACCACCACAAGCTTGAGAACTAAATCATCAGGGAACCCGTCACTCTTGGATCTTTCTGTCTGCAAGCTAAAGAAGGGTAAAGATTTTTATTGAGGCAGGGATTGCAAGCAAGGGGACTTGATTCATTCTATCTGAAAGTCAGTGCTTGGCAGACCTAATGACTGGCCCTGGATCTTGTAGTGAAGAGGTTTTTTTCTCATCTGTATACTGGGTAGGACTTTGCTTAGATTATGACTTAACTTGTACCTTTTGTGAATTATAAGTTGTGTTGCTCATGGCTTAAGGACTTGGCTGACAGCCATGAGGAGTGCATGTAAATGGTGTACAGCAGAGGTCCAAGTGAAGCTACCTTTGGCTGGAGCTTTCCTATGGTTTAATCGTTGCTCTCTAAGCTAGTCAGGTGGGATTTCTCAGTCTTTCTTTGTGGCATGGACAGTTAAATGGCTACTGACTCAATAGCATGTGTTACAGAGAGGTGTCAGGTGGTGTTTCAGGAGTGTTGTAAGAGGTATACTGAAATGTCCTTGTGACATATTATGTCCATCTAAGTATTATACAAAGCTCCTAATTACTGCTTTAAATGAGGGGATGAGAATCAAGTGGTATTCTTACTGAAAAGAAAGAAGTTCATATGGCATTTTACTGCTGTTTGATCAGTCAGTAACAGCACTTGGGCTAGATAAAATGGGTAGACCTTGTAAAACTAATGTGAATTGTAGGGCTTGTGTGGATTCCTCCTCTCTTCCTTAAAGTAGCAGTAGATGTTAGCTGCTTCAAGCCTTCCTGGTGCAAGGGGAGAACTTGCTCTGCACAAATAAATCCCCGGTGGAAGCTGTGAGTCTGAGTCTGAAAACACGCTCATCCTTTTTCTTCAAAATTCACTTAACACATTATTTGTATGTAATTCTGATTCAGCAGACACGTTTATGAGGTTAGCTACCATGTTGTTGTTCTGTTTTGCCAAAACCGAGAACATTTCTTGACTGATTCTTCCTGCCACGCGTTGTAGAGTGTTATCCCTTCATGATGAGCTATTGGAGGTCACAGAAAACAAAGAGCTCGTGTAACTCTCAGCTGAAGAAACATTCTGCAGCAACGCTTTTTCTTTTAATGAATCCTGATTTACTATAAGGATAATTCAAGAAAATTGTTGTATGGGGGCTGTGTCTGCTGCAGTGTGTGGACCGCATTTTGTCAGCTTGAAACTTAAGAACACTGTGAGAAATTCTGCAAAACAGACGTGGATATTTAATACCAGGGTATCAGAAAACCACTTACTTCATTGTATCTGGTAGGAGGGGATGGGTGTTTAGGCTTTAAGTAAGCTGTTGAAGATATCCCTTCTCTTTCCCCTGCCCTTTGACATTTTGCAGTGCAAACACTGAGTGGTACAAGATACCCAAATTTTGAAGCTTTACAAAAAAAGAAAAATCTTTTACTGCTTCAGGGGGACAAGGGGGATTTTAAAGCCCCCCCAAGCCCCTTAGGTAAAGTCATCATTATTTCCATGTCACTAATTGAAAAGTTAAAGCAAATCAAACTGACTTTTCTTGTGGTGCGTACTGTATGATGTCACTGATTTTCGAAGTGCAGTGATTGCTGAGTTGTTTCCATTTCAGTGTCTATCTCCATTCTGCTTTCAAACTGTTGAATATGAAAATCTGTATTAAATAAAAAAAAAGTTAAAATGACTATGTAATTCAGTGATCTTTAAATATTGCCAAATATTTCCCGGATAACCCAATAACCCTTTGATCATTTATGTAATATAAAATTTCATGAAAGTACAGTAATCTGATGGACATTAATGGAAATGGAATGGAGTTTTCACCACATATTTTTGTGTTATTGTGTGCTTAATTGCTTTCTAACTTGTAGCACTAAGGTAGATAGATCTGTTGATAACATTTTCTAAAGAAAGAGCTTTTGCCTATTAATTTAGCCTCACTAGAGTAAACAAGCACAAATCAGTGCCAGTAAAAAAACTTAAGGAAATCTTACTAAACTTGGAACAATTTTGTTTGTCTTTTTAGAGGTGCTTAGTCAGATATGAGGTTACTTTAACATACAGTTGGTTTCTGACCGTGGGGATTCCTTTTCATGCCTTTAATCCTACTTTGCATTTTCACAGATAGAACGATACTCATTGAACAAAATTTGTATAAGTAAAGGCTTCAAGGTGCTGAAGTTCATGGGAATGCGTTCCTAATAGAAAACACTTTATGCTTTCATTAGTCATTTGATGTTTATTAGGAAATGAGATAACATCTCATCCTTTTACAAGGAAAGCAAGAATTAAGTTGCCCAGATGGCATTTTTAGTAGTATAATTTACTGCTGTCATGACAATGTAGGCTGACTGCAACTTTTTTTCGTGATGAAGATTTTAATCTTATATCAAACCCATATTCAGCCAACATAAAAATAGTAGTGTAGTAAGCCAAATGGATGCTTAGATATGGCTAATGTTTACTTGCTTTATAGGAGGAGATTGAGGATTAAGTGGTGTTTCTAAACTGTTGTGCAGATAGAGCTTTCTATATAAATGCCAAGAAAACTAGTCCAGATATATGGCAAAAAACCTTCAAAATATGTCGCGTTTCCTTCTGGCAGTTGCTTCTTAAAGGTCATCTTCTACCAATTCAGTTTGAAATCAATTGTATTGCTTGATTTCAACTTGACTTTCAAGATGCTAGTATAAAATGGGTTTCTGAATTAAAAAAAAAAAAAAAGCTTTTAGAAAACTCAAGTGTTTTAATATTTCTAGAAGATAGCATTGTAATGCTTTTATCCTTTGAAATAATGTTGCATAACTTAAAAGACAGTTTTTCAAGTCATCTTGATAGTCCTGCCCATCATCTTTCGAGTATTCTTGAGGCTTGTGTGTATTTATTTAAAAGTTTCCATTCTCTTGAGTTGTGCAGAGAATTGTGCGGTCGGTGAGATTTATTTAGTTTGTCCAAAGGCTCATCCGAGTGTTTGCTCATGTGTTAATCAAATGATACGATAGCTTGATTGGTTTGATTGCTTCCTCTTTCAGCGCGTAGAGCAGAGCCCCAAGCTTGCCTCAGAAAACACTGGGCGAGCGCCAGCACATGTGCAGGAAGTGGCGTGCTTCCATTTGCTGCTTTCCCCTTGTCCCGTCACGCACGTCCCCGTGCTCCCCATTCCCTTGGTTTACTCCTTTTCTCTGAAAGCTTTCCCTCATCCTCCTTTGTTGCCACCAGCTACAGAGCTACCTTTTCCTACCTTGCCTGGCTTTGGTAAGAGGTTGGTCTTTGTGCCGGCCCATGTCTTGGAGTCACATCTGTAAACCCACAAAGTACTGCTGGGCAGTTGCTGCCTGCTTTGCTGTGGTGTCCCACACTCCACAGCAGTTACCTCTGCCTGCACTGCCAAGCCTCTAGTCCTCACCTCTGCTGGAGACTATGCATGGGCAACTGCTGTCTAAGCTGCTGATAAATAACAGTCTGGAGAGGTACGCTTACATCTTGGGTAAGTATCTCCAGACCGAAGCACTCCAAACATTTTGGTTTATTTTTATTATGTTCCTGTTGCTTTTTACAGTTCACCTACTGATGGTGGTACCTCCTCTGGGTGTCCCATCCTTCTTGTGTAGAGCACAATTAATATCACGCAGTGCTGTAGTAAAACTAGCATTGAATTGTGATCAAGATTAAAACCAAATGAGTTCACTCAGCATACACAATGAATAGTTACTTCAGAGTTTTACCTCTTCTGTTACTTCCCTTCTTTCTCATAAAATGAAGGACTTTTTGCTTGAGAAAGCACTGAGAAGCAAAGCCTTAGCTGCTGTAATGAGCATCTGCTCATGGAAGATGGTTGGGCTCACTCTGACTAGAGCAGTAACGTCTGTGGCATAGGTGGAGGTGATTGCTATGGATGTGCTTTCACTTTATCTCATAGTCTGTAAAGAAAATCCAGCTTTGTAAAGTGTACTTTTCAAATGGTGTGCAGTTTTCCCACCGTAGTTGCTTACTAAAATACAACAGTTAGTCCACTTTTGACAAATATGTTCTGTCCTTTTTTTCATCCTTGAATTTATCAATTTAAGTGGAGTTGAATTAAGTTTTCTGACTTGTTTTTGTGGTCTTATGATTGACAATAACTCTTGGACTTTTGCCTGTTTCCAGGTGATTTTTTTCCCATCCAGCTACTCACAGGTCCTGGTCTGCTTAGTTTCCAAGTTTAGGGGAGATCAGGTGCTTTCAGCCCAGCATAGAAAAAGTGCATAAAATAAAGTACTGTTTTGTAACTCTGACTTGATATTTCAGAGGAGGAAATGAATATTATTGAGGAAGGCAATATTTACTTTTAATTTTTTTTTTCTCCTGAATGGGAGAATTGTTGAGTTACTGAGCTTGTGCATTTGTCTTGGGAGAAGTGTAGGGGGGTTGGATATAGATAAAAATCTGCAAATATGTGCATGCCTATGTGTTGCATGCTTAAGCTTAAGAAATCTGTTTCAGTGGTATCTAAAGGCTTTTTTAGATAAAACATTGCCTTTGTTGGAATTAACTGTAAAATCTTGTTTCTCTTTGCCTATCCTTTGTATTTGTATTTTTTAAACCAGAATAAGTAGGTTGAGGTACTAATTATATTTGTATCTTCACAACTGGAATTGTTATCAGTAGATGCAGTCATTGTGATTCATAGCTTTTTAGACAAATAATTGAGATTGTGTGTTTGGAGGGAAATGAATTAATCTGTTGTCTCCATAATTCTCTGTGCTTAATTAAATTAAATAAATCAATTTTCCTTCTTTTCAAATGCATACACTGGTTCCTTGAACTAGCATCTGCTAACTTGTTTTAGTCATTGAAGATACTGTCTGAAGCATACATGTGGTTTGGCAAAGCTTAGTATGTATAGAAAAAACAAGAATTTTTTGTGCTGCTAAAAAGTACCATGTAGTGTATAGCACTTGTTCAGTACGCACGCTGCCACATGGTAGAACTTCAAAAGAGACAAATTATTGCCATGAAAATACTATCCACATTAATATTGGTGCTATAAAAGGAATATTTTAGCTGTCTTTCAGTATAATTTGACCAGAATAACCAAAATTTGCCACATTGCTGTTGACAGTTAAGTTCAGAGAAGTATTAAAGTGTTAATGTCGAGGCTGGGTGCTCTTTCTTCCGATGGGCTCTTGTGTCCCTTGGAAAGTCTGACCAGTCTTGAGTAAATTTTGGTTAGTGGCCTCCCTGAGCTTTAGTTCATCTGTCTTCTGGGTGGCCAAGATTCTATGAGGAAACAATAGTAATCCTCAAATACTCAGGAGAGTCTTTTGAAGGAGGCTGTTGTGGTTGAAAGAGCAGTAAAGGTCTACATTGTTCTGAAATCACTGACTCGCCCATATGAAGACACGTGCAACTTCTGCTCTCTGAGTTCATAGTTAAAGACAAATTTGTGAAATGTGAGTCAAAATAAACAGTTGTGAAATCCAGACTGAAGTCTATGCCAGTGTTAGTGGTTGGTAGGGTAGAGATGGTTGTCACCTCCCTTGGTAGTGCTGCCTGTGTCCAGCGTGCGCTGCAGCGACAGAAACCCGGTCCATACTGAACTGTATAAAGTTTTTCCACTTTGGTGGGGCTTGACTTTTTAGGAGACATGTTGGGTTGCTGCTCTTAAAACCAGGTTTCTTAATGCGTATCAACTTAAAATATGTCTTGGAAATGAAGGCATTGAGCATCTGAGGTGCAATCAAATGTATTGCCTCCAGGCCATCTTTGATCAGGGGTTCACATGTCATAATATTTACCAGCAGTACCAATGTGGCCAAGCTGAAATGCATCTCAGCTGATGGCAACGATAACTATTTAAGGACTACATTTTGCCAACAGATTGATTGATATGTGACCTCCTGAGAACTGGATTGCAATGAATCGTTTATAGAGGAATCAAAATAATACAGTTTTAGTGGTAATAGACTTGCATCATCTATCAGGCAGCTACAAGAACGCTTGTTGTAGAAGCAATTTAGAAATAAGCTGTTATTTCAAGGAGGATGTGAATTTGTCAGTTGTTTGTGAAGTCTGGTGTCTTAAATTTGTTTACATTTCAAAATCGTCACATGGACCTTTTTTCCCTTTTTTCAGTGCCTCAGTTCATTTGACATATTCTTAAGTTAGGTTTTCAAATAGCAAAGTTACCGACCAAGGATATTTTAAGGTGTTTAGAGAACACGGCTGAGTTGTCCCAGTGTAGAAGGGCCATCACATTGGTGTTCAGTTCTGGCCATGTCTCTGATTTCTTATACAATTTTGGGAATGTTATTTTCTTACTGGTAAAGTAGGATATATGCCTCCTATATGTTAAAGCCCAGATAAAGTTTCTATTGTTTCCAGTACTTTTTAGAAAAGGAAAAAGGGGTTGAGTTATTTTACTGTTTTCTTTAATCTTTAACAAGTTTGTGAAAATGCAGTAGAATTTGGGGGAGGGGTGGAATACACACCAAACTACTGTAATAGGTTTTAATGTGTTCAGTCAGGGGATTTTGTTAGTACAAACTCACAGAAGTCAGTCATATTCAAGCAAGGTACAGCTACAGTATAGTTTTGCAATTTTTCTGCTTTAAACAAATAATAGTAACATTTTCTAACTTCATTAATTGCCCCTGTCTGTTTACAAACTAACAGAAAAATTACCCTTTTAGAGGAAGGCTTTTGAAAAAAAAAACCCAAAAGAAAAGAGAGAAACTTCTGTTTGAAAGAAGTCCACCCCACAGAGGTGCTCAGGTGATGCACGATGGCTCAGGAGATAGAGCCTGTGTGCTCTTAATGCAGGAAGCACGCCGAGAAGTGCAAATATGACTTTCCTCATTATAATTGCATTCCTGAACAAATAATTTGATTAAAAAACATAGGTACACTGTTTAAATGTGGGGCAGAGGGGGGAGAAACCTCATCTGGCTGTTGCTCTGCTTTTTTCCATGCTCACCTCAATTCTGGGCACCATCAGACTTAGTGTCATGACTTGGGAAAGACTGTGACTTGAAACAGTGAAATCCTCAGTAGAAGTTCATGACCGGCCCAAGTGCTAGACGGGGGACTGGGTGGAAGGAGAGAGCTTTTGCCTGGTCTGTGCTAAACTTCTAGGTAAAAAGATGATGTTTTGTAGATTGGGCAAAAGATGTAAAGAAACAGTGATTATGACACCAACAAAAGCAGCTTGGTGGCTGTTACCCACTTGTGCAAGTTGGCAGCTTGTTGGAGCTCTCTAGCTACTAATACGTGTTTTAAAATATCTATGTTTGGTTAAAAGAGTTTCCATTTCTCCCTGGTGGGGATGGCATCATGTTTTAATTTCTGAAGTTGTTTTCCCAAGGCAGAAATGTTAGCTATTGATGCTTTATTGGCTCTTTGAGATTTTTCTGCTATTGCCTCCATTATCATCTAACTGCTAACAGTCATGAGAGGAGGAATTGCTGACTTGAAATCTGTGTGGTTTTCAGTGAGTCCTTTTTCTTATAGACAATATTCCTTACACTTATGTTCAGTTACATATTGCTGGTTATACCCTGTTTAAGAAAAGAGGTTGTCCTGCAACTTGATTACCAGTTTCCTCTCAGATGAAGACTTTTAAGGGCATAGTATATCTTTACTGATATTTTTCTTCTTAGGGTATTCCCTCTCCTTAACATTATACCTTTTAAGGGAGCAATTACCTGAATGAGTGAACCGCATGATTTCATAGAAGTATGTAAGTATCTTCCCATCATTGCATGACCACCTCTACTTAGACAGTGTCCTCAATTACAACAGAATTGCCACTGCAAGGAACAGTCGAGGTCAGCTATCTAAAAATCCACAGTTAGCTTCATTCTCAAAAAATGTTTCATCTCTTTCAGCTGCTTTTGAAAATACCTTTCTAGCTTTCCCTTTTCATTACTTCATTTGGCTAGAAAGGATCTAACCAGAATTTCACACCTTAGCATGTTGTAGCACATCATGTCAGAAGCAAGTCTTACTTGCTTTCCACACAGATGTATCTTTGAAAAGCTTCTTTTAACCCAAATAGTTTAGTTTAGCTACATTTAATAAATGGCCCCTATGTTTTTTCAATTCAAAATCATGGTCACAGCAGGAGTCTTTTAGTTTGTTCTAGGGGAGGTCTGTGTTCTTTATGTTTTAATTGTAAAATTAAAAAAGTTAGCATCTTCCACTCCCCAGAAAACCCAACAAAGCCTTTACATTCAAGGACTGAGCATCTTTGACAAGCTAGATCTGGGCATTGCTTTTATGAGAAACGTTGAGAGGCTACCTGCTAAAACATCGGGAGTATGCTTGAAACTGGGTAGGCATTCTGGAACTGGGATTAACGCTTATTTTGATCTGGCAAGAGTAAAGATTTTCAAACCGACTTTGAAATAGTTGTTTGATCGGTTCTACTTAGCTGTCTGCCCTGGAGCATGCAGTGGCATCTTTAAATTTGCTTTGGTTTAGAGACAGCCAACTGGTGCAGGCCTTTTCTTAGCTTGCAGTGTGTTATTTCTGACTGTGTCCTGCATGGCTTTGCTGTGATAGTTTTGGGGAGCTGTTTTATTGTGGTGTTCCGCATGAAACACAAATTGCAAGTCACGTGAGCTAAGATATTATGAAATAGAATGCAAGCACCAGCATATGCTGAAGGAAAGTCTGTGAGGACTTATGTAAGTGTATGTAGATTACTTTAAGAATCCAGAGTAGTGAGATATGGCAGTTTAATGGAAAGGGCCAGCAGGCTACAGAATGTAGTTTGTGCTGTAAGGGTGATAAGTTGGAAAAATATTTGTTCAATCTTGAAAAATGTCTACTCATATCTTTAAACAATATCAATGGATTTTTTTTTTTTCTCTTGGAAGGATATGGAATGGGGTTTGAAAATGTAGCACATTCTGTTCTCTAATTAATTTACATTGCTTTCTTTTATGATGAATATCATATTTTCATCTGCAAGGCAAAGACTTGAATAGTTTAACAAAAATAAATGAATAGAAGAAGGTTGGTTTTTATCTTTATAAATTTTGCAGCTGCAGACAAAAGTTAAGGACTGTGTAGTACGGTTGCATTTGATTTCCTATCAGTTTGCTGTGAGTGTTGGTTCATCTGATAATCACCCTGCAATCTCTGTTTCTTTACGTGTAACCGGCAGGCACGGCGTCTGACTGCATAAAAGGTCTAATAAGTGATAAGGTGTGTTGATCTGCTCAATGGGATTATGTTAAATGTGTCTGAATACAATTCTGTTCCATCAAGGCAATCTGCTTGAATGAGGCATTTAATTGCAACAGGATTTTTTATTTATTTATTTTGTACAGTCATTACAGCTGTTGGTGGTAAAAAAAAAAAAAAAAGGGGGGGAGGTGAACCTATTGAGCAAAATTAGAAAAAAATCATAATGTAAAAATATTGTATTTTTCTTGTGCAAATAAAAAAACAAAATAT
>JANVCC010000070.1:7296521-7407131 GCA_025345505.1 Todiramphus chloris collaris | reverse complement strand
TTAGCATAAACAGAAGGGATGTGGGGGGGGTAATTGATAGTGATATAAGGTTTGGGGGGGGGGGGGGGCAGGACGAGGGGGACATGGGAGGACAGGACATGACAAAAAAATGTTCTCTGCTGTCCAAAGTAACTTGCACACATTTATAGACAGTATTCTATATATGCATACATATGCATTTATATGTATCTAAAGAGAAACAGTGTTAAAAATTTGAAGACAGATGCAATCAAAACTGACAGCTAGAGCTGGTCCCCCAAACTCTATACTGAAACTATAGTTTTACGTCGTGAAAAAGGCATCAATAGGTTATCTTCTAGTTGAAATGCTCATTAAATAATTTTCCTTTTCATTCTAAAAGTTACCTAATGCCTGGCACTATTTTCGCTTAAATCACAATATTTCATTGTTACTAAATGGTAAAATGTGATTGCTTAATGAAACCTGGTATCAGATAATTTTTTTAATGAGTGAGCAAGGTAATACACACTGTAAATGTCATGGAACAATTTGCTGATCACTTCAGCAATTAACTGCAGCTGAAAAAAGTCTGCTTACCCAGGCTGGTCTTACTTTCATTTTCTGAAGAAGCTTTAATGAAGACAGTCCAGCAATGAATAAACAAACTTCTATGCAGTTGCAGAACGGAAAATAAAATAACAATTAACTCATTTAATACTAAGCTTTCTCTTGGAATAGTACAGATTGTGTAAGTTTACTTTTTAAATGTACTTTTTATTTAACCTAGTTCAATACCAGATGGAAATGATGCGAAGCCTTCGCCACGTAAACATTGATCATCTTCACGTTGGCTGGTACCAGTCCACATACTATGGCTCTTTTGTCACTCGTGCCCTCCTGGACTCCCAGTTCAGTTACCAGCACGCAATTGAGGAGTCTGTAGTTCTCATTTACGGTTAGTATGAGGTTTCCTTTATTATTCTTTTCCCCTCTTAATATTATTACTACTATTTTTGTATTCTGTCTTTTGCCTGTAAGAGTAGCCTGGCAGGCCTTCTCGAGTAAATACCAACCCTGTGTCTACAGCAGCCTCAGCAGCAGCTAAGTCTAGACAGGGTTTCCTTCTTTCTGTTTATTTTTCTTGCTATCAGAGCCCTGATGTGTACGTTTTGGAATGCTGGAGTAGCTGCTTCATTTTTATTCCTTCATCTCCCCTCCCTCGTCGAAGGGGTGGTGGAACCTGACCAGATGTCTAACAAACCCCACTTGCTAGCGTGTCTGGCTCTGTACGTGACTGACCAATCATCGCACGAATTGCCAAGTTTTTTTTTTATACCTCTGACAGAAGCATACAAAACCTGGACTGTTTCTTAGCACAAAGATTTTTTTCTTTTCTGCCTATTTAATGGTGTTTCCTCAAGCTCTCCAGACCAGATGTTCTGTGCTGTATCAGAACCATAGGCAATTTAACAGCTTTATAGCCTCCCCCTCCCCAAACACTCACAGTTTGCCATATCTGGCAGACTTGCATATAGTTTCCAGCTGAGAAGTAAATGTAACGTCCTGAGTATCTGTCAGAAAAAATACTAATGAATACGATCAATCTTATGAGCTGCCCCAAAATTGTTTCAGTATGTTAACAATTGGATTACAGTAAAGAACAAGTTGTTAAAGTATACTTATATTGGCTGGAAACATTGCATCATCAGACCTTGATGAATTTTCCACTTGTTTCAGTCTATTTTGGTTTTCATTTTATCACCGATTGCTAAAAGTTTTACTGTGTTAAGTTTCAGACAACATGAATGTTAACACAGCTTTTATTCTCATGTTGGCATGCTTCAGCCGTTATCGTGCTGCAAGTGTTAAGCTTCTTTGTCCTAGGAATGTAACAGTTTGTTTAGAAAACTTCCCCCTAAATTCAGTAGTGTGTCAAGGCAAAACTAATCTTTTTATGTACCAGTTACGTTGGTTATGCACGAAGCAGCAGGGCAACTTGATCTGAATTACCTTATTGCTACTCTAAAATTGCCTCTTTTTAATTTTTTTTTGGTATAAAATGTAGTTTAATGAATATTTTAATTTACTGCATAATGACTGGAGGGAAAAATCTTTATTTAAATGAGGTTGCTCCTGCATAAATTTTGTGAGTAGTTCATAGGAAAGAAAAGAAAATGTGAATTAGACATTTAATGGGGAAATAGTGTTGTGCGTAGAATGGGTCTAGATCCCCCCATGTTCTTCAAATTAAGTTTATTAATTAGCTTCACTGTATATAGTTGGATGTATTTTACATTTCAGTACAATAGGTTTTCTTCCACTGTAGTGTCTTGTCTTTTGTGTTGGTTGTCTTAATTTTTTTTAATAGGACTGCTTCCTCCTCTTTGTGTCATTCAGATATAAAAATAAAAAAAGGCAATCTGGGGTTAGTAATAATATGCTTCCTCCATTTTAAATTATAGATCCCATTAAGACTGCCCAAGGATCTTTGTCACTAAAGGCATATAGGCTGACTCCAAAACTGATGGAAGTTTGCAAAGAAAAAGACTTCTCTCCAGAAGCGTAAGTAATTTAAAAGAGTGTTTTCCTATAGGTTTTTCTGGATGATATTGATGACAGAAGGGTACACGGGATGATGAAATACTGTGTTTGAAAATCTCATCTAATAGCGCGTGCTGGGGAAGCTGGGCATACGTGGGTAGTGATAGGTGTGCACTGGATACAGTGGGCTGAGGAGGCGTGCAAGTGTATGGTAGGGCATCTCAGTAAGGGCTGAAGTGGTGGAACTTGGAACTGATTTTGGAGATGATCAGCGGGGTGGCTGTGAGGACAGTGGTAGAGATAGCTGTGTCTGGGGACAGAGTCGGGAATATAAAAAAAGAAATGGAGGAGGGGAAATAGCTGCTCTGTCTTTAAGGTCTTTTTTTCCAGAAGGAAAATTGATCAGGTATTCTGGAATAGCTGTTCTTCTGTATTTATTCCAAATTAACTCCCCCGTGTGGACGCAGTCTTGTGGAGTAAAGTTGGATAATTATTCTTATTTCAAAAGATTATCCACTTATGATAGATGTAGGCCTTAGCTGTCATATTTTTCCTCAGACAGCTTGGTGTTCAAAGGCAAAAGCACAAGCACTTGTGAAAATTTCTTCGCTGAGGAAAAAATTGAACCATTTTATTGCTTGATGTCTAAACATAACATTTCCATGCTGAATAAACAAATCTGTGCTAAGTCAAAAAAAAAAGGGGGGAGGAAAAAAAAAATGCAGGGGAAAGGCAAAAAGCGAAAAGTTTTGTTCTGAAATCCAATGTGCATACAGAGGAGCCAAGGATATATTTCTGCAGAAAGTTATACATCATGCCTTTCTTTCCAGATTTTATGAAAGGTATTACTATCTACTATATTATAAAGCAATAACAGTATTTTTTATACGTATATTGCAAATAAAACAAAACACTGTAACTTTGTATTTTAATATCCACATTCCAAAACACACACTATTTTGTCAATCTAATTTTTGGTCAGTAAACATTTTAATTATTTGCCTATTGAGGAAATTGGTTTTGATTGTAGCAGTTACGATTTTAAAGAGATTTCAGTGCCATGGGGTAACTGACTCTTCACTTCTGTTTAAGAAACCCTGATGGCAGGGAAATCAGTAAAATATTTTGGAAGGGGCAGAGTTAATCCTGTCAGTACAGTCTTTTTGCTGGAGGCTTTTTCATGTAAGTAATGTATTAGCAAGCAAAGCGGCTGCTTGACTTCTGAGAGTTTTTCCTAAAGCAGCTTTTCCAACTCTTTGTAAACGTGAGATTTTGCCATGCAAATGCTCACTTACCAAGACTTGACTCTTGTTTAATTGTGGAACTATGAAAATCAAGAGTTTTTATGAAACTGTCAATTGTTGGAGCAACAATTCAACAAAAAGAACAAGAGAGTTATATGGTTATAGTAATCCATATTTTTAAATTTTTTTCACAGCTTGAAAAAAGCAAATATTGCTTATGAAAACATGTTTGAAGAAGTGCCCATTGTAATTAAGAATTCATACCTGATCAATGTGATGTTGTGGGAACTGGAAAAGAAATCCGCAGTAGCCGATAGACATGAATTGCTCAGTCTGGCTAGCAGGTAAGTACTTGTTACAATAATGGATGTATTTTTATTCGCTTTCCCAAACCACAATTTAACACCTTGGGTGAAATCCCAGTCTCATTACAGTCCATGGAAGCTTTGCCTTGACTTTTAATGGGGTTAAGACTTTACCCTTCATTTTCTTTTGCTGAAGGAAAAACTGCATGATAAAACTGTAGCATTAGTTTCAAGGACTAATTTCAGTCTGTAATCCGCATCTACCTGTACTGCTTGAACTGTATAATCTTTTCATAGTGTATATGTCTTGAAGAAAATAATGACATTCAGAAAAGCCAGGCAAATAGGTCTGTAAATAAAAATTGGTTTTGTTAAATATTCCTCAAGTAATTCTATACATTATTTGAATAAAAAAAATAAATCGCATTTGTTGTACTGTGGTAGCAGGATGCATTGGGAAATAAATGAAATAAAATAATAAAGCATCTATCTGAGAAACTGGCAAAAACACTCCAAGTCATTGTCATGACAGCCAGCATTGTGTTGGAAACTGTTTAAGAGTTTCTAGAATGATCTTGTCATAACTTTGTCTAAGCATAACTTTTTAATCTTGTAGCACTTTGCCCTGAAAATACATTTCTGATAATGAAGTGGGCTCGACCTTCAGCAGTATGTTTATAAATCTGGTGGTGCTTAAATCTTACCCAAGACAGTACAGTTGATGGGGTCATCACTGGACTGATCAAAATAACCAGATACACAAAATGACGCAGTATCTTGTTGCATGTGGAAACTGGGCTGTATTCACTAGTAGGTTTTTGGGGTGTTAACACTTTCTTTTTATGTCAAGGTATTGTCTGCCAAGATTCTGATTCCCTCTGACAACCAAGTTAGCTGATGAGCTGAATACTAGCGGCGTCTTTTATTTTCCCTTTTTTTCCACTCAGACCCCTCCCACCCCCATCATGTAAGGCTGTTGTTAATGGATCCATATTGTTAGCCATCCATATATTGCCTGAGTTAGCAGGAATTTTCCACTCTATTTTCTTTACTTGATCTTACATGGATGTATTGAGTGATCCGATAGCTTTTGGAGAAGCACGTACAGGGTTGAACTCTGACAGGGAATTTGCAAATGTCACGAGAGATACTTAGTCAATAATTTTGTCTAGTAAAGTTGTGACTTTGCACCTTGGAATTAATGAAGTGAAGACTTTTTGCCAGAATATTCAGTCTGTATGACTGCAGGTTTTCTGTCAGGCTCTTTCCTTGGTCAGAGGTCACAAAGCTGTTACCGTTGGAGAGGGTGAGCACTGGAGGTAGATGATGACAGTGATTCTTCATGAGCTCTGCCACTTTACTGTGAAAAGGTGGATGGTGCTGAGGATACAGCAGGTTTCCAGGTGACCTGACTTCATTGCCCTTCATTATTTTTATGGTTTTTCCCCTGTAAAAAGGGTTGGGGTTGCCCAGCACCCTGGATTCTAGCACAGGCTGCTGCTAGTTATGTGATACAATTGTGGAAATGGAAATTAATTGGAACAGATCACAAACCACACTTAAAGTTTTTCATCAGCTTTGCATCTTACATAGTAACTGTTCTGTATCACTGCCCTGACTCAAGATAAAAAAATAAGAACTGTACAAATTAATTTCTTTTCTGGAATGACAGAGTTAATAGCTTACTGCAAGACAGGCTTTTCTGTCAGTCCTCATATCACTGAATGGGATGAGAAGTGACCAAGAAAAATGTGAACGCAAAAAGAAAAAGGAAACTGTCATTTTTGTATAGGAATGCTTCACAAGAGGAAAAAAAGGGAAAACTTTTTTTCTTGCTGAACCAAAAGCTTCTTTTCGATGGATGTTTTCTTGCTGCCTTCTTGACAATGACACAGGTGGAACTGGATTCTTGATAAACCTGCTTAAAAGTGCCTTTTCAATTAAATGTGTTTCTTTGAACTTACCCAGTTGCCATCCTCTTTAGTGGCAGAAATTTCGTGAGCTTATTGAAGTCTAGAATTTCCTATTAATGGGAAATTAAACAAACAGATTAATCAGTTTTCAAAGATACTTTTGAATTATGTCTCCTAAACTGACTTTCCTGGCAGCATTCTTCTGGCTCACCTGGTCTGTTTGAGAAACTTAAGGTGCTTAGTTTGGTTTGAAGGAGAGAAAGTTTGGGAAATTGCCCCAGTGGGTTTATTTGCAGGGTTTTGTGTATGGATTTTTGAAAATAGTTGATAGCTGCTTTTAGTTACCAGTCAAGTTACGTTCAGTGATAACTTACATCAAAATAACTTGGCAGCTGGCAAATTAAAACATTCTAATGCTTGTTTAGTCAAGGTAGGGTGATTTATACTGCCTGCTGAAATATTTAACTAGTTTTTACTTGAATTCACCTAGGAAGATTTCTCTGTCAAAAAATATATTGCCTGAAGTAGGGGAGTTCAAGCCTCTGCTATCCTGGAGTTCTGTTTTCACTTTGCATTTCCTTATTTTTGTCTTGGAATAGTTGTGGCTAAAACATTTCAGATACCAGCTTTTAATTTTGGTGCATATCCTCTTAACTTTGCTGTTGTAGAAACTTCTTTTTATTTTTTTTTTTTAGGGTTTTGGGTTGTTTGGGCTTTTTGGGTTTGGTTTTTTTTTTTTTTTTTTTGGTTCCTCTGGGAGCATCCCTGAAACTTTTTTAATCTTCTGAAGAAAAGGTTTTGGCAATGAAATTATTTACCCATTGTTCCTCTGCTGTGGAGAGTTTGTTTCATCAAGATTCTCACATGTTCAGCCACCCACCTTGTCAGAGTTTGAGGCTGTACCTATTCAAGCTACTTTGTCTGTACTGTAATACCCTTCTCTTTTTGAAGTACAGTTACGATAATTGTATAGAGTAGTTCACTTTTTGGGGCATAAATTTATGTTTCTCTTGTGAAATCTAAATTGAGTGGAATATTCTAGGGAAAGAAGTTGAAGGCAAAATAGCACAAGGCTAGCAAGTAATAGCAAGTAGAGGCCTTTTGCTCAAACTGTTATTCTCCTGCTACCCTTAAGGACCAAAATGTCTTGAAGACCTTGGAGTACTGCCAGTCTTTTGATAGAGACTCAAGAATTAAAATCCTGTCAGATAATGTTCCAGATCTTCAGAGAAATAATTACAACCAACTTTCCCATTCTCATCCATCTCTTCCCTATTCTATTGATGATCTAGTTTAAATTAAAAAAAGCTTTTTTGTGGTCTAGCTTCATAATAGGGTTGTTCTATAATATCTCAATTTGTCTCAAGCAATTTTTCTAATAGTGTGCGTCAGTAGAAGCAAACATGTGCTGAACATTTACTGCAGTAACATCTACTTGGCAGATACATTTTTCAAACATCAGATGCAGTATTTTTGCAAAAGTGACATAAGGAGGGGTACTTTGGCTTTTGGAAACAATATTAACCTTTATACATTGTACTGCTTATGCAGAAATCTCAATGTGCTTAACGGATTATTAAGATAATTATGAAAATCTCTAATTTGCAGATGGGGGAAGCTGACACAGAGAGGGTAAATGTGTTGCCCAAAGGCACACATCAAAGTCGGAGTAGAAAAGGGAATGGAGCTCAAGACTCCTGACTTACATATCTCATTCAAACAAAATCCTCTTAAAAAGAGCACAGGTTAAACTCGAGCTGAAACACTGAGATGTAAACAAGTTCTGCTAAGCGGTGGGAACGTTCCTTAGAAATATTTAATCAAAAAGATGTGCTTTGCCCAGCAGTACTTCTCTAATCCACCCAAAGCTGTTCTCAGCAGGAGAAATGCTGCACAGGGTGGCACCTTTCCCACAAAACAGTGTCTCCGAGGGGCCTCAGTACAGCTGATGGAGAGTGGAAGAGCAGAGCTGCAGATACAGCATTTTCTTATGCTTCCTCTTTCTGTTCCCTCTTCTCATCTTCTTTAGCCAGGGTGCAAGCAAAATGCAATAAAATGAAGTAGAGTGTCCATTTTTATGGCAATTGTGGGCAAGTTTAAGGGACCATCTTTTTCGACACCTTCAACCTGAAAGTATTTTACCCAAAAGTTAGGTACCTGGGTACAGCACCTTGATTCCGATCTTGGAGTCTGGGCACCTCTGCTTCTTCCTGGGCCAGCAGACATAGGTGGGCTTTTCTGCAAAAGTGCAAGCAGATGCCCATGAACTGTGCTTAAAGACTGTTAAAACCAATGAGCAGGACACGGGGAAGCTGAGAATGATGTGAATTGCTGCCTCTGCAGCTTTGGTGTCTTATGCGAGGCTGCATTTTGGGGTTTTCAGACCTTTAGCAAGTGTGTGTCTGGAGTCCTTTCCTGATTAAGGATGCTGAAGTAAATGTGCGCTTCATGTGTAGTTCCACATTATGAATCCTACAGAAGCAGAGCCAGTTTGAGGTTTCAGCCCCAGCTGCTTGCATCATTCCTCCTTACTACCCTCATTTCATCTCTACACCCCTCCCACCTCAAAGATTTTCGTTCCCTCATCTGTTTCAGAATATGACTGTACAAATAGCTTTGTGGAATAGTATGGTGGAAAAAGTCAGGCTCCTGCTCTTCCCTTCCAGCCTTTCCCTCAGCCTCCCTGGAAAAAAGAAAAAAAAAAAAAAAAAAAGAAAAAGGAAAAAAAAAAGAAAAGAAGCCCCAACAGAGGGTGTTTTTGCATTTACAGTAGACTATTTCACTGCAAGAGTTTGAAGTGTACCCACGCAAACAGCTGAATCCATACAGCTGAGAGTGCTGTAATGCTTGGGCAAAGAGGGAGGGAGAAGCAGGAAGATGCTGATGCTGGAACCTCTTAAACTTGGTTTGCTGGCAGCAGCAAGCTGCACCGTTGCTTTCCTTAAAGTATAGCTGCAAAGGGAAGCTCTGGTGGTAGGGGCATTCCATCCGGAGCAGGGAGGCTTGTATTTGAGTCTCTTAGCCAGATCCATATCCCAACAAGACACCCACATGTAGTGAGTGATACACACGTTTAGTTAGTGTATAGTTGTTGCTTTCTCCTTCTGGGGATGCTGGGCCATAACACCACCAAATGCAAGGCTCACCAGTGGGAAGAACAAGACAGCAAGAACTGTGATCATGAATTATCTGCAGATTAGGTCACTCTGTTGCCAGGTTTCTACTTCTCACCCTTGGAATTATTTGACCTTTTTATTTGATAATTGTGAAACAAGGAATCAGAAGTAACCCATGTGTCAAAGACTTGATTTCATATCTGCTCTTTGGGGTGAAGTATTATACCCCATCAAGTATAAGGCTGTTACAGCAAAACTGCACGGCACAAGAAATGGCTTGGCAGGCTATACTTTCTAGTCTGTTTTTTTTCTAAACAGTCTTTGACAGTTTCCCTTCAACAGTTTGTATGCATTTGTCCTTTTCTGGCATTTTTGATTATGTCATCCAAGCTACACAGATAAGTCTCAAGTGATAAATTTCTGGAAGCTTTACACATCACTCACTACAGGTTCTGGTGAAGGAGTGCACTCGCTGGATGTGTAAGAATCCACAGGACAGATATTTTTTAACTGTCCTAACTGCAGGAGAAGCTCCATCATGTTTCTTCCTCTTTCACTATCTATATTTTTCTCCCCAAAAATAACACAGTCCTCATATGTGGACTTTCTCATGCTTAGCAATTCTGCAGATGACATTTTTCTCCTGTACAGAAAGATTCACTGGTACCTGAGGTGTGGTGGTCTCTTGGTGCAATCTTAAGGTGGAACTATGTCTTTTAGTTCCATTTAAGAGCATGCTCTGATCATTATCATTGAATGATCTCAGACCTGACTTGTTTCAGATGAAAATAAACTGAAAATATGCTTTAGGAGGATACCCGCTGTGGCTCAGCTACTAATGGTCTTTCAGACCACCGGACCATATCAAAACTAGTGATAAGAAACCCCTCTGGAACACACGTAGCATTGTCATTGGTTTCTCAGCACCGGCTGTTTTGCTTAATAGATCTGTTCCTGTTGGTCTATACTACTTGTCTATCTAAATGTAAACTCAATTGAATTGATTCTTTCACTGAATCAGCTGACTGAAATGCATCCGCGGAAAATGCGTTTTCTTCATTACTGATGCCCTTAGAACAACAACAAATGCAAATGCTGAGCTCCATGTTGTCTACATTTGACTATCACAGAGCCTCATAGGAAGGCAAATCTTGACAGGATACGATCAGCATTTACTGGCACCCATTTTTTAATTTTTAAATTTTTTGTTTGTTCGTTTCATTGACACATAGGGGTCATTTAGGTACCTAGCAGTGAGATCTTTGAGATCTGCCGTAGGGGAGTCTGCAAGGTAAGGAGGTACCTAAAAGTCTTTGGGCTAAGTCAGTCTATGATGAGCCTTATGGGCTAGAGTGATGCAATTTCACTTCCTAAAACTCACCAGAATAAAGTTCAGATGAACAAAACTTGCTTAAACATTGTGTATATATACTTTCTTGCAAATTACTTCCTCCTGGTCTTTTCTATTTTTTTTGTTTTTCTAAGAGACGAAGCAAAAAAGGTATCAACCACATAAGAACTGAGGAAAAAGCTGATCCTGTATTTACAGCATACTTATCACTTCATGTCTCCATTCACATGTGTTTAAGTTATCTGTTTTTAGCTTTTTTTTAGCATTGTTTCCCTGGCAATGAGAGCAAACATTATATTACTGCAGCATCTAACAATAACTCTCTGTTTCTGTATTCTGCTGTACTAAGCTGGTCCCAAAGAGATTCATATAAAATCATTCTTTGTAACCGGCCATATTTTGTATGGACACTATCTGTAAAATCATTATGTATTCCTGATGCCCGTGTACCCTGCAAGGCTATTAGTGTGTACCTATATAGGCATTTCTGATAATATCCAGTTCTAACACCAACTCTGTATAATATAAACTCTATAAAAAGCTGAAAATATGCATCCCCCCCCACCTCCCACCATGGCAATAGTCCACAGTTCTAAATATCGTGTGCTTGAAATGTTCAACCAAAAAAAACCCCAAGAAGTTTAAAAGCAATTATTACAGTAGTGCCTTTCTTTTTGCTGTGTAGCTGAAGTCCTCCTTACCATCTGCCCGTCTACACAACTGAAACTTTGCCTTGGAAATAAATTGTGGTCTGAAGTTACTGGTAAAGACTTTTGTTGTAAGCAGAGAGCTCAGCTAGTGAAATAGCTCTTCCTTGTACTCATAACATAAGGATGTCTTTAGCTGCGTTCTTGGCAGGTATCCTCTAGTGCCTCAGAATGTTACCAGCTTGTGTCTCCATCTATGAGTTCTATGGATTTGAGGAGCAATTTACACTTTAAAGGGGATGTGCATATTACGTATGTGGTTCCCTTTTCACTTCATGCCTACTTCTTCCAGTTAGTTTCCCCAGTCCACAGGCTGTAGGATGGCAGGAATGCATTGTAAAAGGCAGAAAGAAACGTGGATAATGTGGAGAAATAGGGACTGAAGGATATGGTTGTGACATACAAGCGCACGAAACTTTTATCTGAAAGAAATTCTCATGAAGAGTAGTGGATTTCAGTTGATGAGGAGAAGGATGGAGTTAGGTTCTTGAGTCACTGGTCTTCAGCCAAGCAGGACTGGGGAAGGCTTAGATCACAGCAAGCAAATCAACTTCTGATCATAGGGATCAATAGAGAGCAGTAAGTATCCTTCTTTCACTGCGCTACCCTGTAAACACAATTCAGGATGAATACTGTCTCCATGGGCACCAACCTAAAAGCTTCCAAAACTTTGACTTGGAAGCTATACCTTAAGTTGAACATTCCTGCAAAATACTGAATCCATTGCTAAAAATGGTTACAGTAAAAGTTGTTTAACAGACTGGGTTTGTCTGGCCAAGGCAGTAGATGTCATAAGTGGAACTGGACGCTCCCAGCCTAGCTGCTTCCATGTTGCTCGTGGTATGGAATGTGGAGCTGGCTGGACTGGATGCAACGCTCCTCTCAACAGCTAAGATCAAGCAATGCCTGCTGAACTTCCAGGCGTGGTTTGATAGACTAGCTAATGAGACGGAGTTTGGAAGAATATTGAACTCTCCCTACAAAGAGATAGTTAAATATTTGTGAAAAACCTAGGGGTAACCTGAAACCAAATTCTTTGAATACATTGTTCCTGGAACATTGTTCCGGGTTGCACGTCACAACAGCATCAGACTTCTCCTTTTAAAGGTCTGACCTGTATCTGTAATAAAGCATTCTCTTTTCATAACTGGGAGGTTCCCTGCAAAGACCAAAATGCTTAAATATTATATTTGCAATGTGGCAAAGATGATAGAGGAGGAGAAACCGTGTATAATATCATCAAATAAATATATGAACAAAGATAACCAGGAACTTAAAAATTTGCAAACTGTGTCATTAGTGCTGAAATGCTGGTCAAGTGACTTGATTTGAATTTTAAGTTTTAATTTTTAATACATTCAGTCTTTCAGTAATGTTTCTTTTATTTCAGTAATCACCTAGGGAAGAGTCTGCAGCTGCTGATGGACAGAGTGGATGAGATGAGCCAAGACATTGTTAAATACAATACGTACCTGAGGAATGTAAGCAAACAACAGCAGCAGAAACACCAGGTTGGTGACATGGAAAATCTCAATGAGAGGACATTTTTGTTCTCCACAAAATATGTTTTGGGTGGTGTGTCTTAATACAGATGAATTTGAATCTAAGCAAGGTACAGTTCTTACAGGAACATATCCATTCAGTAGATGTATAAAATGTGCTTGTCAGTGGAGAATTATCAGATGGATTCACATCTGCTCACATGACGTGTGGATTGGTCTTTCTTTGCTATTTTACATGCTTAGTGATAAGCCAAAAGCATTGATACATATATGCTGTGGACACAGGGACTAGAGATTAAGTAAATGAAACAGCTGAAACTACAAGTGAATTGTTCCAAAACAAACTGTGTTTAGTACCATCACATGTAAAGAAACAGTCCATATTTAAAAGACAGCAAAAACTATCCTCTGATCAGAAATGACATTTCAGTCGTGTTTTGTATCAGTAGATAGTGATACTGATCAGGTTATGCTGACTTAATTCCTGATGCTGAAAAGCCTCTTTAAAATCCAAAATAGAAAATCTAAAAGTAGAGGATACTGTCTCTAGGTGGACCTGCTTGAGCAGTGAGCTTGGACAAGGTGACCTCCAGGGGTCCTTTCCAACCTCAACCAATCTGTGATTCAGAGATGGTATTACTTTATTTGCTGTTGCTGCATTTGATAAAGCAGTACTGTCTCTAATTATAGAAGAATGCTGGTAAATTGGAAAAAAGCCCTATGAGAATGATTTAAAGCCTGGAAAGCAGATCTTAGTGAACGCAATTCACTTCATGTGATAAATTAAGTTAACGAGCGACTTGCTTACTCAAGAAGTACCTGCGTGAAAAATGAATTTGAACTCTTTAATCTAGCAGACAGAGATACGGCAAGATTTAGTATCGGCCAACTGAAAATGGGCCAGGCCACTTTAAAAATAAAATATTGCAGGTATTGCTACACAAAGTAGCTAATTATTAAAAAGTGCACCTGTGGTTCATGTGAAATGTTTCATCACTGACTATTTTAAAATCAAAATTGGCCTTTTTTCACTTAAGTAAAGTGTAGCTTGAACAGGGAGCACTTTAGAGAAGCAGCACGTGATTACTGGTCTCTCCTGGCTTTGTAATTCCTGAGGACGTAGAAGCTTCATGCATGTTACCTTCAGAAACTTTATTTTCCTTTGCTGCCTAATTAGAATAGAAGGATGGCATCCACTTCAAAGGTTTTGGTTAATAACAAGAGGATCTATTTATTTTGAAAAGCAGAGCAAAGTAGGTTCCATGGTGTCTCACTTAATTTCTTTACTAACTATAGCTGCTTTAGTAGTGGCTCATTGCAGCATAGTTAGTGGTCTTAACTTCATTTTAAAAATGAAGCAATTGTGATTAAGAGCAAGCCATTTCAATAGACAATAATAGGCAGACTGCTGAGAAGTGAATGGGGTAATGCAAAGAAAGAAGAACTACATGCAATTCACTTACAAATATGGGCATTTAAGATTTTATTTTTAACATTGTCCAAAAGCATGTATTTGTCACTACTACTGGAAAAAAAATTAGTCCATTTGAGTATGCCACCAAGCATGAACTGTTTTCAGACTCTTATACACAGATACATTTAAGTAAGTGACAGAAAACACACTGTACTCTATAGCCTGTTTATTTTAAAGATTTTTCTTTTATTTTTGTGTGTGTGTGTTAAATATGAGGGCTTCACCAGACAGACCTTACAACTAACTCCTGGCTGTGACATATAGTATGAAATCTCACACACGTGTTTTCGAGTGTATGTAGTACTGCAAGAACAAATGTGTGTCCAATAGCTGAAGAAAAGGACTGCCTTGACTTTTATAAAGCTTGAGTAATTTATGTGGCAAAGGGAAGCTCTGAACACAAATGTGATTTTGGTGGATTTTTTTATTGGTTGTTTTTTTTTATAGCAGAATAATGTCTATAAACTGCTATTCCAATATATCCTCTGGTAACCCACAAAGAAATGACATCAAAGTCACAGAATATCTAACCAATTGGAATGGAGAAATGAACCATTGTGCTTTGTTTCAGCCACTTCTTTTTTTTCTCAATTTAGAGTTCGTGTTTTTTGGCTTAAAATACCTTGTTTAATCAAGTTCTCTTCCCCTTTCACATTAATATTGTTTTGACCTTTAACTTGCCTAAAATTGAGTAGTTCTGGTTTGTATAACTATTTGAGGTAATGACTTTTCATACCTACATATTCCAAACTTGTTTTCCTTTTTTTCATGGGTAAATGAAGGCCTTTACCTACTATGCTGTATTCTTTCCATCAGATACAGTATGTATTTCTATGAAAAAAGTTGTAAGGTTAGCCCCACCACCTCAGTTCCAGTGCCTCACTTATCTAAGGTGTCAGCTTGGGGTGGGGAAATGCTTGTTACCAGTGAATCAAAAAACCCTGTGAACTGCATTTGCGTTATTTGAAATAAAGCCAGTTGCGTTGAATAAGTATAGTTTTTAAAATGTGCTTCCTGGTTAGGTAAAAAGCATGTGAAAAGAAAAATGTGTTGCTGCTTTGGAAGGCCCGTTGCATTCTGTTTCTGTTGCTTTATGTTCAGTACCAGCAGAGACGTCAGCAAGAAAATATGCAGCGTCAGAGCAGAGGAGAAGCCCCTCTTCCTGAGGAGGACATCAATAAACTTTTTAAGCCACCACAGCCTCCTCCAAGAATGGAGTCCCTCCTTATTGCAGGTAATGTTCTAGCAACCTCTCCAACATGTTTCTTCATATATGAATGTTAGCTTTGGAAAAGTGCAGTTGTTACCTTAGAAAGCATCTTAATTCTTCATTACCTTTGCCATTATTGTGCGATATTTTCACATTGGTAGTACTCAAAATACTCTGTCCTTTTTTTGGTCAAAGGCAGTGGTTTCAGCTTGGGTTCTACAGCCCTAGTGTCTGAAGTATTTAAAAAAGCAAACAAACAGAAAAACCCCAATGTTATTTCTAGCAGGCAGACCATGCCTTTGTTGGAGAGTAGGCTTCAACACAGAAGAATTTTAAACCATCTAGATAAGTAACAGGGGCACGTTACCTATGCAGCTATAAACATGTGTAGTTCATTGAAAGCAAGATGTTGGTTTTATCAGAATGGCTGCATGAAGCATTAAACTTGATATGTGGAGACTTTCTCTCTTTATTTCTTATTTTACCATGGTACCTAGGTATTCTACATTTGAAAAATGTCATGAGAAAGCAATTCATTTACTGGTAGCAGGCTTTTTGGCTCAGTTAGCTATCGCCTTGTTTTGTTCTGAGAGAAGATGAAACCAAAGTCCTGGTAATTTAGTCTCCAGAAAAGAGTGCTTTGACTCTTATAAAAAAAAAAAAAACAAACCAATGTGCATTTGAACTACCACTCTTAAATTTTGGAGTGACCAGGAGATTATTGTTTTAATATTAATATTGTTTCACGCTGCTAATAAGTGCTGCTTCTAGAAGAAATCATGTTCTTGATTTATTATTCCTTACAGACTCTTTAAAAAAACCCACTGTTTTGATAGTTTTTACCAGTTAATGAATCCTAGCAGCATTAAAGTAGTTAAATATTCAGCTTTAGCATAACTTAAAATGCAACGGAAGTGTGTATGTGTGTACACTTGTGTTCTATGAAAGTGAGAGCTTAGGATGAATCATTTCTTAGAGGAGGATTTAAAAACTAATGTACTTAAAGGAGAAAACCAGTTTTCAGCCAAAGCACTGTTTTTGCCTGTTCTTTTACCATAGTCAGGGGAAGAATTGAAAGAATCCACTTCAACTTAGATGAAGTAAAGTTTGTGGATAAAGAATAAAACTTATCTCTTTTGTCTCTGAGGCATTTAAAAACTTTTCGAATAGACCATTAAATTGAGAGTTTATTGGCCTTCTAAACAGTCTTAATTTTGATTAAACTGACTTAATGTTTTGCTATTCCTAGCTAACAAGGGAAATAACTTGTAGCAATATGTATATAAAAATGTTTTGATGGGTATGTTTGATTTGTAAAGTACTGACAATCTTCATACCCTGATGATTTTTGAAATAACTGCTGAAGTGAAATATTAGGAGGAACAAAAGGCTGGCAAAGTGTCAAACAGGAGTACCACAATTTTCAATCTGCTACTGAAAAATATTTGTTACAAATATTTTAATACGAACAGCAGATGCTTAAGAACGGAGTTGAAATTCAGTCTTGCAGTATTTTTAGAGCAACTAAATTGAACAATTAATGTTACTAAGATTCCAGTACAGTAGCAAGCATTGTTTATTCTTTTTACTGTCGTATGTCTTTTTAGAAATTGGATGTAGTAGATATGTAGGAAAATTAAAAGAGTTTGAGCATACCACTTCACCTATCTGTTTAGTTTCTTCCCAAACTATTTGGAAATACTGAAAACGTAAAAGTCCTAAGTGTAGAGTAGTTCAGCTGTTTTGGTAGCTCTCTAAATCCTGAATCATTCATGCACATTTGGCTTTTTAAAAACCATGTTCTAGGATGTGTTTCTGAATTTCAAAACTGACAAGGGTTTGCTTTTCTTTCCTATTGACAGGTCAAATTAATACCTACTGCCAGAATATTAAGGAGTTCAATGCGCAGAACCTGGGCAAGCTTTTCATGGCTCAGGCTCTCCAAGATTACAACAACTGAAGAAACTTTGCTGTAGCCCTCAACAGGAAAAGCTATTTACAGCTTTATACTGTTCATGATCCTCTTGGAAATTCAGTATATTGGGAAAAGAGTCTTGTAAAACAGAGTCACCTTGGTTTGTGTAGAATTCTCCTGTAAGCAAAATAAAGGCAAATTTTAATGATATTTTAGTATTTCCTTATTTGTTGGCCCTGTTGGATTGGAATTTTCTGTGGTTACTCAGGTTTTCTAAATGTTTGTCAGTTATTCATGTTTAGTCATAGCAAATAATACAGGTTTTATTTAACTTGGAATCTGAATTAAAACCAAATTATTATAAATGTTCAGTATAGTTGACTTCACAGAAGAAATTTAAGATTTCCCAGTTTTGGTTGAGAGCTTAGAACTATAATGTGCTAGTCACTTGGAGCAGTTGCTCATTTTTATTTTAAAAAGGCCTAGTGCAGTGGGCCCTCCATATATCTCAAATCTTTCAAAGGCTTCACATTTGGAACATACAAAACTAGTGTTATGTGGAGACTGATCCCCACCATATCACATTAAGCTGTGTTCCCATTTTCTGTTGCTGCCACTGACCAAATTGAAATCCAGTGATGCTACTGAAGTAGCTGGGCTGGAGGAGCTAGTGTGATGTAAATGGGCACCATACGTGCATACTCTGCAAGAACTTTCCCATCTGGATGTGCCTTTATTCCTGAATTTGGGCTACTTATTTTTTTAAGAAGAATGTTAATGTAAAGGTTTAATATGTGGCAACTTACAGATGTTATCATCTTTTTTTTTATCCTTGAGTTCTTTCATGCATGTCAGTGTGTGATGAGTACTGAAAGCCTAAAATGGCTGAAGGACTGTGGTTTGGTCTTCTAAAATAAATAACATCTAAATATGGACCTAGCATGGAATACTTCAGCCCCTAAGGTGAATGTTTTGGAAAGTCAGAAGTATGTGAAAACTAACTGAGGGTTGGAATAAGAACTTATGCTATTCCAGTCTAAACTAGTGATAGCAATATTTATGTAAATATGGATGCAAATTTACTTCAACCTTCACATATCTGGCAAATTGCTGGTCTGATCTTTAGCCTTGGAAACTTTGGGCACCTTTGTGCTAGCTTTCATACAGTGAACTTCTCTGAAATCAAAGGCTAGTTAAGTATCCTGCTACAGTGCCACTTGATTAAGTTTCATTTCCTATATGAATAATATTTAAACTGTGTTAATTTTCTAGTTTTCTGAAGGGCCAAAATAACCACCAGGGAACAGAACCAGAAGCAGATAATTAGACTAAGATGAGACATTTGAGATAGGAAAAAATTATCTTCTGGATAACTGGGAATAGAAGACTGACTCTGTACTGACTGCGTGTAGAAGGAAGCAGCAGTAACATTATACATACTAGAAGGTCTGCAAAGGAGGTGTTAGCAAAATAAATGCTTGGAAGAGGTTAAAAACAGGATGTGTGTTTTGGATTAGTTCTTTTAGATTGAGGATGTAAATGCAAGCAAGAGGGCAGTAATATTCTTCCGTGCTGGAGTTTAACAAGACTGGTGAATGTTATCTAGCTACATCAAGCGTGCTAAATGTCAAAGTCGATGACAACATATGGAAGACTTCAGTAGAGATTTGTGGCTTCTAAAGGTATGGACCTGTGCAAAGACAAGAGAATGAAATTCAAAAGTAGGTGACTTCGGAGATGATTTGCCTGTCCTGTTCTGAATCACACTTTTATCTTCTGTTGTGGTGAAAATAATTAGAGGAAGCCTCCCTGAGCGAGGCAGGTGGAGTCAGTTGAAGCTGTTTGTAAATGAGAATCAACAGCTGTGGATATTAGAAATGAAAAGGGATGGGACTGTGTCTCCATGCTGAGTTCAATGTGAGCTTTCCACCCTGGAACTTTGCTTTTATATGGTCTCCTGCTAATGTGAGTGAGCTGGCAGCTCACTCACAAGAAGATAAGTTCTTTAATTTTCTAACTATCATAGCACTACCTAATTGGCTGTGAAAGGCTTTTCTATATACTAATAAAAATGTAGTGACATTAGAGTGTTTAAAAATCATCTCTATGGAAGTTAGAACTTCCTTTTGGTCAGCAGGGCTACTGTCACTGCAGAGGCAATCAAAGCCTCTGCCCAATGGTTGCAGCTCCATCGTATGTCCAGGTAATGCGTATGCAAAGAGGAGACACAATATGTGTGTAAGGGAGAACCTTCCCTGCAGTCATTAGTTACACACGTAGTCCTCATCTAGCCATTGTCTCTCCTGTCACACTCCTAACCACACAGGTCTGTGTTGACATAACTGTTTTGTAATTGTTTTTTATTTGTGTGGATCTGTAATCCTTGTAAGAGAAAGTGTTACCTTGGAGTCTTGCTCTAATTGGCATCATTCTTACAGGCAAGTCTTCTAAACTAGATGTTGTGCAAGTCTTTCAAAAGTGAGATTTGAAAGGGGAAAAAAGAGGATGATTATATTAGTTTTGATGCTGAAGAAAAACAGTGTCTCTTCCAGTTGGTCAGTACTTGGAATCTTCACCAGTATAGCTCCAATTTTGCTGTGACATTTACTGCGTCTGTTCCACCATTCCTTGTAAAATGCTCTAATCGTACTGATAATCTGCACCTTTGTGGGGTGTGAAGTGCCATCTCCCTTAATCGTAGCACTAGCTTGGTCATACTGCTATGACTGCCTACTTGCTCTGTCCTAACTCCCTTTTCACATATAGACAAAACATAAGGGCTTTGCTGGTGTAAAATGAGGTGGATGCAACTTGATCTTGCATAAATATAGTGCTATAATTCAAGGTAATGCTTTCCCTCAGGAGTCTCAGTAATGGATGGTGCATGCTTGTTCCACAACATGAAGTGGAATAGGTTCATCTCAGCCTCTCTAGCAGTCTAAAATGTGTCTGGTTATACAGACACCCCTAAGGTTACCTTCAGAATAGGCAATAGGAAAGGATACTAAACTTTGGACCATCTGCTTGGCTAACTAAGAAAATACATGTAATTCCTCAGATATGGTTAACTGCCACAGTTGTTATCAGAGAGGAATCCTTTATATTAATATGGAGGGAAAATTACACCAAATGGAAGAGCTGTTTTGTAATCCAAAGGTATTTGGCATGCCTTTATCTCAATGTCAAGATACGTACTTGTATTCCTCTCTCCTTTTGGCCTTGTGAAAGTTGGACCAAGCTCCATCTGAACTATAAGTGTTCTGCCACTGCCTGCATGGAGCAAACGTGGGGTGCTTTCCCCAGTTCTTCTACGTAAGGTTATCATGTCCTTTTCCCTCTCAGCTCCACATGATATTCCCCCATATCTCTTTCACACAAACACACGAGTCTTTGTGTTTATGCTTTGCAAATTCCTGAGCACATAGTCATTCATTAATCTTCTTGTTGGTCAATATAGCCTGGGTTTTTTTTACCTTCCGATGAATCTCCAGCGTGGCAAATCACTGGTGATAATCTGAGACGTCTTTAAGAAGCAAACTCTATTTAATGGATCTCACTTAGTAGTCAAAGGAGTCCTGGTGTTCTGTTAAGAAGCTGTTAGGAGCTGGTCATGCAGATAATATCACCAGCTGAAATATGTGCGATGTGCACAGTAAGAGGAACTGAATTGCTCTCTGTAGAACTGCTTCTCATCCAGTTTGCCAGCCCTGGGGTGAGAGCTATGTCCCTCATGATTTTCCATGCCTGTGCATTTTCTTCCCTTGGATTTTATGCTTCCTTTTAATTTTCTTCAGATTTTGCCCACAGCTTGTTGATTTTTAAGCAAAAAGCATACTGCTCTAAATGGAGTGCTCTCTGTCATTATGTGCTTTATTTTTCCATGAATTCTTCTGGAAAGCTTTATCTGCAGTTGGAAAGGCGCTTTAATTTTTGTGATCCGAACATCAAATTCATGGGAGAAATTTCAGTTGCTCTGTTGTCAAACATGGTCCTGGGTTCATCTTTTTAATGCTCCAGGTCTTCAGCTGCAGGGGTCTGAAAGAACTGGCACTGCTCAAGAGGTGGTGGTGCTGCTTCTTGGGGCTAGGCCAGCAGGAGTGATTCAGAAGCTTTTCATACCGACTTTGCAACTGGAAGGAGGGTTATACAAAGTTGGGCCAGTGTTTTATTTTTTGATCTTTTAATTGACAGAACAGATTGCTGTTGACTCAACTCATCATATGCTGAGTGGTAACGAACAGAGCTGTAGAGCGTGTCTTTTAAAAACAACAGCTTTGACAAAAACCTCCTTCGTGAGAGAAAAGTTAACGTCTTATTTCGATTAAAGCCAACATTTATAGATGAAGAAGAAGGGCCAGATCCATTGTACAATGTTATTAAAAGGCACTAGGGTGTCAGTAAAATAAGGAAGGGTAGAAATGTATTTTTCCAGCAGAAAGCTAAAGACTTCAAAAACTTTAAGATCAAAAGAATGTGTGTAACAAGGATTCCCATTCTGGTTTAAATGATCGATTTATTAGTCTTGCACCGTTACTGAGGGTGGTGTTCCTTAAGTATTATACAATTCATCAAACATTTGATTTTTTTTTCCTCCTTCTTCTGGGTTTGAGCAATACAAATTTATTCTTATATGCAAAAATTTGTCCTGTTTTCATCATTCAGTGTGTGATTTTTATCTCTTACATCTCAGTAAACTGATGGAGAGTCATATCCAACAGGTTAGAAAGTTTGAAAGCAGATCAAAGGACTTTAAGTAGATTTTGTCAAAGAATTGGTTAATTGTTTTTCTTCCCAAATCTTTCACTTGACTTCCTTAACATTAGCAAATTTAATTATTAGCTTGTGGATTGCATCTAAGGCAAGAAAACATATTATATAGCTAGAATTCACCAGTTGCAACAGACTTACCTGTTTCAAGATGTGGTAAGAAATATTCCTGAAAGTCAAGTCCAACTAATAATGACCAGCTTATGTTTCAGGAGAAGTTGTAAAGCAATATGATGATCAAGGCTAGTCTGTCTTGCAGCAGATTATAATGCTTGAGCAGTTTCTGCTTCGGACCAAATCTATGACTTCTACACAGATATTTTTATTTTTAGTAAAAAAAAAAGTGGTCATATTAATTGCTGTAGCATTTAACGTAACGATAACACAGTAGTCAGGCAAATCTGTTGTATGAAAAAAATAGTTTCCAAAAAGATTAGCAATTATGAGCGTCAACGATGTTAACAACTTGTTTACATGGGCAGGAAATTCATATTCAATTTAATCATTTTTAAGGTCTCCTGTAGTTATTCTAAGACTATCTAGATTTCTAGTACAACTGGGGGGGGGGAAGAAAACCTTTCAGTTTATAGAAGAGCACTTTCTACAGTTACATATGTGAAGAGAAGCACTCATGGACTTGCTTTCTTGTGGCTTTTTTGTCTTTTTAGTTCAACCACAAATAGTTGTTCACAATGACTCCTACACACAACTGCCACATTATATCTTCAGCTCTCTCTAGGAGATCCTTACTTGCCCTCTTTCAAGTGTCTGCTGGTCCAGTGCTCTACCTGGAGTGTCTGGCTTCTGGCAGGCCATGCCCGTGGCACTCCTGTGCTTCCTGCCCCCGGCCCCTCGTGTGCATCTGACCTGGGACTTCAGCCACTCGGCCCACTGATCTATCCTCTCGTTGCACTTGGCCAGTCAATTTGGAAGTTATCAGTGGAGTTAAGAGACTGCATTAAGTGCAGAAGCTCTGTTTTTCCAGAAAAGCTCAACATAACCATTTATGCTGCTATCAACGGCTGTGCATAGTGCAGCACGTGTTTGTGAAGAGGAAGCTCTGCAGATCTGGCTTCACATGGACCACCAGAATCTGTCCCGGTGTGGATAACATAGATTGAAGTTGAGCAAACCACTTGGAAGTTAAAAACCCTCCCATTTGCTAATTGATTTTTTGCAAGACTTCAATGAATATTTAACGAATCTCCACTCTCAAAGGAAAAGTTTTACTTGGGAAGGATACCCAGATGTTTTAATTTTATGTATCTGTGCAGGGGAAATCCATTGATTTATGAGAAGATAAGAGGGTTCTGAAGGGAGCACTAAACCAGTCACAAAGTGACTGTCTCTTGGCTGTCTGCAAATTACTCTGGCATAAAAGTCAAATCCTATAGCATTTGTTAGTGTGAATGTTTCTTAAGACATAAGGGCTTTCACTAGATCACAACATTATTAGAAGAGACTTCTTTTGTATATTTACAGTAATTTTCAGCTATTGTAAATTAGTAAAGTGGTATAAATCAGGCATCTATTAGAAGTTTCTTGTCTCCTTTGTAGGCAGCTGCTTGGGACAGTGGAACCTCTGCTTTTCCCTTACAAAATGTAGGAGGACTTTCCTCCCTAAAGGAGGTGAAAGAGAACCTGGGCTATGGGCTGAGCCGTCCCAGAGGAAGAAACTACCTCCTTTGCTTGCATGCTTTTCTTGTTACCACCTCTGCCTGCCACCCAAGCAATAGCTGTGAACTTGTCACTCCTGTCACTGGAGTGTAAGTAGGTGAATAATGTCATTATGTAAAGAGCAGCACTTCTTGATAGGAAACATATGAGCTTCACAGCAGCCTGACAGTGTAGACATGAGCCTAGTGGGAGTCCTGTATCTAAGCCTGGATACAGTAGATCCGGGTAAACACCCTGAGCAGGTCCTTGAATCCCAGAGAGCTTCACTCCTCCCATGCAGTAAGTAGCGATTCTGTCTCTTTGGTATTTTCAGAGTGTGAGCTCCTTCAGGTAGATGACATTAAAGTGCTTCATATGCTCAGTTCAGCCCATGCTCAGCAGGTCCTTCGTATCATTTGGAGAATCTAAGTATAATTACCTGATTATTACATCTTACAGAGAAAATAGTACATGATTAAGCCATTAAAAGGTTGTGTGCTGGATGTAGCTAGATGAAGATTGCACTGACAATTCAAAATTTTCCTGTCTTTTGTGGGCTTAGATTTCCAAAGTTTAGTAAAGCAGATTTTATTGTATGACTCCGTGTAGGCTGCCATGCCAACTGTATTTTGAGGCTCTTTTGGAAGCACAGTTGTCCTTGCTCAGAGCTGAAAGAGTGGAAAGCAGCAGCACAGTGCAACTACCTGCTCTATGTACCTGAGAGCAAAGAGGTGCTAATGGGCTTCTCTGCTACTTGCCAAACAGCAAAGCAGTGTTGAGGCCAAAATATGTAGATGTGATGAACACTCCTAGCCTTGTAACCCTACCAGCCAGACAAGGTAGTTCTGTAGCCTCCTAATATGTGCTTTCAATTTCTTATGTCTCTTAATTCTGTGAGTAGCCCATCATGTTATTTATTTTCATCCATTCTCTGTGTTCTTTTTTGGCCTTCATCCTTGGTCAGTCTTTGAATTTTCAGCAGGGTGATGATCAAAACTCTTGTTTTACTTTATGGAAGCACCAGAGCTTTTCATGTGAAACTGTAGTTTCTCTCTCTCTGTCCTCCTTTTTTTTTTTTTTTTTTTTTAAGCTTCTGTAACCTCAGTCTTGGAAATAGCTGAATCCCTTGAGCAAAAGCTTCCCAAAAAAGATCCCATTAGTCAGACAGCTAACATCAGGAATGTTTAGCCTGAATTGTTCAAAGTTATCCTGAAGCAGAATATTACAATGGAAAATGTTAAGTAGCCTCCGCATAAATGCGGCTACTTGTGCTGCCATTAATAACCTTGGCCTTGTAGAGAATGTTCTTGTGCTAGCTAAATTAGATTAACGAGTAAATTTTCTCCATCTTTAATGTCTATCAGATTTAAGACTTCTGGGCTTAAGCCTGATGCCACTAAAGCTGACAGTAAAACCATGGACTCTGTGTGAACATGGACTTTTCAGGAATGATGTCAGAATTTTGTACTGTTGAAATCTGTGAGTATTAAGAATACAAGAATATAGACATTGCAATGCAAAGCTGAAGTGAATAGCTTTCAGACCAGACTTAAGTGTGAACAAGGATGTATATGGCATTTCAGTCAGTTTTAATGTTAGCTTGTAAAATTTTTTCAAGTATATTAGGAACATAGAAGTCCCCATAGCTTCTGGTAAAATTACATTTTTAATAATGTTGGAAAAAAATTCTGTAATGAAGGGTTCAATTCCATTTTTCTGAATACAACTCTTAGGAGAGCTTAATATCATACCTAAAGTCATATTGGTATTTAATGTTTTATCATTGTAGTTCTGCTTGCAGCCTCTGTGCCTTATCCCATCACCCTCAGGTATGCTGTGGCGTTACTCAGATTTAAATAGCTTTTACTACTCTCAGGCAAGAAAGCCCTTCCAAAAATATTGCCTGCATTGATTGCTAAAAAAACCTGATAATATAAGCTGCTGCCCTTTTCAACTGGTGGTCATTTCCTGGTACCCCTATTAAACAGCAGGTAAACAAGCAGCCTCCCAGGTCTCAGCTGGCATGTTGTGACTCGGGCATAGTAATATGTCCTGTGCTCCTAGCTACAGGTGAGGCATTCACAGATTGAAAGTACTGAGCTATTTTGTACTGTATTATGTATGTGCTAGGCAATTTTTTTGTCTCCACGGAAGTCTAGAGTATCTTCAATGCTGTTTCATGTTGGTTTTGAGTTCCCAGAAGGAGATAGATGCACATATATATATATTTTTTTTTTTTTTTTTTAGGGCTAAATACTGCCATGACAGGGATGGGCCTGTCCAGAGCTGGCTTTGGGAGCAAGTAGCTCAGTGGGATGAATCTTTGCCTGAGATAACTCACCTCCCTGGACAGCTTCATTCCCCGCAATGTGCCAGGGAGTAGAGAGGGAGGTGAGAGGGTTCAGTACATCTGGAGTGGGAAGTCTGTGCTGCCTCCTCCCCAGTTTGAAAGTGAGAGGTGAGATGATGACTAAAGAACTTTACTGACCATTCCTGGAGAGAAGGAGCCTGTTCCCAGCAGAGGAGAGCTGCTTACCCACAAAATGTGCAGGGACAGGAGTAGCATCTAACCTCAAAAACAGACTATCCACCAACTCATATCCACCACACAGAAAATTCACAGACAGTGCTCATAATTGACCACCTTGCAATGTGATCAGATCAGCTACAAACAAACGTCTCTCTTTTGGATTGCTCTGCTAAGCCAAATGGGAGAACCTCTCTAAAGCTTGCTCGGGGATGGGTTTAATAGCAGCAGTCTCATCTTGGTGTGTGTAGCTCTAATTGTGCACATCCCATTAGTGCTAATGGAGTTACGCACCTGAAGTCCTGCACACAGAGATGAGACTATAAATCTTGAGTTACAACCTCATTAAAGTTGTTTATTTCATGTCTAATAGCCCTTTTGCCACCAGGATACCTTATTTGTCCCTTTGAATGAAGTCTCCTCATCTCAAGATCGTAACTGCCTCTTCTGTGCCATGCCCTGAGATGACCACTCAATACTTTTCACAATCTCTATTTCTCAGCATTGCAAAAAAAGCCAGGACCCATCTCCCAGTAGTTATTGGGGCCCTTATACAGAGAACTTTTGATTCTTTTTAAAATGTTTTAATCCTCACCAATTTCCAGATTGAAGGACCGAGGCTTGAAGGACTGGAGAGCTGTTTAGCGAAGAAGAAGTGCCAACAACTGATGGGGTAAAAAGATGTGTTTCTCCAAGTGTCGAAGGTGAGCTCAGGTGAGGCCATTTATAAAAGTGTGTGTGGTTTGTGAACAGATGGAGCGTGCTGATCACCAGCACACTACAAGGGCCACTCTGCAGAGGGCATGTCTGCTCCTATCCCACAGGAGGAAAAACCTCTGACGAGTAGGTACCTCATCTTTTGTATCTATCTTATGAAGATGGATGCCTTTGTCTTCTGTTGTCTTATCATCTTTTCAGACCTCAATCCTGTTTGTCTCTAGAGATTGATAAATATATATAGGTATAACGGGGCCTTTTCTTACCCATCACAAATAGTAGATGCCAAAAAAAAAGAGGTTACATTCTAATGGCATTTGATTTGAACTTCTTGTTTTTTCAGCAAGAGTTACTTTGTTCATACTGGTCATGGAAAGCTTTGCCATTTCTAGGCCAAGTTTTCCCACAGCAGTTAATAAGCTGAGTGCCTATCACAAAAAGACAGGTTTGGTGAAGACATGAGGTCTGAACTCTCTGAAGGGGGTTATAACAAGTTTAATGGTTATTTGAGCATATTGGTCTTTTCTGACATGGAAGGGTTGAGAAACCTGCTTTAGGCCTGTGTTTTCCAATTCATGAGTGTTGTGCTCTCGGCAGCAGGGACACTGAGGTTACAGGGAGGACTGCAAGGAAGCAAGTGCCTGTGCTTCAGCCAGCCCAGTATGTTGGAGGGCAACAGGGATGGGGATGCAGAGGCTAGCTCAGAAACAGGTTGTTTCAAAAGCACAGGTAGAAATGTGATCATTGAGAGGATAAATATATGGAGTGGAAAGAATGCTGTGTGAAGGAAGCTGAAACTGGGTAGAAAGATCATGAATGTGACCAGACTGGAGCAGTCTGCTGCAAGCAGTTGAGCAATGTTGGTAAGATTTCAGCAGATGTGATGCTAAATGTAAATAAAATTGATGGAATAGGAAACTTTTTCCCAGGTAGCAGTTATTTTGTTCACAGATGATGATTTTTTCTGGAGAGTGTGTTCTCGCTAGTTAGATCTGCAAAACTTGAACCCAGTCCTTGCACCAAGGGTCCTCTGTTCACCCCATCTCCTGGCATCATGCTGTATTGTCCAGTGACTGCTGTTTCTGTTCAAGTGTTTGAGTCTGTTTCTGAATAAGCTTTGAAAGCAGAGTTTCCACTTCACTTCTGCATTCCATTTTCAGTATGCTACTCACTGCGTTCAGTGACAAGTGTAGTTACCATGGTTTGAAACACCTCAGTTGGAGATGGATCCAGATGAGACAGCAGCAGGCGTTGAACTCCATGTTGTGCACTGAAATAATAACCAAAATGGAACTCTACTTTGTTCTTTTCATTTCCATTTTATTTTTGTATTCATTTAAGTGAGTAATTAAGATGTAGGTTGCCCCCAAATGCCTGTATCACCTGAGGCTGCATGGCACCCCAGGCAGCAGGACCCACAGAAGCCACCTTAGAGGTGTTTTAAATTCTTTTACAGACTCTGTTATTTGAGACAGCCCTGAGATTTCAGGTGTACTGAATGTTTTTGTCTGCTCCTCTCTGACAAAGATATGCCTAGTCACCAGCACCCTTTCAAACTATGGCATTGCAAATCTGGCCAGTATCCAGGCACAACTCTCCCTCTCCCCATCCAGAACTGAGACTGATTTCCCAGCCCTCTCTCAGTGCATGCTGGCCAGGCAAGCAGCTAAGCCAGCCTTGCAGTCATTCAGTTTGTGCAAGCCTAGGGAGAGAGTGAGGACCCTTCAGTCAAGGACTCTTCAGTGAAGCTGCTAGTTCTACCCCTTTTGTGATAATCACAGACATTTATCTATTAAAAGAAACAAATTCAGACACTCAGTTTCTACCAACTTTTTGTTCTTCCGAGCTGATCTGTTTTGTTGTTCCAGAGCTGTGCAGTTGTTTGTTGCTTTTAAGGGGTTTTTGTTTTCACCAGATCAGCACAAAGTAGTACTGGCAGTAAAAATCAGGCCATTTTATTTTAACAGCTGGTTTTGTGTCAATCTGTGCTTGACGTTGGAATAAATAAAGGCATTTTGTTGTTCCCCTGTGAAATGAGATTCTAATTTTTTTTTTTTTCTGGGCATTTAGGTGTGTACTGCGCTCTGCAGAAAGTGCATCCCATAGTTCCTCGTAAAACTTTCCTAATTGTGGGCCGGGTAGGATAAATATTTAGCAATCGACTTGGCAGGAGAAGCACTGCCAGGAGCTACCACCCAAGGAGCACCCCACAACCTACTTCTAGACCAGATACATCAGTACTGGTACCACCAAGATCCTGTCTGCCATGCCACCCGGGCTGCTGGTTCCTGGCCTGGGCAAGCCCTTTGATGAGGCCACACAAGCTGACTTTCATCTAGAGGCTACCACCTGCAAAGGGCTCTTGCATATGACTTGCCCATGGTGCTATTCACCTTATCTGGCTTCTGCTACCTGTGTTGGACCTGATCTTCTGGACATCTTTCAATAAAGTGTGCGGTGGTCAGGGAACCAGATGTCAGCACCTGCTTTCCAATGAGATGTTTGTACCCTGAACTCTTCTGACTGCAGAGGAGATGCAGGGTTACCTGCTCAGGTGAATATAGACTGTCCATCAAATGAATTGTAGCCTCTGGTACCTCCAGTGAGACTGTGTTAGGGTTGAGGGTCCCACCTCATTCGTCCTGACTCATCCACATCTTCTGTATGTCCTTCATATGCTGATGAGACCAGTCTCTTCATCCTGGGCATGTGCTATGAATTTCTACCTGGCAACAGGAGCAGAGCAAGTGTGCTTGTGAGGGGTGTCCTTGCTGAGCTGTGCCACCCTCGGCTGTGTCTACCAGCAGGTGTTTTGTGTGTGCACTCCTGCATGCTCTGAAGACCAGGTTCCCACTGATAATCAATCTTCAGAATACGGTACGTGCCCATCCTAGGGAGAAAATCATGTGGGTTACGTGAAATGTATCATGTTGCCATTTTTGTCGATATTTTTGTATAGCTACAAATATTTTTCTCTCAAGTTTTATTAAGTGAGACCCACATACTTCTTTCAGCTGTAACCATGCGGTCTGTTCCTACATAGCTGTTCACCCCGCCCTTGCTCAGCAACACTTCACAGTCATGCTGTGGTGCAGATGAAGAATTTGGGTTTGAAGCTGGCAATCTGATTCCCATTAAAGCTGCATGGAAATTTGCCATGCACCTGCCTTGGAAGCTGGAATAAATAATTTAGTGCTGCACAGTAATACCTAATGGTAAGTAGATAGCTTGAACAACCTTGTACTGCGTAAAGCTTCTCAGTACTCTGTCCTTTCATGATGAGAGAAGGAAAAAAACCACCCCAAGACAGATGTAGAGAGGTTAGAAAGGGCTGTGGACTTTATCTCAGAATGAGCTTTCAGCCCTTCTGAAAGGAAGAGACTGACATCTGGTACAGCTGAGGAATGCAGTGAGGAGAGCAAGCTGTGAGATCCAGTAATGGTTGCTGGGAAGAGTCAGCAGCAATGAGAACGCGGCCGAGTTAATTGCTACATGCTAATAACCATACAAGGCAAAAAACAAGAGTGTGTAAATCTTTTGTGTCTGACTCTCATTTTCAGAAATACCTTTGGACTTTAGACACAAGTGTCCTAAGTAGAATTTAGACTCTTCATTGCACGGATCACTTTTGCAATGAAGGCCACCTTCATTGCATGCCTCTAAGGTAACGGTTACCTTACCTGTGGGAACAACTCTTCTACAAGCATGACTGATTTGCTCTCATTTGGATGCAGCTACAGAAAGTTATTTTGAAAGCTAGGTGTGCAGGAGCTGTGGGCAGAAACTTCAAGGTTTAGGTCCTGTGCTGCTTAGGATGTCACTTAGTCATCCTGATTTCCTAATCCTTTATTGCTTCTTTTTTGTCTGTTTTTTTATTTTGGCTATTTTTATATTGCTATTTTTTGGCTATTTACATGCCCATGGCTATTTGGCTATTTACATGCCCATGGATGCCTGGTGATTAATAACTGGAGATAGAGAAAGCAGCATCAGATCCAACTGTTGGCATTTAATTTTATATTTTGTAGCTCTAAAAGGTTAGGCATCTTGCATGAGAGGTGGAGCCACCATGGTTTTCTTTTGGTGTTCAGAAGCTAATCTATGAGAAAATAATCTTAACAAATACTGGCTTACACTTAAAAAAATTGTTTTGCATAAAATCATATCTTTTTTGTCTGCAACATCTTTTAATTATCATTTTCTTATTCTTGAAAGTGGAATAATCCCTGTCTCCAGGCTGTTGGTGATCTCCAAGTTGCATTGGAGACAACATATCTAATTCAGTAAGAATGATGCACTAACCCCAAAACACAGTGCAGCCTGCAGATAGCTCCTGTTCATTATTACCAAAAACTAAAAATCTATCAGCTGCACAGAGACACCTGTTCATCCTCTGCAACCCTTTTACCTACAAGCTTGCTGTTGCAGGCTTGATCTTGAATGGGGTGGGGGGAATCTTGGATTGCATCAGGTTTACCAACCCAAAATGAAGCTTCATTGCAGCCCTGTTAGCCCTACCTGGGTGGGTGGTGGTGAGCTCCTGTCCCCACTGGGCTGCCCCAGGTCCCTTGCAGGGAGTGACCACCTGGGAGGATGAATAAGCTGTATCTACAGATATAGCCTGGCTTTCAAAGAAAGCAGAAGAGATGGAGATGTGGACAGGGAGATGTGCTGCACAGGATGGTGTCATTTGCATAGTGTGGCTTTCCAGGGCTGTAAACTCTCTGGGCTGATGTAAATAATACCAGTGAATTAAACAGAAGTGGTTTCTACCATTACGTAGTTATTGCAATTATTTCCAAGTTGTATGGCAAAGAGATTTTTCTGGCATGTCTGTGCTCACAGGAAAACTGTAGGTAGGTCTGTGTGCTCAATTTCAGCATTTAATCTTGGGACAAGTAGGTTAACAAGTAGTCTCTCAATGACATTACAGTATATTGTGTTTATGATGTCAAACTAAGGCCATTCTGATTTTTTGATGTCTATAAAACACCCCATATACTCTACTAGGAAATAGTCACTTTTTTTACATATGATGTGCCAGGTTGGTATAGTAAGACAGTTTTGGTGTATTTCCAAAGAAACTAGACTTCTGGGATTTTTTATTTCATTCCACCCAATGCAATCTGATCTACTGCTGGTCCCATGTGAAGTCAGTTTATGTACCTTTGGCCACACAACCCCATATGATTACTAGCTGACTTTCTTGGCTCTTAGAAAAACTGTCAGGCAATTTTTTGATGTTAGCTCTAAACAGCAGAAACAGGGAGCTTTCTGGTCCTGGTTCAGCATACAAATGGTGAGGTAAAAAAGCACAACTTTTCTTTAATTATAGGGTAATTAGAAAAAATAAATATCCTTGAACTACATTTTTCTTCTGTCTGAGCAATTGTAAGATGCTGGTTTCTTTACTGGGAAGGAACAATAATCTCATACTCCTACTGGGAGACTGGAGCATATTTGAAACAGAAAAATCTGCCTTATTAATAAAATCTATCAATCAGCTAAACATGTGTACCCAGTAACTCCTAGCAGATCATGCTGACTGCTCTCTGGAAAACCATGGGGTCTGTAGTACGTGAAAACATTTTTTGTACGTTGTTATTTCTCAATCTTTGTTTTCATTTGGTGATGTCAGGGTGCCCAACTTATAAATAGTGAGGTCGTTGCACCTTTCATTTATCTACCAGATGGTAGATAGCTTCCCTCTGGTTGCAGCTATGGTTTGATCTCACTGCAATGGAGACCCCTTGGAGTCAGGCATTCCTTGGCCTGCTCCTGGGCAGAGAACTGTGGGTGTGTTGATCCCGCAGAGCGTGGATGAAGCAGCATCGCTGCTGGAATGGTAATGCTGCCCACTGGGCACCTTGGCACAGCAGGGCCCAGTCCTGCCCCCTGTTAATGTTACCAACCAGGGAATTTGGGAACAGATTGGGGAAGAGTTTTGAGGAAACTTGACTCAAGATGCAGATTTTGCAGCTTGGACCTACTTTTGTTGCCGGCCAGGAAAACCCTGTTGGTAGTTTCAGTGTGATGGAGGGCAAACGGGGAGGAGGTGGCACGTTCCTGATTGCAGTGGGAGAAGGCTCAGGCTTTGGGACCCAGTCACAGCTCTGCCCTATTTCATAGAAGCTAAATTAGCGTTTCTCAATCTTTTAAAATCAAAGGACCTACAAGCCTTTTTGATCTGAGCACAGCAGCCAGGGAGCGAACAGTGCCTGTGGGCAGGTGCTGCTGTAAGTGCCTGCCAACTGCGTGGGATGGTGTGTGTGTGTGTGTGTGTTTTGCTTTAGTTTCTTAATTATTTTTCTGCAATCAGTTCCCCGACCACCTTCTGGTGCCTTATGGATTGTGGGTTGCCCATGGGCCCCACATTAGCTGGATAACTATTACTTATGAACTTCAGCTGCACTGGAGGCATTACAGATGAAGGATTTATGTGCTGTTACATATATTCCCTCAAATAATCATCTCTGTCTCCAGTACTTTGATACTGATAAGTGACTGAGGTGGAAGCTGTGTTCCTATGTAGTCCTACACGCCTTGTTTTGCAGCTGTCTGCCTTCACTGATTTCCTCATATAGGCTTAAATGTAGCAATTATTTCTTTACAATGACCTACATTAATTCAGACATTGCATCCAAGAGTTTAATCTAATGTGTGCGTTTTAGGTGAAATATTAGAAACCTTCCGGCATCTGTAGTAATTTTTTCTGAATTAAATGAAGGAATTTTTTTAATTTAACATTAAAAAAATACACTTAAATAATATGGGCCAGCTTCAGTGTATCTACAGACAGGAAACTGGATGGTGGATTCTCTCTTTTTAGCCCATCTGAACATAAAGTTTCCCAGGAGCTTTGTTCGCAGGATTTTAAGGCCAGCTTAGTGTGGTCTTGGATTATTGAGCTTGTTTTACAGGGAATGTGAGGTCCTTCCCTGGGGATGGATGAAACTGTGACAGGAGACTGGCAAGCAGGCCTGCATGACTGCCCTGGGGAGAGCTGTTTGCTGCTGTACCCCCATTATCTGGGGTCCTTCTAGGGCACATTTGTTTCTGTTGCACCAAATCAGTGAGAGCCCATGGACATTGCAGTCAGTAGGTACGAGTTGGAGGTCACCAGCTTAAATCAAAAATCGCATCTTCCCTTGAGGAGGAGTTGGCAGATGCCCCGGGGGTCTGGCAGGAGAACGCATGGATGGGGCAGAGAGTGGGCAGTGCCCGGTTTACATCACTAACCACCATTAATTCCTGTGCCTGAGGCCTCAGGCAATCGCTGAGAAAAAGCTGCTTTTGCCTCAAAACCACATTGTGTTTAATGCACAGCTTATAGCATCAGGCTGAGACCTGGTGGTCCTGTAGCAGCGGAGGGGTCCTGCTCCCCACATCCACCTACATGTGGGGCAGTTCCCAGAGGACCAAAGGCTGAAGGTAGCCCAGGAAAGGCTGGTAATGATACGATAATGGAAAGGTAAATCAATTATTATGTGGGAAAAGTGTAATTAGCAAGCAGGTTACCGCTTAGCAGCCAACCTTATAATCTGTTTGGTCAGGCCAGTTTTTCTCAGGACTGGCTAATAGGCTGCAGTGCTTGATCTCTTGGGTACATACATCTAGTTCTGTGGGGAATGGGCTAACGTGATAAATCTGGCTACGCTGCAGTAGAGCTTAACCCCGCTTGCGAACAGCCACTGTAAAAATCTTTGGAGCACGTGCTGAATGGTAAACATTGCTGTCATGGCCATTTTTGTGGATGTTTCAAAACACTGGAAGAGACAAGACAACAGAATTATATCATTCTCCAGCTGTCTTTTGCTTATTCCTAATCTTAGAGTAATTTTTTTTTTTCAGTCATAAATAGATTTCTTTTAATGTTCTTTTATTTTTTTTTCTGCCGCTTTTTGGTTGTCAGATCTGGTTTATATACTCGGTGTACACACCCATTCCTTAAAATAGAGAGATCCTGCTATTTTGCCTCAGGCACTTTGCAGCCCATTCCTGGTTATAGCAACAGCAAATCCACTCAAAGAGCAATATCCTTCTGCCACACCAAGTACATGACCTGCAGCAGAGTTGGTGCAGGCAGCACTGGACCTCAGTGCTCTCTTCATACCCTGCGTGTCTAATAAAAACTACATCTAAATAGCTAAGAAAAACTAAATCTTCCCTCACACATGAGCAATTAGGATTTTTTTGGCCAAAGGAGGGGATGGGGAGGGAAAACCTCCATATCTGCCCTGAAGAAACATGGAGTTTCCTGTAGTCAGTTGGAAAAATGTGTGACAGAGCACTGGAACAGGCTGCCTAGGGAGGTTGTGGAGTCCCCTGCTCTGAAGATATTCAAAACCTACCTGGATGTGTTCCTGTGTGACCTAATCTAGGTGATCCTGCTCTGGCAGGGGGGTTGGACGAGATGATCTTTCGAGGTCCCTTCCAACCCCTAAGATTCTGTGATTCTGTGAAAAATAATGGTGCAGCAATTTTATTGCATGGCTCTTGGTGTTGATTATTTTCTTTAAGTGTTATTTCCTGTGAGAGCAGAAGTACACCAGGTTTAATTTTGTATTAGAAGAGGGTAATTTTTTCAGTAATGCTTTAAGTTTGTTGAAGAAAAGCTAGAGAGAAAAACTTCAAGGCTCAAAACCCAAAAGGTAAGCAAGAAGAAACCCACAGGGTATTATTATTAAGACAAACAAATAAGCCAACCAGCTAATCAACCTACCAAACAATAACCATCTGGCCCGGTTTCTGATCAGGGATGGCAGTGCTGTGCATGTCTGTCTGTCGTACTGATGTTGTCAATGCTCTCTCTGCACTGTCTTCTCCTCCTTGTCTTCTGAGTTTGTGAGTGGTATTTTTATAACCACTTCTTCTCATACGTGTTGGTGTTGGTGAAGGGAGATATCAGGGGAAATGCCATTATCTGATCCCCTCTGGGCTTGGTTGTGTTTTTCCGTGAATGTTTCTTGCTTCCTGGCCATGCTCCGTGCCTCCCTGATTGCCTCTGATCTGGGTCAGCGGGTGTCAGCGGCTTGGGAGGGTTCCAGGTCCTTGTGAGGCTGATTTGCTCAGTCAGGACACTTTTACAAACATGCCTTACATCCATCTAATTGTCCTCAGCCCTGACAGAGCTGACAGCCTTCAGACCGCCCAGGATGTCCCCTCCCTAGCTTTTTGGCATCCATCGTTTTCCATACTACATCTATCTCTCACTGCTAGAAGAGCTCAAGGACTGAGCTGGAAATGGAGATACTGTGGCTTTACTAAGAGGATCTGGTATTGTTATTTACTTTCTCCATGTTTCCTATTTTAATGGCCATCATAGCTCATGTTTTATTTCAGTCTAACATTTGGCAATTCATTTAAGAATAATGGGACTCTTAATTTTCTTTGCCTGAAAATATTCACAAGGCTTATGCTAGTTGCCAAAACCAGTAGCCTCATAGAGGGGAGGCTGCTGCATCTCCATGGCCCCCAGCCCAGACAGAAGCAAGACTGAGAATGTGTTCCCAGTAGGCACATGTGTGCACACACATACAGAGCATACACCTGTGTGCACTGCCTAAAAGCAACACACAGTAAAGCAGACAGAAATACACAAACACAGATGGCACAAAAGACCTCATTTTGTCCTCTTCTCGGGCTCGACAGGATGGAGGTAGGAACATACAGACATTCATATTTAAAGGTGAATCCCTTCAGCAGTCAGGCTCATACTGGTTTTCAGTCTCAGATAGTGGCAGACCTACAAGTGAAGTCCCAAGGCCACAGCCTCACTCCAGTTACACTGTCAAGAGCTCCTTCTGCATACATGCACACAGAAGAGAGACCCCCCATTCCCAGAAAAGAGCTAGAAACAGAGTTGTTTAAAAAGATAGGACAGACTGCTGCATGTCTAGACAGACATACTGACTAGGCACTTTTCTATGTGCAGCTGGCCCCTTTTATGACCTTTTCCTTCTGTTCCCCCCATTTCTCCCTTTTGTAGCCTTTGATTCCTCTCTTAAACATCTCATAATATCTCCCACAATTTCAGAATTCTCCTCCCCAACATCCCATAATGAGTCCTGTTTCTAAGGACAAAGACCCCTGATTCTGTGAAGTGCCTCAGAGAGCTTTCCCCAGGGACTCGTTGTGCTAGGTCTCACCCAACCGATGGGGCCGATGCTCTCCTGGGACAGCCCTGTGGGGGTGGCATATGGTTTTGTGTTTTTGACCAGGGCTTCCCCAGTGCCTCTGTGCTCTTCTGCGTGGGTGGAGGTGAGCCTTTCATCGTATAACTGAACTGGTTATTTCTGGAACAAGAAATTGCCCAGAAACGCTAGAGATTATCCCTGGGTCAGCCAAGATTTAGGCATGTTCAAAAACGCTGGAGTGACTTCGCGACCTCGTGGTGTTCTTTGATACTGAAGAACATAAAACTCATCAAAAACTGGTTGCTGTTCGTGGTTCCAAGTTGACTCCAAACAGGGGGCTGAGGCTTTTCTCTGTAGCATTCACTCCTGTTTTGACTAGTATTGCACATGCCATAGATTTTGTACTGTGAAAACTGCTCCAAACATAACAATTTATGGTGAAGCTGTAACACATATTTTAGAAAGATAGAGACTTTGAGTCAGGACTGGATAAATAATGGAAAATGCATCACACCATTTAACAACTTGTTCCAATACCAACTTTATTCTAACAGGCAGTTATTTGTCAAAATCTACTGTCTAAAACAAAATTGAAATGGGTTGCACTGATTAGCAGAGCTGTAGTCAATGAAATTCAATGTAGAAATAACCAAGATATTTTCTTCCCTGTGTGCTTGTTATATTAAAGAGCTCTCAAGGATCAGAAGACATGTCTCTGCCTAAGGAACAGAGGCATCTGTGAATGGTAGGGGTGCAATTTCCTACCCACCTCCAATTACACTCTCTTGTGATCCATCTGTCTGGGAAGCTATCGGGTATTGTGTTTTATAATTACTGCTTGTTAAAAATACCGTCTTCGTTGGAAGTTTAAAAACGGAAATCTCAAAAGATCCTCAAAAAAATGAAAGCAAAACTACTTATAGAAAAAAAACCTTTTAATGAGAAAGAGATTAAAAATGGGAACGCTTTACACAAGGATCTGAATTGGAAAAAAAACCCCACAAACAACCTATGTAGAGCATTTCAGTGATAAAAGAAACGTATGTACTTATGAATTTGTTTTTCTGTCAAGAAAGTGCATTAAAATGTTTTAAGATGTCTCTGTAATTGCAGGATTGCATCAAGAGGTGTCCTTTGCCTGTTCAGGTGCAAGACTGAACTCTGAGTTTGGCCTTCAAGGTAATGGCTGAGCTCAACTTCTTTCATCTGGAAGCAAAGTGGCGCATCTCATGGACAGGAAAGATGGATGTATTTGCTAATGGGATCTGGGCCTCCTTAAGTAAGTGTTTGATTTCCCCATAGAGCTGAAATTAGTCAGGGAAACCATGTGCCTCAAAGCCCCTGTTTTCCCCAGAGAATGGATGCAGCTAGCCCCCTTCCAAATCCCCTGGTTTTGGCTGGGATAGACTTAATTTTCTTTATAGTATGGGGTTATGTTTTGGATTTGTGCTGGAAACAGAGTTGATAATTCAGGGATGTTTTCATTATTGCCGAGTGATGCTTACACAGAGTTAAGGCGTTTTCTGCCTCTCACCCCACCCCACTGGTGAGTAGGCTGAGGGTGTACAGGGAGCTGTCAGCTGACAGAGCTGGGACAGCTGATCCCAACTGACCAAAGGAATATTCCATAACATATAATGTCATGCTCAGCGTATAAAGCTGGGGGAAGAGGAAGGAAGGGGGAGGATATGGAGAGTGATAGTGTTTGTCTTCCCGAGAAACTGTTAACGTGTGATGGAGATGGCTGAACGCCTACCTGCTGATGGAAAGTAGAGAATGAATTCCTTGTTTTCCTTCACTTGCTTTTTGCTTTGCCTATTAAACTGTTTTTATCTCAACCCATGAGTGCTTCCACTTTTGCTCTTCTGATTCTCTCCCCCATCCTACTGGGGGGGGTTGTGAGTGAGCAGCTGTGTGGTACTTAATTGCTGGCTGGGGTTATACCATGAAATGAATATAAAAGCAATTAGGAGAACCATTGCATTAAGTGTTAGAGGGCCCTTAATTAACTGGATTTCATCCCACCTGGACCAATCTTCACCTCAGTATCACTGTGAATTGCTTAAGCAAGAAAGAGCATTATCAGGTAGCAAGAACTGAAAACTCATGCATTGTCCTAGTGATTGCAATGGCACGACTCGGTATATGTGCTGATTTAACAACAGACATTGTCTTCTATTTATTGATGAAATTATGGCGTTTTGATACATATCCCATTCTTTGTCTTTGATTTGATATCACCATTTGCTTCTATGGAAAATTAGATGCCTTCAGCTCACCTGAACCATGTGTTTGAGACAAATGATTCTGTTGATACTGTCTACTCTTTCCAGATTACTCTTTCCTAGTTGCTTCCTGCTTTCCTTTCTTGGTTCCTGGTTACATAGAGTTGTGGAATGACAATATTTGCTTGTGTGCCCTCTGTAGCAGGAGTTGATCCATCTATACTAATAACTGCCTGAGAGGCCACCTGAATCCAACTGGACTTGCCTTTTTCTGTGGTGGTACATGTCAAGGATGCTTGTTGCTGAAAGCAAGCTCACTTATCATGTCCAGGTATATACAGGCATACGAGAAGATGCTGGGCTGACCTACATGGCAGAGATACAGGGTCTTGGGTTTATGCAACTAAAACTGGAAGACAAGAAAGGGAAATAACCAACTGTGCTTCATGAACATAGTGGTTCATGAATTGTTATTTTGGAGCTAAGGCCACAAACCCTCAATATTGCATATCTTCAGCATGACACCTTCAATGAAACCATACCAATACCTGTTGGTTGATCATGTATCTTAGTAACTGTGTGACTATTCCTTCCTCTTCAGATGGTCAACATGGGAGGGAGAAAGGGGGTTGGATTATCAGACCAGAGATCAAATTGATCAGCCAGCATAGTCAGTCAGCATTAGAAAGAACAACCCTAAGATTGCATAGGTATGGAAAGAGTTAAAAAACAGAATTCCACTTTGGACATCCAGAGGAATCATGACTTTTACTACATCCCTCTGCCCAGCAAGTATAGTAACAAACTGGGTGGATAAGGATCTCTCTCTGTTTGTAGAGACTGAAAATTATGGTATTTGCACAGCAATAAGCTGCTGTGGGAATAAAAACAGCTCTCAGATGTTTACTGCTGGCAAACAGGGGGATCCTGAAAAAAGAGATCACATAAAGAGTTATGTTTTGTGGCAGAGACATTGACAGTAAAATATATTTTTAAAAGAGATGGTATTCTTACCTGATAACATAGGCAGGGGCTGCTTCTTCTTGGTTTCACCCTGCTGGACCATATTGCACACTCTCTGCAGAATAACAGCACACTTTGCAGAATAAAAGTATGAAAACTTCTCTCTTATCCTCTGCTCTGGAGGTTTGTTAAAAGGAATAAGTGCATCTGGAATGTGACCGGCTAAATTACCCAGGAGCCAAAGACTTGGGCATGTGTGTTGGGTTTAAAGTACAGTTTGTGAGTTAATCTAGATAATATCTCAAACCACTCGTCCCATGGAGTTATGATGGGGTAACCAGATGGGTACTCTACTTTTAGTCACAATTCAGGTGTTGCGCCTGGGGTTCCCTGTGCACTAAATGGACTGCTGTTCCTAAAGAAAGTCTGTAATTAAAATACTCCTTAAGCAACCTTGTATGTACCTTGAGTCCTGGGGAGACATCCAGAGACAAGTGCCCAGCCATAAAACTCCTGGGATTTCCTCCACTGGGCCACGCACATGTATTTCTTCCAAGGCCATATGTGGGTTTGCAGGTAAAAAGCAACCTGAACTGGGGCAGTCAGGGGGATGGGCACACAGCCTTGCAGGAATGCTGGGCACAGCATGGCCCACAGTTGCCATGTCTTTCTGGTGGTCAGGGTGCCCGAGGAGGGGATGTAAGATCTCCCTGTGGCAGTGGCTGGAACCAGAAGGGGAATTTATGCATCCAGAAGGGAGCCAGCTTTGCATAAGGAATTAATCTCATATGACAGTGTGATGAATTTGTGTGCATGTATATCCCCACTCACTGCTGGAGGCAGTCCAAGCTACGTGTCTGTGTGCCATAGGCCCTCCACAACTCAGAGCAAACAGAGGATCCCTTTCAGTCTACGTGAACCATCCTCCTGGCACAAGGCATCCCTGGGTCAGGGGTCACTTCCCAAGCTGGGCACTGTGGCTTAACAATGCTTAGGAAAGAGACTTTGGATTTTGCTGTGTTACACTAGTGAAAACTGCAGAAAAGGAATGGCTGATTTTGTGCTGTTATGATTAACTAATTTAATTTGATAATAGAGCTTTATTTGTGAAAGCCCTCTTTGCCTGGTGTGACCCAGAGAACCTGTTCATGCTGCTCTCCCCCAGCAACCCCACTCCTACACAGCTAAGACCTGATGTGAAGGGGTGATCAGAATCCTATCTAGTGCCCTCCATTCTTGCATAGAGGGATCTGGCAGAAAAGAACATCTGCTTCAGGCCAGGAACACTCTGCAATGTGAAGCAGGTCGTGGAGCATGTGGGCAACTGTGTGGGCAGCCACTGGCAGCAGAGCTGAAGCCGCCTGCCCCGCGCAGGCGGTGGGAGGAGAGTGGCTCCCCACTAGCAGAGCCAGCTTGGGGTGGTGGGGTGGACTGAGCCATCTCTGTTCCCACATGCCACGGCCACCCCAGCATCGCTCTTTCCCAGTAGTTACGTCAGAGCCTGTGCACTTTGCCAGTAAGTTTGATATGACTGACTAAAAGCACCATTTTCCTGGTAAAACAAACACAGACTCCTTTTTAAAAACACCTTTTGATACTTTATGAGCGGGGCTGGTATATGTAACCTATCAAGCCCAACATATGGCTTATTATGACATTTAGCTGATTAAAATAGTCTAGACATAAACTTGAGATTTCAGAAATGTTTAAGCTAAGTCCGAAATACATTTTAATGTACAGTAGATGTATACTGCAATTTGGGCCACCTGTGTCCCTGTAGGAATTATGGAGCAGGAAGTACTTTTGACTCAAGAAGTGTGTCTGAAAATTGAGGCTGTAAATTAACAACAGCTTGTCTATTAGATTATTTCACCCATAAAGGAGTCTGTATATTTCTGAATGTCTTGTGATTTTCAATACCTTGCTGTTGTTACTTTTATTAAAGGAGGCTGGCAACAGCCTGGGCTTCTAGGTCGAGGACATTTTTAGAAAATCGTGGAATAAATAGCAGCAGCCAGGCAGACAGTGGGGAAGCATACCTGTGGCTGCCAGAGGAGGAAACCCCAGCTTAGCCTCTTAGTGGGCATGGCAGTGTCAGCATCCCCTGGCATTCAGGAGGCTCTGCCCGGCTCGCTGCAGATGATGGGTCTCTTGTGTGTTGGTCGTTTCAAAGCTGAAGGCAGGGCTCTGTGTGCACACTGCCATTAACCATCCCTGCAGAAGGCCACATAATTTACCTTTTTGTCAGCTTCCCGGTTGTGCTGCATAACTTCACGTCACAGTATTACTCCACCTGCCTTCCTTCTTTATTTTTCCTCCCTTCCAAGAGTTTGGTCTATTTACAGCTGGTCAGCTATCTCTGGAAAGGCTCAAACGGGAAAGGGAAAAAAAAAAAAAAAAAGAAAAAAAGTCCTGCCACACAATCTGTTCCAAGCCTCCCAAGAGTAGCTCTCAAAGGGGGGAGCAATGAATCCTGAAGGCTGCAGGGAGGGGGTCCTCACTGCTGACTCCTAGCAGGGGGTGCCAGAGAAAGGCTGAGCAAGGCGGGACAGGCCTGGGGCAAAGGGAGGAATGCCTACAGGGAAATTTCTCATGAGGAGGAAGTTACTGGGCAGAGTATGCATCCTAACCCTCGTAAATTGTTATATAATTCCTATCTTGCTGAGCAGTTCTGCCACATGAGTTAGGCCTAATGACTTGCACAGGGCCTGCGAGGGTGGCCTGCGAGGTGGGGGTGATTATTTTGGCAAAGAGATGTGTTATGTTCAGTACGGTCATTATAGAAAGGGATAGACACATTACCCCTCCATGGTTCATCCTCAGGAGAGGTCTGTACCCCCTACGCAGCCAGCCCCCTCCAGCTGAATGGAATAACATGCTGCCTGAGGTACTGGAGGTGGGGGATCCTGTTACATGGACAAATGTTTGGCCTGCAAGAAAAATGAAACCATGGGTGAAAACTCATGGAAACTCTTGGTTCGCTTGGAGAGCAGAGGGCTGTGGATTGGTTGGTAGTACTTCTAGGGCCTTGCAATGCCCCATCTGCAAGGTGGGTGGGTAGGCAACTGGCAGGTGAAGGCAGTAGAGGCTGTGTCCTTGCTCCGGGTCTGGGCTAGGATACAAGTGTCATTTCTCCATCCAACATTACATGATGGTGGAAGGGTCGTGTTCTGCCTGCAGAGAGGTCTCCCTGTCTCATTAGTGCTAGTGGCTCTAACCGTTCAGGCTGCCTGCAGCACGGACACCCAGTCTAGCAGCCTTTCTAATGTGTGCAAGAGCACATTGAGTAGAGAACCCAGGTTATCTGAGGGCCTCCAGATGGAAGCCTGCTACAAGCTGAATCAAGGCAAACACACATGTACAAACCCAGAAATTTCTCTGAATCTACCCTCCTCTTCCCTGGTTTCTCCCTTTTGTAATATCCTTGCCTTGCTGGCTTGGTGTTGCCCTCATCCCTGCCCTTCCAGGCTTGGTCCATCTGGCATGTTTGTTGCTAAATCACTGGTAAGCAGGCTTGCCAGGATGCCTGGCTGTGGCTGATTGCCTGAAGGCCTCTCATTTGCCTTTTAATCTGTGAATAAAAGCCACTGAGGCAGAGGGGAATGTTCTGGCTTTGCCACAGGGTGCCTGGTGTGACTGTGTCAAGCGCATAATGTAGTTTCTTCTTTGCACGTGCTGAGTTGGGCTAAATGGGCTGGTGTGGGCTGCAGCCAGAGCCTGCTTGCACCACAGCCCTGGGCAGAGAGTGGGGGCCAAGGGGCAGGTGAAGGACCCCAGTGCCAGTGGGTGAGGCTGGGGAGAAGGGCCATGGAGGTTCTGGGGGAGAGAGAGCTGTTGTTGCTCTGAATCAACTTCTCCCATCCCAGAACACAGCATATTAAAGCAATTAAGAAAAGCTCTGCTCAACGCAGAGATTTTGAGGGGAAATATGAATGTAAGGATACAGCATTCCTCGATCAGAGGGGAGAAATAGCAGAGAGAAAATTAAACACAGCTGGAATGAGCATAAGAAATAGATTAATTCCACGAGAATTTCTTTTTTCTTTCTGTTCTTTACAAATTATAGAAGCTAGGGAAACTAGCACTTCTTAATTCCACTCGGTATGCAAGCCTTTAATCCTCTAGCCTGTCAGCCAGCATGCACTGAATTCAAGTGCAAGACATTTACCCCACAAACCCTTAACTGGGGACACCTCTGCTCTCCCTCGTGGCCCCTCCACATATTCTCATATCCTTCTCACCTCCCCCTGTGCTGCTGTGAGAACAAATACTGTGGACAGGGGAACACAGGAAGATATATTGGGAAGTTATATTTGCTGGAATGGTGTAATACTGATTCACAATGATGAACAGTGCCTATCTGGAACAGCAATATCAGGTTTTCCTCCCAATATGCTTGTTAGAGTGGGGATCACCTCTCAGTTCTGAGGCTGCACAGCACCTGGCACAATGGTGTCTTGGTCCACGGTACAATGAGGTCTTGATCCATGGCTCAGATGTTTAGTTTATTGCAATATAGATGGTAGATAGTAGTGGGATTTGTGGACTGAGACTCGCAAGCTGCTGCTGCTGCTGTGGCAAGTGCTCAGATCCTCGTGGTTGTGGACACCTTATGACAAGGTTCAGCAGGACCTGTGAAATCCTGAACTTCACCTGAGTACTCCTAACTTATGGGGGAAGAGAGAAATCAGAGCAAACAAGAAAACTATGATTGTGTTTGTGCCAGTATTGCCATGCATTGCTCTTACTTCTGCTGGATCCTAAATGAAGTGGCTGTGGAAGTCCCTCTGCCATTGGCTCAGAACAGGGATCAGCTTCACCTCAGTGCCTATAGGGTCTAGAGCATATACTGAGATGGCAGCCGAGTCCAGGGATGCTGGGGTGAGGGAGCTGGTGCCTGGAGCTGCCCAAAGCCACCGGGGTACGAAGCAGCACCCCTGCCCTGTGCACATGGGCGCAGGCTGCTGCAGAGCCCCGCAACCCGGGGTGCTCCCTGTGCCAGGACACACTGACCCCCTGCCTCAGCTGGCTGCCGTTCCCCATCATACCCTTCCATCCCTCTGTCTTCTGGGGGTTTGCCTCTGCTGGGAAAATCTGTCCTTGGGCTTGTGGCTGGGCTGTGGGATAGTGCTCTGCTCCTGAAGGGCCTGGGAGGGCTCAGCCCCACAGCTCTGCCTGCGGCACCCTCCCAGCGACGCCTGGGCTGCAACAGCTTGTGCTTAAAAAGGCAGAAGGTAAAAGAGGAAGAGGATACTGCTGGGTGCTTATTGTGGGCACTGCAAAAGCAGGAAAGGGTTTGACAGAACAGATGAAGCCTGTTTCCATAATGTACAAATTGGTACATTAACCAGCACTGGACAAGAAATGCAAGTTATGGCTGGCACTCTGCTCTTACCTCATATAGCTGCCGGGTAAAAGCATAAAGGATAGCCCTGACTTTGAACCTCTTGGCTTCTCTTAACTTGTATTGCAGCCATAATATTAAGTAAATACGTGTTTTCTTCTGGGAAGATTTTTTTCTTTGGAAATGACAGGTTTTGTCTTTTTTTTTTTAATAAAATAGCATATAGTAATAAATTGTGTATCATTTACCTCAACTACATGGATGACTTTGTTGGAACTTGTCCAGTCTTCAGTTAAAGATATATTTAAGCAGATTTAAAATACAGTATATATTTAAAATGAGGTGAATAATCCTAGAGGCATTTTGAAAATGGTGTTTAAGAAAAGTCTGTTTGTGGTATATTTTGGTATCTTCCGCCCCCCCCCCGCAGTTAAGTATAATGTCTTCAGTGATGCACTCAGTCTATCACAGACGATAGATGATTAAATTGAGCAGGTATGTAGAGTCCCATGCAAGAGCACAGTATAGATAAAATACCCTATGGGAGGTCTGGGAGCCACAGCTGCATTTTCCAGTGTTCTGGAGAACCTCCTGGGCTCTGCTGGGTTTCTGGAGCTGCACCCTTTGAGCTGTGCTGGAGCATCCAGGTACCCTCATGCCCTCTTCATCTGTGACTCTCTCCTTCCCTATCCTCTGCCCTGACCGTCTTGTTTCTCTCCTCCCTTCCCTTCAGGGTCACTGCCTTGAGAGAGCCGGAGTCATTACGCCATTGCCAAGCCAGCTGGCAGGCTGCTGTATACAGATGATATTTCCTGGCAGAATGACTCTGATGGCTTAAAGCTGCTTTTTATATATTTTTTTTAAATTTTTTTTATTTTTTTTGCTATCATCTGAGCAGCATAAAGAATCCTTAAAAGAGGAGAATGGAGACTACACTTCTGGAGAGAGTGGATATGAATGCCGTATGATGTAGTACAAATCCCATAGATGCAATTGCTGAATTTTGGCACATTAGGCTCTGTCTTTTCCACTACCCTGAAGACACTGATTTTTTTTTACTTCCTGCTCAGTATGGTGAGTTTCCCAGAAATCCTCCAGAGCAGTCAGAGGAAGATTTTGCAAGACTGGCAGGAAGTTTAAGGGATGTTCAAAGCACACATTATAGACTGCAAACAAAGCTGTGCAGATAATTTAGGCTACAGGACTATAATTAGATAGAGGAAAATGTATGCTGTGATAAACCCAGCTACTGTTCTCATAGCATGTGATTGATATAGTGGGCACAAGGCCAGGACCAGAAAAGGTCATACCCATGATTAAAATGCTGCTTAAAACATATCAGATCTGATGTGCTTCTTTAGGATGATGAAATGCTGGTTCAGATTCTCCTCTCCCCACATCTGAGCTGAGGAAAGATCTGTCCCAAACAGGTTGCTTGATCCCCTTGCAAAACCTAGTCAGAGGCTTTTCAAGACCATGGCTGATTACAAGCTTTATAAAATAGGGGTAAGCAGAAGTCCTGATGAGATGACCTATTTGCACCAGCATAATTCTGCATATTTTATCCAAAGGAACCTTCTGCGGCAGCTAACATCATTGCATGGGTCTTAATTGTTGTCACTTCTAAAGCCTGGATCTTGCAACTCCTTCAGTACCTTTGTTGTATAATAAGGATGCCTCCAAGAGGACAGAGTATGTCCCATAATTAAGACATTTAATCTACACTCTTGTTAAGAACAGGCAAAAACTCCATCCTTGGCAGGATTTTGGTGTAAAATAGATGTAAGAGTCCCAGTGAGCTCACTGAGAGACAGTCAAATTCTTATTTCTCCAGTCAGAATTAGAGTCATTGTCAGTTTGCAGTAAAACAGACTAAAAACAAAAGCTTGACATTTAGCATCAGAACTGAAAATGAAGCAGTCATGCTCTTGCCTTATCTCTGACATAGGCTTGCCTTGGCAAACTTGACATGTCATCTAGTGTGTTGATGCCTTAGTTTTGCCATGTGTAAAACTGTGATATCTACACTGTTTTCTGAAGGTGCATGGGAGATGCATGGTTAGTAGCTGATAAATGCAAAATTTATATTTAGAAAAATTACACATTTATTTGTATAAAAATTCAGTGATAAATCAGTGAATTAAAAAATCTGATTGCTGGGAAGGCAGGGAATGAGTGAGACCTTCAGGCCCGTAGGCCAGCAGTGAAATGTGATGGTAGGACTTCTGGTTGTAAACTATTTTTTTCCCCCTCTTCTCTGATACTCTAATTTAAAAAAACCCAACCAAAAAACAACTAAATTATATCTTAGGGTTTTGAAATAGCATCAAAGGCATAGCTGGAATGCTTATAAATAGCTGTATCTTTTCTTGAAGGTGTGGTGTCCAAGTTTATTTCAGGTTTTGAGGTAGGAAAGGGATGCAGGCCACGGGCTGCATGAACCTGGCTCCCTGTATTTAACCTCCTTGCTCACTCGTGTACTCAGACCCTGCTCCTCCACAGCCACCTCGCCTGGTTTTTTGCGCCACTTGTTGCCTGTGCTACACACCCTGAGGGATGCCAGTGTATGTGCTGGCTTGTGCCAGTGCCCCCCACCTTTGCCATCCAACATTTGCCTCCTAAAACCTTCCCCTCCTTTCTATTCTCACTCGCTGCTCCTCTTGGGCCTTCTTTTTTCCCTGGCTTTAGACACATGGTCAGAACACAATTAATTCCTTCCCACATGTCTCCTTATGAAAGACCCAATAACATGTTCCCTTCCTCTGTGGGGGTCTGAAGTCTCCATAACCACATCCTCGAGCAGTGCTGCCAGTGGGGCAGACACCTCTGTGGCTGGCACACTGTGCCACATGTCAGCTTGCAGTGAGCTGCGAGCAGAAGTGAGATGTGTCAGGCAGCAGGGCAAAAGCCTCTCCTTTGAAGAAAAGCACTGGAGAGCTGTGGATGTTGATCTGCAGAAGGGCCTTAGATGCTCACTGCAGCCTAGGGGAAGGTGGCTCCCTGAAGATGGATCAGGAAGGGCTGCAGAGTAGCATCATGCAGCCCAGTGGCAGAGAGGTCAGGCTGCTGGGAGTGAAACCCAGCATTTCTTGTCTCAGTGTTCATGGAATGAGCAGTAACCACCAGCCTATAAATAAGAACATCCAACCAAACAAACAGAAATAAGACTAAATGTGAAAAAAAAAAAAAGGAAAGGAAAAAAAAAAAAGAAAGATAAAAAAAAAAGATCCGGGATGTTGCTGCTTTGACTCTGGACCTTGTCGTCTTCTAGGACTGATGAAGCGACTGGGTGGTTCTTCAGATTCCTGTGGTCTGAACACACACCCTAGTCATCACAGAGATGAGCTCGGAAAAAACCAGTAATGAAAGAGGGCTCTGATTTATTTCCTGATAAAATAACCTTTGCTCTCAAAGGCTAACATTTCAGCTTCAGCTTGCAGAGAATGATCTTTTATTTCCATCCATCAAAGCCTACATCATGCTGGATATCCAGAGACTATTCTTCACACACAGCCATGTGTTGGCCAATGAAGGAAAATTACTACCTGTATTTTTTATTTTTTTTTCTCTGAGGAAGGAGAAAAAGGAGGGGGGCTGGAGTCTGTATTAAAGACTAGAATAATTACTATCTATTGCAACCCTCTGACTACGGTACAAGAAAAACGGCTTAAAAGTTCTGTGAGGGTCAAAGTTTTTCTTTCCAGTGTAAATAATCTCTGTGTTTTTTGCAGCCTTTGATCTGAATCGTCATCCAAATGGTGACAATCGTTCCTCTTTATTTTTGTCCAGGTAGACATCTTGAATGAGTATGCAAGGGCTTTCTGCTCTGCCACTGTGTTAAATCTATAGCACTGTATCATGCTTTTTGTCCATTACAGGTGTCATTTTGGTGTGAGGTAAAAGCCTGCAGTCTTGACTGAGACCGACAAGAATGAAAGTTGAGATTTCCCGTTCATAGAGCCAATTTCACACCACATTGTGCTGCAAATGGCTATGGGAAACAGTCAGCATAAGTGAGTTAATAGCGAGTCAGATATTTATTTGCAATCAAAATACTATCTGAGCTTGATACGTGATGAGCCAGAGGCACCTGCTCTGTAAAGGAACTGGTTGAAATAATGAGTTATTTTTCATAAAAGAGAGCCTGAGTCAGCTCATTTTTCTGATAATGAAACTTTTTTATGTCTGTGGGCTGTGCTTGGGGAGAACAGAGTAGAGAGTCTTTCAGTGTTCATTCGATCATCAGAACCAGCAGTGCTGAGCAGCGAGCCCCAGTGCACGAGGGATCAGGGTTCACACGGCCAAATGCTTCGGCACTCCCTATGTGTAATGGAACTGGCTGGGAGTACCAGCTCAGATGTTAGCACAGGGTAATGCCAGGGCTTTCCCTGGATTGTAATGGTGGATTTGTGGAGAGTTGGGAGCCCTCTGAGTAGGTACATCACAAAGAGAACTGTTTTGTTAGCCTGAAGCCTTCAGTGGGTTGGCCGTGTGGCCACGCGGTTTTGCTGGTGTTTACTGAGCTCTGTGAAGAAGAAGTACATTGCAAGAAGCAACTTGTGTGGGTGTAGAAAGCAGCAAGGGACTGTTTTTCTGTGAAGGTGGATAAAGGATGTTCCTGGGCGTGTGTACTGTATGCCATCCAGCATGTGGGAACAAATGTTTCTACCTACAGAGATCAGCACAGGGATGTGAAAGGCAGGAGGAATGCAGAGGCCATGACACAAAGTCTCTGGAAGTCAGCAGGAATTTCTTTTTTTTTTTTTTTCAAGGACCTGAGTTCTGGTTTTTCCTGGGAGAGCTCATGCTATCACAAGTTCACATAGAAGGTCCAGAAAGTACGGGATGACAGGGAGAGAAAAGACTTCCGTGCAGATGAGTGGAGTGATGCTGCCATAGGTCATCTGTGGGGACTGACACACACACCCACATACTCATACACCTCTCCCTGACTGCAGAAAGTACAAACTTATTTCCCTTGAGCTAAAAAGAGAAGCATTTCATAGTTGGCAAGTAATATAGAAATGCTTCTCATGGGGACCAGGCACTACAAACAGAGGTAAGAAATTCCTTTGCAAATGGTGTGGTAGGACTAAGGATCAGCCTCCTGTGTGGGTGCTGCCAGCAACAGTTAATGGGAGGTTCAAGGGCTGAATATCCTCACTGCAGTCAGATAAGGCTTTGATAAAGCATATTAATGTTAATTTTATTATGAAACAATATAATAATGGAATGGGACATCCAGCTATTAGCATATCTACCTTGGCTATAGGAAAACATCAATGGCCCAAAACAGGAGCTAGAAAAAAGTTGCAGAATAGCATTAAAGAGCCATCATTCTCTCATTTTCAAGTTGTGGTGTTAAGGACCTACAGGATTTTACCCCAGTTCTCAGCTAACCAGTCCTCCCAGCTGTTGCTCTAAGCAGTTTTCACGTAGCCTGACTTTCCTTCTAAGTGCACCCTTCATCCACAAGGACCCCATGAAAAGGATTAAGCAAAGATTAAACATTATAAGCATATAACCAGCTCATAAAATGAGTTCTAAATGCTAAACATGAAAGGGTGAATTTGCTCTGAGATCTGTTGGCTCAGGTAAACTTCTTCCTCGAGAGACATATTTATCACTATTGTTTATTTGTATTACAAGAGGCATCACTGGAGACTGGGGACTTCACTGTGTGAAGTACAACTCAGACATCCAGTAGAAACAAATTCGCACAGAATATTTTATATCAATACTGATAGGAGAGGCGTAGGCCGATAATAAGGGAAGGTTCTCTATCCCCATTTCACAGCTGGGAAACAGGATGAAGGGCTTTGCCCAGTGTATAGTGTTGGTCATGTAAAAGCAAAGGAGCTCAGCCCAACCCTACAACATGTCTCACATCAGATCCTTAGCAGGATCAACCTCCAGTCTGCCCTTGCAGCTGATCAATACAAAGCCTGAGCCCTCTGCACTGTCCCACCTCATGCCTTCCTATGACAGACCACTTTTATGCTTAAGATCAAATGTGAACAAGATACAATAAAGCTCCTGGAATATAGTCTTCCTTCACAAGGATAGCTGATGACCTAACCATTAGCTGGAGAAGTGAAAATGCTGTGTTGTTTATGTGACTTACATTGCCAAAAAAGAGAAGAGGCCACAGGAAGAAGATTCATTTTTGCATGGATGACTTGAGATCAAGGATGATGGGAGAAAAAAACAAAATAGAGATAGACCTATGTTTATAGTCCTTAATAAATGATGTGATTTTTTCAGGTCTGCCAAACACGTGAGAACTTTCCCAGAATAATTTATTTTACACCTGACTCCTCAACAAATAGCCTTTATGTGTGTAGAGTTTACAACCAAAGAAGCATTGAAAATTGCATGTGCCAAAAGAAGGGTTAAATTTTGCATTAAATTCCAAACCTTTCCTTTCCTCTAGGCTAGCTAACATTTCCTATCATCATCTAACCAGAGTTTGTTTTCATGTCTCATTTTCTTTTTCTACTGATGTATTAGTCTGGTAGGCTGAGTTTTCTCAGAGGGTGGACTTTTGTGCAAGTTTCATTAAAAATATTTCACAATACCTCTCTAAAATGTGATCTGTGCTTTTGTGCTGATTGAAAATGGTACAGCAGCTTGTTAAAGCATATTCTTTTATATTTCATCAAAACAGATATCTTTTAAATGGAAATCTCAACTATTATGTTTCTCTGTGGAGATTAAAGTGAGGTTTTTAAAACTGTCAATACAATTGCTTTGAGTCTGATTCTCTTGTCAGATGTACCTCAGTAAATAAGGAGAAATTCTTCTGAAATCAGTGGAATTATTCCACTGAAAAACTCCAATGCACGATCTATTGAAAGCCCTTGTTTTTGTTATGCATCAGTCAGGCTGTCTAAGCTGTCCCAAAGCTGCCTGTTTGTAGGGTATATTTAACTAGAATATTAATGAAGGGAAAAGTCTAAGTATTTGCAGTTAATGTATTTCTTTAAAAGTTCACAATAGGAAACAACATGTTCCACATTACCACTTACCTCCTCTAAGGCAAGAGTTGTTCCGATGGGTAAACTGTGTGAGAAATTATGTTACATACCATCATGGAGCCTTATGTACTTTGTATATGTATATTCAATAAGCAATCTGAAATTCTTTAAGTCTGCAAATCAAAATGCTGCTGTGTATTATAACAAGCTGTGTTGTGCCATACCATCTCCTCTCAAGTCACAGAAACAGATGAATAATTCACTAGGATTATATTTATTTATTTATTTTTTAATTTCTTAAATAAATACTTTAGTGCTGTTCATTTTAATTTTGGAATCCAAATGTTCTTTATCATTGCATCAGAACAAATACTTTGCACTTCTTGTCTCCCTGATTTACGTTCTTTGGTTTTGGTTTTTGAAACTGTCCAGAATCTTGAGATTTGTTACGATTGTTTGCTGCCATGTTGCCTCGAGCACTCCTCTTTTTCTCTCTGTTGGATAAGCAGACTTGGGCCTGCACAAAGCATGTATGGGAAATCTCCAAGAACATGTGTGGCAGGAAATGGTATCATATATTCAGGTCTTGACTCTCCTCTCCCTGTTTCAGCCTGGAACCAGAGGCCCTTTGTAATGCTGGAGAAAATTTTCACTGCTGGACTTTTCTTAGGAACTGGATTGCTTATTCCAGCTTGTTGATTAGCTCATAATTATGATGATTATGCTCTGCTCATCAAACATTCTCCTGTATAGGAGCTTAATTTAAAAACAGTTGGCTTTTCTCTCTTTCACCAACCTGCAAGCCTTAGAATGATCTGCAGGTGCAAACTTTTGCTAAACCAAACTTAAATAAGGTGGGAAGTTCAAAGATGATGCAAAATCTCCTCTGTCCATTTCTCCTGGGTTATGTAAATAACAGAGGACAAAGGCTTCAGGATCATAATCTTTGCCCTGATCTCTTTGCTGAGTAGATCTGGTTGGAAAACAGAATTTCTTTTCATGGGAAATTTGACTCTTCCAGATTTGTTTTTGTTGTCAATGAGAAAGCTAGTTCTCCATTTCACTAACGGGGAAAAAAAAAAAAATTAGGAAATGTCAGATTATTTTGTTTTCATTATGGGAAATGTATTTTGTTTTGGTAATATGGAAATATTTTGTCTTGATATGCTGAACAACTTTAGTTTTTCAGAAAAAAACAAGAAGAGAGACTGAATTATGTCTTTCTGATTTCTTTGGAGATTGGCTTATTTGTCCAAATAATTTTTTTTTTTTAAATTTTTTTTTATTAAAACAAAGCCCAATTTTCCAAAGAAAACAGTTTTGTGGAAATGCTTTTTAATACCAACCTCTTTTTGCTGTTGCTGAATGTTGTACAAACTGTCTTATGGATCCAGTTTTCAGCCAGTAACTGAACCAATCTCTATACCTCCACCTGAGTGTATGTATATATGTTGCATGTGTACATACATGTATGGACAGGACTAACTTTTGCCCTCAGATACATATTTAAATCCCAGTGGAGATTTTGATCAGCGTTGTGTGTATATGAATGAAAGTAGAATTTGGCTCAGGATTTGTAATCAATATATAAAGCTTACTGAGTGATTTGAGATGCTTGGAGAAAGCTGTTACATAAATGTTAGTCATTATTATTTGTAATAATTACCTACAGCTGTAACTATGGCAAACCTCCATATAAAAACAGCTAGCCCCTGACATATGGCTTCTGTGCTTCAGCCCCAGATTCCAACAAAGTGCACAATAAACTCTTTCTTTAAAAGCATGTGCCTAAAGGGAACATGTAAACTCTGGCATATGATAGCAGCCATAACGAGGAGAAGAGAATTATGCCATCCTTATTAGCAGCAGCAGTCTGACTCTCACAGAAAGGAATGGGTGTTGGATTGGACCCTATCACGTGAATAACATGCTTCTCAGATGGATTACAGCCATGGGCAATGTAGGCAGCAAATTAAATTCAGGTTGTAACTGGGTCAGGGCTGAAGAACATTTTGTAACCATATTTTTCCAGTGTGGTTGCAGATTAGCTGAATTCTTATTTTGGGTTGTCTTCATTCTCTTTGGTTGTGCTTTTAAACTAAATAAATAATAATTACAATAAAAAAACCCCCAAACCATCTGAAACAATAAAAAACCCTCGCAAAGATCTTTCCAAGACACATAAAACCTTCCAAGCATCCACTTACCTTTTCCAGCTTTTGCCATTTCTGACATGGCCACTACAGCCATTTAAGAGATAAAACACAGAAACTGTTGAGCAGCACACAATGCTGCTACTCAAGAGTCTCAGGAGGAAGCAAGGAATATGGCATCTGACTGCAACTGCTTGGGTATTTAGGCAAACAGCCTGTAATTTCCAAATTGATTTTGGCCAGGAGGCCAGGGCTAACACCCACAATAAGTATAAAGTGCCATGGGATCTTTAATGACCCCACTGCTTTGGACAGAGTTTTACATTTGTTTAATGCACATTTTATGTTTGTGAATAATATACTCCATAAAACATATACAGTCAGGAAATGCCAAACGTTGCCAGTTTCCCAAAGGCAATTTCAGAGCTTGCAGAGAGCACTCTCAGGCCTCGATTCATGATCATGTTAAACTTTGTTTATATGAGGTAATCCAATATTTTATTCATTAAAATGCACCATGCACCTAAGAGGAATTAAACAAACACCTTACTATGAACTAAAATTGTTCTTTCCCCTTCAGTGAGTATTAAGCAGGAATAGTTCATGGATGCCCAGTCCTCACGCGGTCAGGGAGGCTGGGGACGCTGGCTCTGCCGGCTTCACAGCAGCTCTCCAGATCTGCTGCTGGGTCCCTGTTGGCAAACGTAGGACAGAAAAGCCTGGAGAGAGCAGAAGGAAACTTGTGTAATGGGCTGCCCAGGACTATAAAAGACCTTGGGGTCCTTTTCAAAGATAGCAGGTGGAGATCATGTCTTAGGACGCTGTGAGGCTGGCAATAGCTGAAGGTAAAGAGAGATGGTGGGTGCCATACTGAGAAGGAGAGACATAGAGCAATCACCCAACATAACGTGGCATTAGATAATTAGTAACAAAATGAGAGAAGTAGCTACATCTCAGAATTCTGATTGGCATCTTCTACAGGCTGCTCGGATCAGGTTCTAATTGCCACTGAGTAGCTATGATGGGAATTCAGGTTTTTCTATGGCTTTAATGCAGCTAGAACGGCCCTTTGTATTATCCTGATGGTAATTTTGCTTGGGTGCAAATAGACCAAGATTTTCAAAAATAGGTCACTAAACTTAGGCTCCGAGGAGTTTATATGTAGACACTTAACCCAGTGATCTGATTAAAAAAAGACAATCTGAGTGCCCAAGGTCTCCTAAAGTTGTCAGATCTGTAGCCAGGTACAAACAGCAAGCTATAATCAGGTCTGAGCAATTATGTATATATTTGTAATTTTAAAGATTATGCTTCTATTCTGGTAATGACTGGGGTTTTAAACAGCCTTTTGTATTCACTTTATTTATTTATTTATTTTAAGGAAAATGATGGTGATGGCTTCCTGAAATCCAGATACAGTCTGGTTCACCTGTGGCATCCTGATCTATATACTGCTCAGCACAATGTGCAGAATCTGGAATCAGTGTCAGAAGCAGATACTCATCTGCCTCTAAAGTTCCTAACTTCTATCAGTGCTGAGAGCTGCTGAGACATTCTACACTCAGCAGATGGATCAGATACGACTGTGAACACCACACACCTAAGAATGGTTTCATATTTCCACATAATTTTTTGTGGATGACTTCAAGTGCTTCTAGAAAAATATTAGAAGTGAGAAAAGCTGCACAATATTTTTGACACACAAGTGAGCATTGTCCTGAGAGCCACCCCAGCATAGGTAATTTCAATCATCTCTTTAAGATTAATCTAAAAACCTTTCTGAAGACTGATAAATAAAAATGTCATCTTGTGGCTTGGGTTAGTGTAAATAAAAAAGGGTCACCTTTTTTTATGTCTTCTAGGGGGTACTGAGTTCAGGTTTTTCTTGCCAGCCCCAATTGTTGGTACAAAGCAACTCTGGACTTTGAACACCATTTGTAGTTTTCAAGGGTCACAGACTAGCAATACGTGAGGTTCACTTCTGATGTGGATGTGCCATTTGGAAGACATCTGTCCTGCAGAGCCTCAACATCTGACCTTTCACTAAAGACTTTGTTGCCTGATAACAACTGCATCCAAAACAACCTGGTATGCGCAAGCATGTGTGTGTGTCATCTATTTACGCTCATGCTTTGCTGCTGCTCTTTGCAGCCACTCCCTTCTGCCCGCCAAGCTCTGTGGGCTGCTGGAAGGAAGGGAGCATTGCCAGTGCCTCCATGGCCAACTGCTGGAACAGCTCTCTGATGGATGCTGACTTCTTAAAATTTTCCTTTCTTAAGAGATCTTCTTGTGCTGGACTCTGTGGTATGTAGCACAGAGGAGGTCAGGGTAGGTAATCTTAATATTTGGCCTAAAAATATATTACTCTGTTTTGTTAGTCACAACCCCAGGAGCATTAAGATGGGGTGTTGTCATGAAGACGTCTGGTGTCAGGAGACTCATACCAGGAAATGCAGGCCAAGACTGGCAATTTTCAAATTTGATATAAAACAAAAGGGTGTTTCTGTAAAAATGATCAAAGCAGGGACTCATCTCGTGTGGGTATTGCAAAAAGTGTGTTTGGAGCAAACAGGCTACGAGCGCCCTTCACACAGTAGTGATGCTTGAAACAGATCATCCCCCTTTTTTAAATGTCAAGTCTCCAATATATCATCCAGCAGGAGATCCTCCTAATTAGTTTAGACTTTTCTCTCATGGGTCACACCCTTTATCACTTCCCACTCTGTATGACTTGACTTATGGAACACTTGGCTTCAGACACAGCCTCAGTCCTGCTCTTTGCATGCTATTTGCACACAAATTACTTACATCCCCGTATTAGTCATTCTTCTGTTTCAGTGATACATTTTTTTGTATGTTGAGAGTCTGAGGCAGAAGGAGTATAGTTTGGCTATGTGAAATTGTCCCCAGTCTGGGAATAAGTTCTAGCTCTTGATTAAAAAGTAACACTTCAATGCTTGTAAAATAGCATGGCTCAAGTCAGCTCGACTTGAACTGATTTTGTTCCTCTGTGCAGCTCAGGTGTAAATCTGAGCACATTTGTTCTTTGAAGTATTGGAAATACAGGATGAAAAGGCCCATTTGGTGTTTCTTGTGTCATCTGCATAAAAGTATCCTGGGACAGGGGATAATACCTCTGTCTCTTTGAGGCTGGGGGGATGCCTTCACCATTGGACACAAGCATGAGTTTCCAAAATGAAGCAATGCCAACAGTGTGATTGGAAGACCCTCTATGCCAACCAGCCTTTAGTATGCTGGGTGGGGTATCTGCTGAGGAAGGGATAAGGTGATATGTGGCTAGGGGGCTGGGTGTGAACCCAGGTAAGTGAACAACACAGCTGCTTAAAAGAAAAGATACTACCTCTCTCTTTTTCCTCCATCTACTTTCTTTTTCTCTAGTGCCAACAACTACAGCATACAATATCAAGCTCAGAGATATGGTCAGTGCATCACCACTAAAGTGGCCATCAGAAGGGACATAGCCCAGGTGATGACAATATTAGGATCCTAGCTGGGGTTAGCAAAAAGAGAGAAAGAGAGATCCTGAGAAAGCAGGTCTTATGAATGAATACAAGATTTTTGATAGCCAGGGAGCTTTATTGTCAATGAAATTATTTACATCCAGGACAGAGGGTATCACCTCAGAGAAAGTAAGTGCCTGACTTATATTAGGAGCTGAGGGACAGCAGAGACAAGATGTGTGTCAAGTTCTACACTACAGCCCCAGCATATGGACCTCTATTCTTCTGGAGTCCTGTGGTACAGGGCTCATCCCAGCTCCTGCATGTGGGGAAAGGCTCAGGAATGTGAACAGAAGGAACCACACTTGCAGAGTCATAAATCAACAGGCACATAAAAGGAATTAAAAGTGCAGGGCTTTTCATATTGTGATTTTGGGGAGCACTCACTGAAGATTATTAAGCACTCAGGCTGACAGTACTAGTAACTCTATGTAACAGAGACTGGAAACAGGCTTTACGAAATCACTACTTTGATATAACTGTTCACCAGAAACAGCTGGAGATAATTCTTCATCTGTTGCTGGAAACAGCTATTTCAGTTTAGGATCAGTGTGTGGAGAAGAAGGTGGTTCTGCAACTCCCCCAGTGTTCCTGTTTTTCACAGCTGACTGCAGAGCAGCAGTGGGTTCTCCACTGGCATCCAGGTGAAATTGTAAGGACATAACCTTGTCCAAAGGCTTGGTGGATGTCTGCATGTCCTGCAATGCCAAGACTTGCCTGAGGCACAGAGGTTTTGTCTCTGGGAAAAATTAGGAGGTCTTGACAAATAATTGTAACATGCTGTTATAGAGAATCACAGGAAGGAATGACAAAATCCCCAAATGATTGAGTATTCTGTTCCTTTGTAACATTTTGCTTTTATTAATGAAAATTCTGTGCACATATGTTATTCAGTGGCCAGTTTGCTGCATCCTCTGTTTGAGGCCCTTGTAACATACATAAGAATTAATACATTCTTCTGCTTTCACCTATTCTGTCTTCACCTACAGAAAAAAAAGTCTGGAAATTAAGAAAGACACTGAGCTATAGATAATCTTCATAAAATCATGCAAATTTTTTGTATGTTTCAGCTGATAGGAGTCCTATCATGTGAGTTTACCTTCTGTTTTTGGCTTCAAATGAATCCCATGTTGCAGAGCAAAACTCAGCAGGAAGAATGAAGTTTTCCACCCCAGATGGTAAATTGGTCCAGTTTCACTTGAAACTTGGCTTCTTTGCAAATGTTGTTGCACTTGACCTTGCAGATTAATATGAAATTTCAAACAAAGATTGTTTTACTATGTAAATTCAGCATGCACATATTCCATTCCTGGACATAACAGGACTTTCCAAGCAATTACTGCTCTTATCTCCAGCTTAAAACATGGAGATTGTCCCTCTTGGGCTCTCACTCTTCTCACTGCTGACACTGAGGTAATATGGAAGGGAAGGATTGAAAATGGCCTGCCCCTAGCACCATGTGGAGTAATGATGAGTCTCTTGGACAGGAATGGAGACACCGGATGAAGGGGCTGATGCAAGAGCTGGGTTGGAAAGTGATGGGGTGGAGATTCAAAGCTTTTGGGAGTGAAGGCAGGAAGGGCAACTGGAATGTGGGTGACTCCTGAAATGAATGAGAGGGAAGGTGGGGTGAGGACAGCATAGAGTAAGAAGTGATATGAACGTAGAGAAAGTCTGTGGGAGTAGCAAAGTTTGCTGTCCTCGTATCCCAGCCCAGCTCTGCCTCAGAAGATATACATGGGGAAATGATGAGCAAAGGTGTGTCAAATGCTCACCGCAGTATCAGGACTGTGCACAGGCCTATGCACTGCCACCATGCACTGCCATCTGAGGTAGCCAAGACTATGTAGGACCTCTCAGATTTGCACCCTTCATGGTACTCTCTTTGGTCACAGCATCTCAGCTTGGGACATCCACAGAAGGGCTATACTGTTTAGGGCCACTTTGGATTGGCTCTGCAGGTCTAAGAGCGCTGGGCTTTCCAAGCTGATTGTAGTTTTTGTATGTAATAATTCATACAGAATAGTTACATAGTAGCCTGGAGGAAACCTTGATCTGGGCCACACTTTCATTTGCTGACAGGAATTTCATCCCTGGCTTCAGTGCCAGAGATGATAGTAATTTTTTCTTGATTTTTGCATCAGCAGTTCTATGTTTTGGGATAGGAAATTAGGTCTTGTTCTTCTTGGACATTGAGGAGACAGAAGATGCCAAGATATTTCTAAGCCCCAGAAGTAGAGGCTATAGAAATGAATCAGAAGCCAAGCCAAAAGCTTCTCTTTTGGACAACTGCAGCTGCTGCTTTGCTTGAGCCCAAGCAGACACTGCTGAATATGCTGTCCTGAGTACTTTCCATTTAATCTGGCATATGGGGTTGAGATTTTGTACCAGAGTTGCACTGATTTTGTCCAAAGTTTTATTTTTTCTTTTGCCAAGATTAAGATCCACTCGAGGGTTTCTATTCCAGCCAGCTCTTCTGCAGGTGCCAGGACATGACTGGATGCTTTAAAGCCTTACTCTTTCTTATAAATGACATGCCGGCCAAGCTCCATCGCTACTCGAGAGGTTCAGGGGAACTGTCAGCATCTTAGGGAAAAAGGCTGGAAGGAATGTGAGGTGACTCAGTGCATCTCCTGCCTTGAGCCACTGTGGTTGTGTTGTCCGCAAGGGGTAATGTTTTCGGAAGCACGAAGTCCCATTTTCAGCCACCAGTTCCCTTTGTTATGCTGGAAGCAGAGACTTGGGCAGGCTAACTGTCTTGAACAAACATGTGTTTATCAGGTGTTGAAACCATTGACATCTCTCTGTTTTCAGAGGATTTAAATTTTTTTTTGTTTTTGTTTTTGTTTTGTTTGCAGCCATATGCAGGAATAAAAATATCTTTCTTTAAAACCAGAAATGTACACTGTATTCTTCTACATTGAGGTATAAGTCAGCTCTGTTTGGATGAGATGAATCGACCTCAAAATTCCTGTAATTTATCCCCAATAAAACGGTGAGGTATGTCATTAAAATAATAGGATTGTGTTATTATTTTCTGGTTTTTTTTTATAGTTCGAGTCATGGCTATGTTCCATCAAAACACGCCTTGAGATTCAGTCATTAGCTGCCTACATGTCATTTGAAGCTCTAGTCATCCTGCTTCTTACAAATGTAGAATTGTTTTAAGTGCAAGGAACACATAATGCAATGGAAAATTTCACATCATATCTGACTAATACAAAAAAACTTGATTTGAAAGGTCACAGAAAAACAGTGTGGTGCAATGCACCTCTCACAAATTCTTCAATGTTTGCCTGTGGTTTAGCTTCCAGCCTCTCTATTGTTGTGCTACTTTCTAAGCACCATTTCCTCAGCACCTCTGGAAGACACTCCTGCTGTAGCCTTACCCCTGCTCCTCCCAGCAGCCCTGCTTCCTTGGCAGCCTTCAGCTCACTTGGGTTGAGGTGACAACATAATGGAGCTGCTGATGGTCAGGTTTCAGAAAACAATCATGCACGTTATGAGAAACAATCACTAAAACACAAGCACTTAGAGGAGCCAGAGATAAAAGAGTCTCATTTTTTTGGCAGCCCACGTAGATGTTCTGCAATGACTGATGATATGACTGTTATCTTGACACCGTACTCTCCCATGTTGAAACTGTTTATGGGAAACAAACATCATGTGAAAAACAGATTGCCAGACACTAAGTAAATCACTCTGATGAGGAACGAGTCAAGTACTGCCAGTTTTACCCACACTGTCATTGTTATGATGTAACACATTCCTCATGACTGATATTGTATCCAAATTAGGGCACAAAACCTTCTCTTGATCAGTTAACCGAAATTCCCTGCCTTGTAACAACAACACACACGCACACGCTCCCGCGCGCACACACACACACACACAAAACCTGAGTTAGTACAAAATGATGCCCTGTGTTAGTGGTGGATTAAGAAAGTGGGCAGAAATGACAAAACCTGTAAATTTTATCCCCTGCCCTCTTTAATAAGCTGTTGCAATTTTCCGAGTTCTGCTAGTAATGATTAATAAACGTTTGGTGTGCTAAACATATGGAAAAAGCATCCCATCTGGACCATTTAGAACTGGGACGTAGACTTTATCTTTGTTTATTTCATCCTTAGCTAAAAGGCTTATTATGAATTGCAATAATCCAAGAAGCCAACCATGGAAGACAGACAAGCTCTTTAGATAAAACCAAAAAGGCAAGTTTTCTAACCGAGGACCAGATGTATTTTTGGGTATTGCCCTTGTACATATTTAGCTGAGCTTTTCAAGTGGTGAAGATTTGCATGTTTGTTTTGCAATACTAATGAATATGTTTTAGATTTACATTTTAGAAAATGGAAACTTTTATCTTCTTGGGGCTTTGTAAGTTAATGATTTCCAGAAGATAGTTTGGTATCCTCTTTTAACCCTTCACCATTGAAAACATATCACTTTCCGAGGCACAGGGATCTAGGGCAGGCCTGCTGAACTAAACCCGGGAGATATATATGACTCTTTCTATTGTTTATTTCTGGAATTACATAAAATGTGGGTTTTTAATTTTCAATCTAGTGAAAACATATGTAAATGGCAAATTATTTTAAAACTAACTTAACGTGAATCGTGGGGTAGGCATTACTGTACACATGATCCTTTAATCAGATAAATAAGGAAAATACTTTTGGAAAAATATAGTTTTGAGACACAGTGTCTTCCATGAGTGAGTTAGTTTCCTCCAAGATAGACTGGTTTAGTGTAATAAGGAAAATGTTCTGTATAACATTTTTACTTCTAGTATAGAGAGCAAAGCTGTAGTTTCATAACATAGTATTTCACCCTTTGATTTTCTGTAGAAAGGTTATAAGAGAAAACAATTAATGAATAAAACATAATTTTTCAAAGGCTTATCCTCACTGGCAATTTTTATTTGACAAGAGACCGATCAGAAATGAAAAATTCTTCCTTAGGGAACAACAGAGCATTTTAACACAAGAGATAACTAGAGCTTTGAACTTTGGGTGGTTGACAAATCAGTGTGAAACAGCCTTTCTTCAGAATTTTTGCAATTGTTCATGCGAAATATGATAGGAAACTAAGTATGATCTTGAAAGAAGATGCTGCTTCTTGTGCTTATGTTATAAAATGTTGTAGACCCCTAACTAACCGGAGTGCTAAAGTAAAGGTGCAGTGTCCCAGAGAAGTCCTGGCCTGGAAGGTTGTCTTGTGTACACCTCAGAGAAGCTGAAGTCATGTTTGGTGAAAACACTTGTGGTATAAACAGTCTGGTTCTCCGGTACCCATTGTAGAGACTTAGCAGGCCATTCACACACATGCAAATATATGTATGTCTGTTGATGTGTATATATGCTCTACTAGGCTCTGCATTGCACGTGTCTTTATGGGGAGGGGTTCCTGGAATCTAGTTAAAATCCCAGCCGCAATATGGAGGTCGTTCAGTAAAGCAAAAAGCTCGTCACATCTGTTTTTAAAGAAAATGTCAAAGTAAAGTCCTTGGTCCTGTATGGTCTTGGCACAGCAAGGGAAGGCATGACACTGTGCATTCATGGCACAGTGTCTTCAGGATCAGGAACTCCAGCTCCTCTGATCTATTTAACCACTGCCTTGGACTTGGTATGGCAACTTGTCAGCTACTTATGGACAGGTCCTGGATTTCTGAGTCACTTTTAGAAGCTGCAGAGAATACACGTAGCTTACTGTGATCTCGGATCTGCTGTTCATGCATGTAATCTTAACAGCAGACTGCAGATCTCAGCTGGAGTAAACCAGTGTTACAACCCAGGCAGCTCTTGTGCAGAGCTAAGGACCTGACAGCATGTGTGAAGGTAGCAAGTGGGATGGGGCTTTCTCAAAGGCCATGCAGCTCCAACTGGTACATCAGAGTAGTCAAAGGGATCTTACAGTCATTGGCTGACCAAAGCTGGCTTAGACTAGTCAACCACAGGGACCAGAAGCCATGTTGGGGATTGTTTTTGAATCATGCTGCTATAGCTCAGTCCGTTCTCACCAGCATAGGCACTGAGTACATGTCTGGGCACAACAGTTGGGGGACACACAGCTGCCAGTGGTGTGTTCATGAGCTTTCAACCAGGTGTCCCTCTTGAAAAAGGTAGCATCATAGAGAGAAATGTCCTGTGTGCAGATCTGGCCCCAAGGCCTTTGGCAGCATTATACTGACTAGTCCCATTATATTGAACTACAAGCAGTTTAAACTGCTGAGTTGCCCAGCTCAGACTTTTGCTTTAGACACAAAATTGTGGAGGAGGTGTCCTTACCTTGGGGCAACAGTGTGTTTTTCATAGAGCCTGTTGGTGACACTTCTTTTCCATTACTTTAGCAACTCTACTGACTACATGGGCATTTTTTTTTTTTCTCTAGGTGAAACTGAGGTCAAAGCAAATTCAGTTATCCCTATTTACTTTGCCACTTTTTTCCTTTTTCACTGTCTGTAACATTAATACCTCCATTTCCAACACCATGTGCATCAGTATGAGTACTGCTGGAGAACTGACAACTGTGCTCTGCTGAAGCAGTACTAATACTATTTTCTAACACTGCAGATTTCTATTTGTGTTAAATTGAGAGTGGCTTATGCACCAAGAGGCAGAGAGTCGTTCACTGCATGCTTTGCAGGGAATGGGAGCCTTGCCTAGACCATAAAAGTGGTATTGCTGTGCTTAACATGAACCAAGTGAGCTCGACTTAAATTCTTCCCATTTCTTGGTGTGGATATAGGACATACTGTGTTGGCCTAAATTAGTTAGTCCACGTTAATTAAATATAACCTAAATATTTCTTTTTCTCTAGGCTGGAGAAAGCTGATGCGTTGCCTACAGACCTTTCACTGTCCAACCTTGAGTACATACAGGATGTGACACTATTTATTTCATCTTACTCCAGTTTTCCACAGGACTCCTGATTCTTCCAGTGTATCTGTGATGGATAGAGAATGAAGCAGGCCTGTCACATATGAAGCAGGAAGAAGTGGGATGGTCTTGTGGTTAAGGTATTTGCTATGATCTAGGAGAAGTAGCATTTTTCTGTCATAAAGTTCCTGTGGGAGGTTACATAGAAGTTTCCCCCAAAATTTTTGAAAGCAGCTGCTAATATTTTCATCATTATTTCTGTGAATTCCATATAGGGCATTGAAGTCTGATTTTCACAAAACCAGATGAAGTCAATAAACCCTGCAGATGTGGGGCTGATCTGAGAATTTAAAGTCTTGGGTGGTGGGCACTGTACATCGAGTACTAGTGGTGAAGAAAGAAGGTCTTAAAAGGTCTGAGTACAGGTTCCCTCAGATTTATTGCAGACCTTTTGTTTCATCTTGACCAAGGCATCTATAGCCATGTTCAGACAGCCCTAAAGCACATTTCTCTTCCTTGTTTGCATAGACACTAGAACCTGTCAGAGCTGGAGGGGAGAGATCTGAACATCATTTCTCTTCTGACTTGAGATGCTACTGTAATAGCAATGCCACAGGTAAACACTGGTGGTAACTATTTGAATGTAGACCCCCATTTTATAATCTCATTTCCCTTCTCTACAATAGTATAGTTATAAAGCTAACTTTCTTACTTCACATGGATGTGGTGGCTACACCTGCAACAGTAAATTCAACACGTCTGGCACTGTTCTCTAATGCCAAATGGCACAAGGAGTTTTGTTCATGTCATTGACCTTTCTCAGTCTCCAAAACAGGAAGGCTGTATGCAAACTGCCAGTTGAGAGTGGGTCCTGATCTCTGATCTCTCCAAACTGTGCCTGTGAATGATTTGGGAAAATGATGCTTGTCCCAGCCTGTATCCATGCCAAAGACCATTCCAGCAAAACAACAGTAGCAATGGCATAGTTTTGGCATCCAAGAGTGCTCCCCACCATTGTTTCTTTTCCTACTATAGATGAAGCCTCTATCTACCAAAGGGAACCAATAAGAGAAAAACACAACCTCAACCCTCTGCATGAGACAAGAGGCATAATTCTAGCATAGGCTAGAAATTAGATTTCATTCTTTCTTTGCTCTAGGTTTCAGGAGCACATGGGTGGTAGGAAGAAGAAAGACTGATATGAGCAAGTCTTTGACAACTCTGACTCTAGGTGGTAATTAACTTTTTTCACCAGCCAGCATCAAATAGAAACACTTCAAGACACCCAAGCAAACCTGAGCAGTTATCCAGCTTTCCAGCAGTCTCTTCTTTTAGCTGACTTAGTAAAGCAATGCTTACATGTGGCAGAAGCTCAGCCACACCTATATGTGCTTGTTCCTGCAGCCTAATTACTGCAGCTAGACCCGAGCTTGCTCTACCCATGCTCTGAGTTGATAGACGTAACCTGTCTTGGGAAGCAATATGTTCTGGCTGCCCCAGGAGTCATGCTTTAAGTTAAAATGTATGTCAGGTCTTGCTTACTGCCAGAACCCAGGCAGCCTGTGCATCTGCCTGCGGAGAGGCAGGAAACAATAGTGGGAGTGCCATGCTGAACTGACAGTGCTGTGGAATGTCCATCTGGAGCTGGCTGGCAAGTGGCCTGCCATCCTGAAGGCCAGGCAGGGGAAGTTGAGCGTGACAGTTTCTGCCATATACACAAGCCATAATATCGGTTTAGCTTAGTGATGCAGCAACCTTCCAGTCAGAACCCTGCCTTTGCATAAATCTGGCTGCGTATTTTTTTTTTTTCTGGTTTGCTTGCTTGTTTGTGATTTTAAACATATTTTCTAAGGAGCAATCAGGAAGCACCATGCAGTCTGCTGTGTTGGGATTCTCCAGTCCAGGAAGCATGCAAGATGTTTGACAAGCATCACTGGATGGCTACAGGTGACTGAAAGGCACTTTGTGGCCTTTGCCAAAAAATCATTACGGTCATCTCGAAACTTTGAGTAATAAAAAACTGACTCACTTCTGGAGAGTATAGTAGACAAATTTTGTCAGAGATTACAATGATTCAGCCTGGCTGAAGATCTCAAAGAAATTATTGTACTGGTGGAATTTAGGGTTTACTCTTTGGCCCTGGTAAGTCTGCTTCTCAAACAGGACCTTCTCATTGACTTCAATGATCATATTAATATTTTTTTTCTCATAGAATTAAAAAAAGCAATCAAAATCTTGTAGTCTCCTTTTGGCTCGTTTTCAAATTAAACTTTCACTGTAAATCAATTGAGAGGTTTACCTGAGAAGGAGCCATTGTAATTATCCCATCCCCTGATGTTATTTGTAATGACCATTTCTCACAGTATTTTCAATACTGATAATTTACTGCACCAAATAATACTTCATAATGCACTTTCAAACCCTGGTTCTTCATGAAGTGGTATGAGTGGAAAGTTGGCATAAAGATTGTTAGCCTATTTTTGTTGTTGTTTGTTTGTTTGTTTTAAGAAGAATAAGATATTACTGGTTTATAGGGCAGAAAACTCTGCAAAATTCATATAGATTTCCACGTACCTTTTCTTTCACAGACTCTGGACCAAAGCAGGTTTATTTTTAAATACAGAAACTGAATTTTGTTAATCTTTTTGCAAGTTTCAGTGTTACCAGTTTATAAGAGGCTTGGTAATTCTGACATACCTTCCAAGGGTGTTTCCTGTAACTTGGGGCTTTCCTGAGAGGTGCTGAGTGCAGTCAGTTTTGATTTGTTAATACATTGATTTGTTAATACATTGATGTTGTTCTGGATAAAAATGAAAGAGAAAAGAAAGAAAAAGAGCTCTGTTTTTCAGCAAAAGGCAAACCAAATTTTCACCCCACTCCAGCAGCAACTGCTTCAGGTGTACAGCTGCATTTGCTGCTGTTAGGACAGTGACATAGTAATTTTGCAAAGAGAATGGATTTATTGGGCCAAAATTGGTCCCCAGATTGGATAGGAGGAAATGTGATCTTTTGTGACTTTGGCTGGAGATGGAAACCTATACAACAGTTCAGACTTCTATAAGCTTTGTGAGAGCAGTGGCAGGGTTTGGGGTCCCTCACATGACATGCCTGGAGTGCACATAGATTTGGAGCCCTTTTTTTGACCCATTTGGGTGAATGAAGGATTACCCCCTCATATGCTTCATCGGAAAAAGAGTCTAACATTGACTTGAACTCATTAATAAAGAAGGCTGAGACCAGGAACATTGTTTGCCTTTCTCAGATCACACTCTGGAAAAGACAAAGTTAATTTTTTCTTTGACTTAAAAGCTCTTTACAATGGTCTCAGAAAATTTCCTTTTATTTTGGTGCTGTACCTCGCAATAGCCATTAGTTCCCCTGTTCAAAACCTCATAAAAAAAAAGGATTCTTGTGGATACAATTCCCACGAGAATATTGTGTAGTTAGGATAATACACAGTCAACTGGGGTTATTTTGCATCTAAGGAGATAGAACAATATGGAGCTATTCTCACTTTTTCTGGAACTTTTCTCACTGAGAGAACTTTAGAAAAATCCATCTAATTTATAGGACTCCTTGGGCCTGGGGACCACACATCAAGCTGCAATATTTAAAATATCATAGCAGCAGCACAATACCATATAAAAATAACACAATAAATGATTAATAGACTAACTCTCTCAAAGTCGTTCCGTCTGATTATTTCTTTACAATTAAAACAAGTTGGCAGGGTAGTTTCAAAAGAATAAGTGATTACTCTCTGAAGCTATCCACTGCTGGTATTTGTTTAAGTTTATAAAGCAGGAGCTCATTTGGCTGTCTGCTCAGTGCTGTGTTGTGCCGTATAGACACCCCTCCTGGTTTCCAGACCTACCTTCCCCACTGCTCACTCCCACCGTCCCAGATGCAGTAAGCACGGCTTGTCAATGTTGTACCCTGGCAATATCCTTCTGGCAGATGGCTGCTGGTCATTTCTAGCAATATAAAAAGGACAGCCTTGGGGCAGAGAGTGGTCCAAGCTAGTCTGTGTCTGACTTTAGGATTGAGCTAATACAGAAAAGCCTGGGAAGCGCTTCCCTCTCAGCTTAAAGAAATCTGGAGAGAAGCACCTGGACATCACAAAGGCTCAGGAGAGTGAGGTGTAAGAACTTGGATAATTCAAATGAATTTGTATTTTGCTATTTTGTACAAAAACGTGTCATTGCCATTAGCACTGAGCTGTCAGTTTACATATGTGACAACAATGTGGATCCTTACTATGGGCAAAATAACTGAAGGACTAAGATACATGTACATAGCCCAGGGATTTCATGGCACCAGTAGATGCAGTGAACTCTGGGATACAGCATATTGCTTTATGGGACGTATTGTTGTATGTGGGGTTTGTGGGTGCTTAGGGACAACTCTGCCATTGTGTACTTTTTGCTGCTTGTCTGTCTTTAGTGTGCAGAACTGGATGTGACTGAGATGTTCCCAGCTGCCATTGGTTCTAGGCTCATGGAAACAGTATGGAACAGTTAGAGTACATCTGAACTCCCAGGTCTGGGTGCAACCACACCCTCCGGTCACACCCTGGTGCCATTAATATTGTAATGGGGTCTTGCAAGGCACCATCCCTCTATTAGAGGGAAGCCCATGTGTCTGAGATAGGAATAAAATGTACTGTGTTCCAGCAGGTCTGTTGGTCCGGATAACTAGGATTGCAACACAAAGCAGGAAAAACATCTGCCCTGCAATGGAGACACATCTATTATATTACATGGATGAAAAACTTCGGAATGATGAAAGCATCTTCTCTGACACTGACACAAATGTGGGACCAGATGTGTTAGCCTGGAAGCTGCTGTTGCTCTGCTGTGGAAATACTGACTCCGTTGACCATTGCTACTTTGTGGAAACCAGCTGAGGTCAGGAAGTCCCACAACAGTCCAGTTTGTTTCCTTTTAGAGAGAGCTTGGGATCTGAAATACTTGGAGGAAATATTGAAGAAGATTGAGGTGATGAGGTTCCCAGAGTATGTGTAGGTATGAGAAACTCTTGGGACACATACTCTACTCTTCCCCCTTGAAATATTCCCGAGTAGGTCACTGGTGCGACATAGGCATTGACAGATCACTGGTAGTGGCTGACAAGTAACACTGTGTTTAATGAAGGAAGATCCTCAGATACACAGTTAACGCAGATTTTTGAGAAGGTGTTAGTGAGAATTTTGCACTCTGTGTGTAGGAAAAGGACTCCACTTTCAAAGAAATCATTTTGTGACATTGCTGAACGAGGAAAACCCAATGTTATGAGGGAAAGAAAAATAGAACTTTTTGTCTTCCTTTTCCTCGTTGCTCTCCATACACTGGTCTTGACCACAGCCATGGCTTTCATTCCTCTGCTTGAGGAACCAGCAAACATGTCTGTGTTGCCACATGAGCTCCCTAAACTAAGCGTGAGGTTTAACACAATGAGCATCACATGGGAATGTGTCTCTGCCATTTAGCCATTGATTATTTCTCAGCCAGGAAAGTCAGAGAGGTACTTTCCCTTCTTCAGAACTTAGAGGCTTCCTTGGGGTGCTTACATCAGGAAGGGCTTCCTGTGATGAGGACACATGACTGCAGTGGATTTACTTTTCTCATGCTATTAAATCTCCTGCAGTGTATGTCTGATAGAAATACCTGGTCCTGACTTGGACTTACTTTCACCTCGCTTCACTCTTCTGAGGTCCATGAAATCCTTCTGTTTCCTAATGAAGATCTCTATTCCTATAGGTACAGGGAAGTGGGATCCACCCAATCCATAAACACTGAGGGTCTAAAACTGGTGCTTTTTCCTGACTCCAGGCAGAAACAAAGATTTAGTGCATTATCTCTTTGAGGTAAGCTAAATGTACCTGCTCACGTATGGAGCCTGTCAGGAAAAGAAATTTCTTCAACACAAAATGTGATTTTAAAAAGGTAGAGGGGAATCAATTTAATCTCAGCGAGCAGACTTCAAAATTGTGGCTACAGCAGCCAGAGCACAGCACTCAGGGGACAGATATTTGCTGAGCAGCTATTGTAGTGAGCAGAAGCAGCTCACAGAGTCTTAATGCTGGTGACCCCAGATACATACAGACTTTGATAGTTTGTCCTCCTACATCTCACTTACATGCGGACAGCACAAGCGCATGAAAAGGTTTGTGTCTGTCACACCAGAATTTATCAAATCCCTAATCCCGGAAGGTGTAAAGACTGGCATTTTTTGCTTACTCCAGGCAGGAAGGAGAAGTTGGTGCATGTATCTCCTTCTTGTAATCTAGAAGTATGTCCTCGCATACACAGCCTGGAAGAAAAATGAAACCTGCTGATGTGAGCTTGCCCTTTCTGCTGCTTTGTGAAAACTAGACTTCCCTGGTGCCTATCCTTTGAGCTGAAGAAAAAGCAGATGATGGTGGTAACAGGGTGCCAAGCCTGAAGTAGCACACCTAGCCTCTCAGCAGCGCTTACCAGTGCTGGCTGGTTCTATGCTAACATGGTAATGCAGCTTTCTTGGCTCCAAATACCAGCAGAGCAAGCTTGCATCTGCCTCAAGTGCCCTCTGTCAACAAGACTTTCTAGTGCACATCAAGCCTCAGATAAAATCTTGGAAGGTGTCTTCCTGGGATGTGCTAAATATCCTCTTCTCCCATTCACCTTGGTGGGAACTGAACAGCATCTCAGCACCACTCATTCCCTGTGTTGCATCACGGAGCTTCAGGATGCATAATAGCATTTGTAATAGTTCTGTACACAATGAATAACACATTATTCAGTTGTGCAATGAGGTGTGGATGGGTTTGATTTCCTGGGCAGAATCAGCTCTGTTTATGAGCTAGCTCGTGCAGTTTCTGTCAATGTGGTACAGGTGTATTGGTGAATGTCTGTTGGTTCCTTGGATTTAAGGGTGAGACTGAAGGACTGTGACCTCATCACAGCCACAGAACTTGGAGAGAAATCCAGTTCCTGTCTGCAGGAGTAGCTCCCCTCACCTCCCTGTTATGATGCTGAACACAAATAGATCAAATAGATCATTTTAATACAAAGTGAGAATTAAGCATTAGAGTAGTCTAATATCTCTTTAGATTAATACCGAATACCACAAATGTTGCTAACTGTTCATTAGTAAGATGACATGAGGACTCTTATTTTCCTTCACTGTTAATAAAGTGTGAGAGGTTTTGTTATTTAGCTTGTGATAAGGAAATCATTCCTCCCTGTCCGTTATGCAGCATGCATAGACCAACCTAAAAAGCTGTCATTATCATTTGCTACAAAGATAAGGAATTGAAAACTAACAACATATGGGCACATACACACAAACACACAACCAGATCCACACAAACACAAATATATATGTGCAAACAACCCACAGTCAACTGAACAGTCAAAAGTAATTCAGCCTTCTTTATCAATAGGGAAAAAAAATGTAACTTATTTTTCAAAGTTTAGAAAGCCTCAAGCAATGATGGCATTTGTGACAAGTTATGCCAAACGGTCATTATCCCTGAGCACACAGATCTAGTATTTTTTGATAAATACACAGGAAACAGCTCTATCTATATTAGTCTTACATACCATAATAGGCACTGGAACATGATAGGGAAACCAGTGTGGCCTGGGAAACTGAGACCCAGGTACCTGCCTCTCCTCCCTGTGACATCTAATTGCATGCTTGATTTCAGGTAAGTCACTTCGCCACTCCTCCTTTTCCCCTTTCAAACATCTCCTTTATTGATGTTCAACAGTGCAAGACTGAACCCAGTGAATCTTTGCTGCTGATTTTTATGGACATACCAGTTATACTGTGAATCCAGTTCTCGAGGGTGGTGTTTATCCAGTCACCATCAGGTTCTCCAGGTCTGGGTGATGCCAGGGAACAGGGCTGGCTGGTTTTCAAGATGCAACACAGATGCAACTACAGGCTCCAGGAAGCACTTGTTACAGGCCCTTGACGGAGATGCTTTACGCAAATCAGCAGCCTTTGCCTCCCTCTTTATCCCCAGAGGAGATTCAACCTATCCAAGATTTGACTCGCTCACTGAAGTGCCTTTTTCAGGCAATGCAGCTACGTAAAGGAATGTGATAAGGTGCAGTCTGCAAACATCACATGCAACTGTCCTGTCCCAGATGGCTGAAATCAACATAAATTTCCTAAACAGACAAAGAGTTCGCTCTTATGTTTTTACCACAGGTGGAGTGACAGAATGCTTTAAAGTCTTCACTCTGGTAAATCAAAACTCTGTTGACAAAGTAGAAACCAGAGCCTGCACCAAGCTTTTTGATAGCTGAGGAATAGAAAGCATTTGCTTTTATGCCACCTCACTGGAAAAATGTCATAGTTTACAGTGACACTACACTATTTTGCAATGAAGAAAGACAAGTGTCATAAATCAGCTACTAATTTTACTGTGAATGAAGCAATTATTTTAAGTAATTTGTGGTCAAGGTTGCTTGTCACTGCACTTTTATTCAAACTCATTTCAAGTAATGCTTTCTTAACCTCACTAAATAAAACTGGGGAAACCAGAAAGCAATAGATCTTCATTAGGGTCCCATGTATATGCGTCAGCTAAACCATTATCATTAGCAAATCCATCAGGCGTATCTAACCTTGGTCCAGCATTTAGGTCTAATAAGATCATTAACTGTTTCATTTACATCATTATTGAAGTTCCCTAAACTATCTTTTTTTTGAGCCCTCGTCTTGTTGATGAATACTATATATTAGCAGTTCAAGACTGAAGGAAAGACTGTGCTCATGTCACTTGGATTCCTGAAAGGTCATACTCCAATGCTTATTCAAGGATGACCCAGATTTCTACATTTTTCTTTTAGACAATAATTTCTTCTAGGGGAAAATTCATAAACTTCGTGAACTTATCAGAGAAAAAGTGCTAAGCAAGTCTGAACACATAAAATTGATAGATATGAAGAAAATTAATCAAGAGAAAAAGGTCTATAGTTCTTGAATGCCACAGCAGAATTGGTCTTTGTTAAAGAACGTAAGTCCATCCTCTAAATTCACTCAGTGGAAGGAAAAGATACAATGTCTAGTAACAGACCTCTCTGGCTAACTCAGTAATTCTGTAGCAACTGTAAAACTGAAAAAGTAATACACAGAAAGTGAAATCCAGGTCAAGAAACTAAGGATGAGTTTAAAAGAATAGCACGAGTATGTAGACAAAATGAGAAAGGCCAATGCACAAAATAAGATAAAGCCATATAAAGGGTAACATGAAAACACTGCATAACTTCCTTGGCAGTAAGAGGAGGACCAGAGAAAACATTGGCCAGCTAATAAATGGGACAGGAAAGCTAATAACAAAACATGCCAAGAAGGCCAAAGTGTTTAATGCCCTTTATTGCTTTAGTCTTCATTAAAAAGCCTGACTGTAATCAGATGGTTGACACAGTTAACACCAGCCACAAAAGGGTAAGAACTCAGGCAAGAATAGGGGAAGGAATGTTTAGAAACTGCTTGGATAAATTAGATTTTCTCAGATCAGTCAGGCCTGTAATTCACTCTAGGTTACTTAGGGAACTGGCTGAAAAATCCTGAAGGCCATGGTAATTATCTTTGAGAATTTGGATGATGCTGGGCTAGAAAAAGGCTGACAGAGTGCCTATTAAAAAAAAAAAGAAGAAAAAAAGAACACAGAGTCCCAGTTGACCTGACTTTCATTTCCCAGAAAGATCCTTGGACAAGGGATCAAATGATGTGCAAGAGAGCAAAGCTATAAGTAGTTATCAAAGTGATTTGTCAAGACCCGATCATATCAAACATCCTGTTTCTTTGTTTTTCCTATGATGGGGTAACAAGTCATATGGATAGGCAAGAATTTAGTAAGATTTTTGACACCACCTCAAATGGCATTTTCATAAGTGCCCAGGGAATTGTGGTCTGATTCATGGGCCTCTAACTTTGCTGGGTTCAGTGAACAACAATACTGAAAAACATGATGCATTACTTTCCATGTCAACTTTGGTTCGAAGGTCTCGATCACTCTGCTGCCCAGAAGTTAGGACTGCTGATTCTTGACAAGGCTGTTGGAAAATACCAACAGTGCAAATGGCAGACAAGAACCCACTATCAGCAGTTTAGTACTGCCCTGAAAGAATTTATCAGGTAAGGCTCTGTAAGGGACTATCCTGGGGTCCAAATCCTCTGTTTTCATGACAGTGACTTAACTGTTGGACTAGAGAGCACACATTTTAAATCTATATATGACTTTAAGTACTGACAAATTGCAAGTGCCTTTGAGGACAGGCCTGAGAAATTGGATAAATGTTCTAAAAGCAGGAGGATAACATTGAATATAAACTGACATATAGATAGGGCTAAATGCCTCCCTGAATACTTGATGGGAAATGAGAGGAGAGGTAGCAAAGGTCTGGGAATTGTAGTTGATCATGAGCTCAGCATGAGTCAGTAATGGCATCCTGTTGTGAAAGAAGCAAATATTATTCTGGGATATATAAACAGCAGAGTTGTACAAAAGACTTATGAGGTAATCCTTCTATTGGTAAAGCCTCCAGTAGGGAGCTGATTCCAATTTTAGGTACCACACTTCAAGAAAGATTGCAGAAAGTCCAGGGGAGAGAAATGAGACTGGTCAGAGGTCTAGAAAATATGCTTTGCAGGGGCAGGTGTCAAGGAATATGTCTGCTTAATCTATGCAGAGAACGCTGGTGAGAATTGTGCCTGCCAGGCTTTAAATAAATAAAATACCATTTCAATGAGATGATAATAAACCTTTCTGTCTCTATTCATTGTGGATAATACAATAAGCAATAAGCTTAACAAGGATTTAAGTCATCTTTTAGTAAAGTCTTTTTTTCTCTGGAGGAGATTCTTTCAGAAGGAATAGCATCCCTCTGATGGGGACCATCAAGACCAGATTGGTGAAATACCTGCCAGGAATGCTGCAGGTAGAGCTGGTCTTTCCTTGGACAGATTGATGGATTACCCCCATTTTCTTTGTTTCTATGGTAATGGGGTTGCTTTTTAAAAAAAATTCTGAGTTCAGATTGGTACATATTTACCATAAACAATCTCTGTACTTGTCATGAATACAAACTATGAAGATGCAGTGCGTGATGCTAAACTTGTTGATGTGTAAATCAATGTGTAAGTCAAGCATATGGTTAGTCTAAGTGTATTCACTTCTTTTGGTAAACTCTCATTTTCTCTTATTCAAATAACCATTAGTGACACAGCTTGGCTTTGGACACAGGCTACCCTTGTGCCTTTCTGTCCTGAGCCTCAGAGTCCTGGGTCCTCCTCATCCAGGAGAAGGGCAGAGGAAACAGACATTTGGTAAAGGATGTGCTAATCACTTCCATGGTCCTGGCCCCATAAGTAGGGCTTGGGAGGTGGAGGAGACTACTCCTACCCTTTCTTGCCACACTGCAGAGATAACAAGCAACCTTTTAAGAGCCTGTGTGATCATGAATGGAATGGTAGCTACAGTTAGTTGCCTCTCTGTGGGTACCCAGGTCAGGCAATGCATCTCTTTACAGCCTACAAGCTGAGTCAGTCCTGCTCTGCCTCTCCTCAGACCTGGTATCCCTCAGGCCACTGCCCCTGCTCCCACCAACCATGACTGGTGTTGGGTTTTAAGGCTGCAGAGGTGCGAAGTCAGCACACTTCAACAATCCAGGCAAATGGTAACCCATAGAAACAGGATTAGCCTGGTCCAGGGAGGTGGATAACCTCGCTGGAGGTTTGTTAGAGACAAATGCACTTGATTGCTTCTTTCAGGGGCAGCTGCAGTTACATAAGGCTGAAGTGGCATGTAACTGCAAGTGCCCTCATTTTGGCCTGAAAAGACATTTTATTCTTGTACATGGCTAAAAAATGTGAGCCAGGAGCCATAACACCCATCTCTGTAGGCAGAGTCATCTTGTTTTGCTCTTTATTCCAGTGGATGATGCCAATGCTTCGTTGTTTATTTGGATTTGGTTTATCTTATCCAATGTATTTTGCTCTGGGCAAAGATACAGGCATTAAGTCAACAAAAGGACCTAGGTGTTGCAACAGCAAGTGTTGGAGCCCTTAACTGTTAGGCACTGTGCCATATAGTGGAATCCTGAGCCCCATCTGAAATACCCGAACTCCCTAAACAAAGCGTGAGGTTTAATACAATGATTTATCTCTAAGCATCACATGGGAATGTGTCTCTGCCATTTAGCCATTTATTATTTCCCAGCCAGGAAAGTCAGAGAGGAGGAAACAGTGTCTCATGTGACTTGGGAGAACCTTACACCCACTGAATAACAAGCAGCAATGGGGGGAAGGGGCAGAGGGAAGCTGAACAATTTGGAAACAGCCTGAAGGCAGAAATTTGACACAGAAACTCTTTGGCATGAATTCCTCAAGAACAGTTAGGCTGATGGAGGAGAAGAGGGGTTCCTAAATGATTTGTGTGTGGAAGGCAGGGTGCTAAGCTATTTACATAATTTATTCATAACAGTTTGTTCAGTTGGCTCTACCAAGGACATTGATACTGGATGCTTTAAATGTTCCCTGTGGGAGGAGTGAATCTGACTTTGAGTTAAGCCAAAGGCTACAGACATCTCTAGGGGCCTTTCTGTCTCCCTCTATGAGTTTTGGATCGAGCGCTGGGGCTTGTGCTGCTTGGTCCCATGCAGTGATTTTATACCTGTGCAGGGGGGAAGCCGAGCACTCCCATATCCAACCCACTGATGGACTTCTGGTATTTTCTTTTATTCTTGCATTCACCCTCTGTGTTGTAGCTTAGTACTCCAAGCTCTCAGGCAGTGCATACTCTGGGAATATAACAGCGACTATCGGTTATGAAACGTTCTCAGATGCCTCTGATTGCTTGAGCCTTTTCAGAGCAGCACTGTTCTGCAGGGGCACGGGAAAGATAAAACTGCCCCACTCAGTAAGTGAATCTCACATTGTGCTGGGAACAGGAGGGTCCCTCACTGCCCTGCTGCTCCCTCCTGCTTTCTCTTTTTTGCTATGCAAAGTCACATGGAGATGAATTAGATGCCTGTACTGAGATTTTCAATGGGACTTCACATAATAAAACAGAGACTCAATAATATTACCTGTCAGTGGATCTCTGGGAAGCAAAAAGGTCCCTGCCAACTCCTGCTGGATCTTGAGCAATCTGTGTGTGGCGTCGGCATAGCAACCCACAGATACAAATTCCATGCATCATTTGTCTGGGGACTAGCCTCTCTCCAACCTTCAGCCTGGAGCTTGACACTGGCCAAGTGTCTAGTTAATCTGAGTCATTGAATTGCTGGAAGGGACTATAGGGTTAAACTGGGATAACCTAAATAGGCTGATAAAAGGCTATTCAGTAAAAGATGCAAGTGCCCAGCATCTCCCAGGTTTTAGCCCACATGCTCTCGAGTCCTGAGTTGAACTTAATCTAAAAGAATAAAGGGTAGGCACTGGAAATTCCCCAAAAACTTGGAAAGACACCCAGTGTGATCTTAGTCTCTGCAAGAGCTGGAAAGATTTATTTTAGAAAGAGGTTCGGATGGTTAAATATTATTTAGAAGTGTGGTTTCATTTTGTATGTACAGTGGTTTTTTCTTAGTTCCTTTCCTGTTCTATAATCTCCTCTGTTTCTTCAGTGTAATTAGCCTGTTGTTTTCAAAAGGCTGCTGATTGTGTCTCTTATATATATGTGTGAATTGAACTTATTATGCACTGGCTTAGCTCCCTGGGCTCTCTGTGTGTGTTATGTATGCTGCCTGTGTGGTGCGATCCCTGACCTGCACCAGAAGGAGCTTTGGAGGCTGAAATATTTGCATGTGGCAGTGGGCTGAGGAAGAGGATAACTCAGCAGGCTCTTGGCTCAGCAGCTTCAGGCCTGAGAGCCCCAGTTGATGGCTCTGGAGTCACAGCTCCTGTCCTGGAAGCATCACAGTCTTTGTTCCCAGGCCAGTCCCACAACAGGAGTGGATTTAATCACAGGGGTTTTTCAGGGATGTGTTTTGGGTAGTGTCTGATGTCCAAATGCTCAGCAAATATACTCCAGTGTCTCTTGCAAGGTCATCTAAAAATGAGGTCTTGCAGAGGCCTGATGTTTCTAAGTTCTGCTCCACACAAAAATCTTATCATATAAATGCTGGATAAAACAGAGTTTCTGGTGCCAATATGGCATAATTATAATGGTCCTTGACAACCTGTATCATGGCTTTTAGGATCTAAGTCTTCCTTTTGTGGATGTTTTATGGGAGCAAGCTAGAACTGGGCTTTCAAGGGCTTTTACAGCATGGTTGATTGCCTCAGAGACAGGTCTTGTAGTTATGGCTTCCCAGAGCTGGCATTGCTTGTTGGATGGAACTCTGCCTTTTGGACATGCTGGCTCCAATCAGACCTCAAGTCTGCCTTTGATCTTCTGAAATTTTGTGATCATTTGGGTTCAGCAAATCACTATTTTTTTTGCAAAACTTTGTTTTGCCCCCAAACTTATGACTAGCAGTAGTTAAAATTGGTATGCATTTACTCAGAGAGAGTGTTCAAGGGAGGTAAAAGCTTCATATTTGGCTTCTCAGTATACTTTGAGCTAAGTTCTAGGGGAGCTGCCTTGTCAAATCACAACCTCCTTGTCCTTCCCAGTCTACACTGCACATAGCCTGTTACATCCTCACAGCTACCATTAAATATGACAACTGTTGTCAACCCACATGTATCCTCATCACTAAGCTTTTAATTCATAAGAGTGTAAGGAAGATGACATTCCTTCATCTCTCTTTCATACCACAAAGTTCTTGAAGTGCAAAAGACTAGCAAGTACAGATATGTATTATAAAATGCTCTTAAAACACATCCTAATTTTCCTTCTTTGAAATGATCTTTGGTGCAGCAATGCACAGAAACTAACAAAGTTTCAATCCAGTTTATGGTCAGGAGCAAGGAGGAAAGCAACAAAAATTGCATCCTTTTTGTCTTCTGGAAACCTGTTTCCTTGGTCTCTGCTTAGGGTAATGTGAATTTTGTCCTTAAAGAATGAGCATTCATTTGGTGGAAGAAGTCAAAGCCAATGTTAATGAGATCGCTCCCCCCATGCAGGGGGGTACTGTAGATGAAATAAATGTTATCAAACATAAGTACCGTCTATGGATGCCAGGCTTCTATTCTGTGTTGGCATGACAACTTTCAAACTGACGCTTGTTTTAGAGACTAAGGAATCAGCCAAAGGGACAATTTCTTCTTGAAGACAGCTTGACAATCTAGCAACTTCTACTGCTATGTTACTACTAAAATGCACAGTATGAATCAGTGCAGTCACTTTGTATTTTCATAAGTAATAGCGATAAAGTGTATAGCTATGTAAATACAGGGTATAAATTCTTCTCAGTCCTTCAGTACCAAGAGAAGAAGAGTGATGGACAGCCACAAAAGGAAAATGTTCGTATCATAATGATGCCTGTTTTTCTTTTATGGAGTTCATTCATAATGCATACAGAAATTAACATCATGGCAAGGGAAAGAGGGATGTGGACAGCAACTGCTATTCCTCTTACCGTGTTGCCATATCAACCTTCAGTTTGATAATTAAATAATCAGTTTCTATAAATCTCAATCATGCCTTTTAGAAGGAAGATCTGTCAGGTTGTTGCTGGATAAGAATGCAGTGGGAGCTCTGGGTTCACGATTTAAATATACTTGACTTGCAACTAAAAGTCATTGGTTTTTTCTATGAGTAGGAAAAAGTAATCAAAAAGTTTAGGTTTACAATCAGATTTCTGGTAGTAAATTGCACCCTTAACCTCAGATTCTCAGTGTTTAAGAAGTTCCTCAGAAGCAGCTGAGTCTATGAGAACTTGTAAGGTAGATGAGATCAGACCTATCTATTACATGCAGACACTCTTGCTCTGCCTGATGTCTCTCATACACTCACCACAATGTCAGGGTCTCCCTCCTGGGTTGTGGCTAGTGCAGGTAGAGTAGGTTGGCCCAATCTGCTGACCAGCATAATGGATGGGAGGCGCTAAGGAAGAGAAGAAGAAACATGACATTGCAATCACAACCAGGCTCCTTGCAGAGAAGGCATCATGTTCCAGCACAGACAAAGGCATGGCCACTCCCCCAGCTCATGAGTGTGTGCATGTGAGGGCATGCCCATGACTGCATACACAAAAGTGTTTCCATCACATGATCTGTTGTTCATTCCCAGTCTCATGGTCCAAAGTGAATCATCCAGAAAGCCAAGAGTCTTGGGAGGTGGTATTCTCAGGCCTTTGGGGAGGTCTGATCCAGCCAAAAGAGCATCAGTCTGGGACTTGGAATGGCTACACACTTTTTCCTTTCTTGGCCATGGTCATCCGGAGGGTGATTCAGCTGTCTAACTGCAATGCCCTTTGAAAGACTCCAGGGTATCCAAGCTATGAGTATGAAGCTGTCATACCTGAGTCGCACAGCAGACACATAGCCTTCTTTCTGGATCAGCAACTGGAGGTCCAGTGTATATTTTAGAGTATCTCAAATGCTGGGATTTGACACCTATACATAATAACTGAATTGCATCCTTATCTATTCCTATTTTTTTCAGGAATGTAAATATTACTTCCTACAGTAACAAGAAGACTGGAAGTCTCAGTGGTTTAGGAACTGTGGAGTCCTGTGAATATCTTCACAACATTAGACACCAGTGAGTGGAAAGATGTAGGGCTTACCAGTACAGATATTAGCCTTATGAACATAGCTGTTCCACTTCTCATAGCACAACTAGCTTAGCTGTTTCTGCAGCACCTTGCATTGTTCTTCCAGTGCTTGGGAAGACTGATCATGTGGGGGCACTGTCACTGGCTGGCCTTGTTGGAGAAAGCACACAGCACAGGTCTGTAAGCTGCTTCAGGCCAACTGATTTGGGATCCAGGTGTTGGTGGTAGCTAATGAAGACTGCAGGAGGTTAGGAGGGTTTCAGCTCATATCTGCATACAATGCTTTCACTATGTCTGAACTGATTTGATTAGTCAACCTGGTGAATTATGCCACGTAGGCTTACCCTTTGAAATGGCTGCTTGCTTCAGGGTGTCTTGCCTGGGTTTCCCAAAGTTCACACACCTGCAGACTTTAAGGACCAAGCACCTAATTCCAGCTGGCTTGACAATGAGACTTGGACACAGAAATCAATTAGGTTATACAAATAGAATATGTCAATCGATGTTTAACATATTTTGAAAGTGCTGTGGCCTATGCAGTCACACAGAAGTGTCATAACCACAGGTGTTCTTCTGACACTGCTTTGCCTTAGTGACCGTACTTAAAATGTTACAGCATAACCCAGGATAATGTCCTGTGGCTCTGGATAACCTATTTGCTGGATATCAAGCCTGTAGAGAAAATGTCCTTGCTACCTGTCCTACAATTTAATACCATCACAAATCATGCCACCTCATTCACTTTACTGTGTGGAACTTCCTGGTCTGTCTGTGCTTTTTTGTGCTGGTGCAAATGAGGTATAAATGTAGTTCTGTTCTTCAGAAGTACAGAGCAAGGATATGTAAGGCCATGAGACAACTGAGAAACTGGAGTAATGAAGGCTGAAATTGAAACATTGACTCAATGCATGCCTCACAGTCGAAAGCTTGCATCAGGACTTGAGATAATTTTCAGAAATGATTATGTTATATTCTTCCTGGTGGGAGTTACATTATGCAAGACAATGACATTATATTTGTTTCACAAAGAAGAAAGAAAAGGATAGAGTTTACAAACATGGTCTTCTGAAAGCAATCCTCTAATATTAGGAAGACCATGGAAATCTGGCCAGCAGTAGAGGTTTCTCAGAACACAGCATGCCATGGCTCCTGTCCTCAGTGTGACAATGTTCTACATAAACTCAGAAACCCTTGAGAGATGCACATCATCTTCCAGTGGGACTAGAAGAGTTGAAATCTGAAGCATTTCCTAAGGAAGAAAATATTCAGAGTCAAATGAACATAAATCTCAGGCCTGAAATGATTCAGATTATAACCTGCGAAAGCTCGAAGGCTGGGACTATTATCAAAGCAAAGAACAAGGGATGAGAGATGGGATCTCTGTTGTGATGCAGCAAGCAAATACTTGCTCTATCTTGTCAGCAATGACGTTCAGAAACTTAGCTAATAATAGCCCAGCCTTGATATCAGAGAAATCAATCCTCACAGACTGAGCTATCACTGAATCTGATTTGTGTACAAGATGCTTAGAACTGCAAGCACAAATGATATAATCCAAATGAAATGTAAATGTGACAAACTGTTGAATCCCTTTTCCTATTATCATACCCTGGGCAAAGAGCAGCACCAGTATGGTATTATTTCAGTCACCTCAGTAGTGTCTTATGTACACTTACTTACGAGGATCTCGACCAGTACAAATAAGTTTAGTCAGAGAACTAATGGTTGTCATAATATGAAATTATGTTGTTTAACACAGATGATGACAAGCATTTTTGCTGAACTATCTGGCTTATACCTACATATGAGTAATCAGTTGTGGAAATGTCAGAGAGGATAGAGAAATGTGGTAGAGAAGAAAATGTTAAGTATCAATCACATTCAAAAGTCTGAGCCAAAACAAGTGAACAAACAAACTAACCAAAAACCCACAAGTGAGCTATGTTCCCTTTGAATACATGCTGAGACAAGAACATGTCTGATAATGCTATTCAAGTGGTATCTTCAATAGAGAGAATTGAATTGCTCTTCAGAGAATGATCAGGAGAATTGAGGAAAATACAAGAAGATGAGGACCAGATCCTTCCCACCTTCAAAGGGACATTGACAAAATTTTAGGAGTCTAATTCCAAAATGGTGAGTCTAAAAACCCTGTTACTTGGCACTGAAGCACTAGGATCACCCTGATTTTGACTTTATTGCACCCCAGAGGGTAAGAACTACTTTAATCTTGACAGAGATGGGCAGATTGGCATTGCGTTAGCAATAATCATGCTCAATGTAATCATTACACAGTTACTGGATAAAAGACAGACAGACACCACAGAGTGGTGACCGGAGTTCTGGACACCTGCTCGCCACCGATGCTGCACAGTCATGTGTAGCTTGCCTTGTCTACCTCTTCTCACTCACCCCCAAATGTCTACATTTCAGTCTTGCCCGTCATATAGACTCTATGCTAGTGCATACCACAATGAGAGAAGGGCTTAAATCCTTCCAGCAGGCAAGAAGCTGAATTTGTGTGTCTGAGCTCTAAGGAACGTGCCTGGCTATTGCATAATGCTCTGCCTCCATTTTTTGCATGGTGCAAAGAGACAGAGTAAGTTGGCTGACCATGTCTAGCGTGATGGCCTGGTGTCTGCTTGAGGACAAGGATCCGAGGCCAAGGACTCTTTGCTCCTTACAGAGAGGTTTATCCCCATTGCAGATGCACACCTGAATTAGAAGGAAAAGTGATATTTCTGATAGCACCCTGTACAGGGTTTGCAAGGCAATATTTTGGTAGTGTGGAGGTTTCTATGAGAAGCTGATGGAGTCTTCCCTTATGTCTGACAGAACAGAATCCAGACAGCTCCAGGGTGGACCTGCTGCTGGCCAAGGCTGAGCACATCAGCAATGGTGGTAGCACCTCTGTCATAACCTATTTTAGAAGGGGAAAGAAGTCACTGTGTGGCAGTAATTGCAGCTGGAGAGAGGAGTGAGAATATGTGCAAGAAACTACTCTGCAGACACCAAGGTCAGTGAAGGAGAGAGAGGAGCTGCTCCAGGTGCCAGAGACGAGATTCCCATTCAGTCTGTGGTGAAGTCCATATTGAAGCAGGCTGTCCCCCTGCAGCCCATGAAAGTTAATGGTGGAGCAGATATTTGCCTGTAGCCTGTGAAGGATCCCATGCCCAAGCAAGTGGGTGCCCAAAAGAGTCTGTGACCCTGTGCGAAGCCCATGCTGGAACAGGATCCTGGCAGGACTTGTGGATCCATGGGGAGAGGAGACCATGCTGGAGTAGGTTTGCTGTCAGGACTTGTGAGCCCATGGGGGACCCACATTGGAGCAGTTTGTTCTGAAGAACTGCACTTCATGGAAGACACCCACACTGGAGTAGTTCATGAAGCCCTGCAGCCCATGGGAAGGACTCATGTTGGAGAAGTTCATGGAGAACAGTCTCCCATGGGAAGGATCCAACTTCGGAGCAGTGCAAGAGCATGAGGAGTTCTCTTGAGAAGGAAGGAACATCAGAAACGTGTGATGAACTGTTAGGTCTGCACTCCTCTGAGTCATTTTTTCTGCTTCCTCCAGTACCCTGCTTTGTTATAAGACAGAGCCTGGTCTTATGGTGGTTCCAGCTTATGGCTGTATACCTGTCTCCAGATACTCTGCCCTTGTTAACATTAGAATAGTACAGGTTCTCAGTTGCTTTCCCCTTTCACATATCCTTAGCTTATCCAATTCATTCTAGCCAGGCAACTGTAGGGGTGACCTTCACTTTGTCTTTAACATGCTGTGTTCAAAAGGGTACTGAGGTTATTAGCAATGAAACTCTGTGAGCCCAGACAACAAGCAGAGGCTGTGAGCTTCCTGGTACATTTTCCCTTTTTATTTATTTGTTTGGGTTTTTTTCATAAATAATAATAATGATAAAAAAAAGCAAACAACAAACCAACCAACACACACATGTTTTTTGATGTCAGGCAATAGGAAAACTCTTCTGAGCTTATTCCAAACTGGAAAACAATCTGACCTCAGTCTTCTACTACAGATATGTCTAGACTAGAATTTGCTCTCCTGTTGTAACTTGAATTTATTAGTTGTTTGCCAATCAGCTAGTAGAGTTGGTGAAGACATTTGCAATTGTAAAATTGCTAATCTAAACATTCCAAGAAGATGTGTTGCAGCAGTCATACATTTGTAGTTTACCTTTGGTTGTGCACTGAGGTAACTCACAAGCATTTACCTCATGGAATGAGCAGTTGTCGACTGTTTAGACTTTCATTTATAAGCATGTTAACCAACTTGAGGTAACTGGCAATTGATTAAGTTGGGCCACATGTCAAAACCCATGTAATACCTATGTATTCTGATTTCAAATTGAATTTATAAAAATGTTTAGTATAGGCTCAGCTAAGTGGTCACAGTGCTTAAGAATGAGAGATGTATGGAATGCTTTGCCCAGAAAAATGTGTTTGAGGAGTCCATGGGCAGAGGCAGAAAAGCCTGATGGATGGCCTCCCAGAGAGAAAGTGGGAAGCTGGCTGCTCGCTGGAAAATCAAGAAAAGGAATAGGATGCAAGCCTTCCCGAAGTGTGCAACAAATGCTTACTATAAAATAGTGGCTTGAAGAAGAAGATTAAAACTAGTATAACCATTTCGTAGAAACAAATTAAATGGCCCTAGCAGTCTGTTTCATTTAATGGGAAAAATCAGAACAGCAACCAATGGCTTAATGTAAAGGGGACCTCAAAAATCAGCCATTAATTTTTCTATAGAGAAGGTGGTGAACTGTAGGATTGGCCACTGGGTTGGCCATTGGGAGTAGTTGTGATGGTAGTGCATGGTCAACATGTTTTGGAATGGTACAGCTTGATTACAAAATAAGATCTACTTTACCTCATTGACATCAAACAAATATTTCACAGTAAAACTACCAGACATAGCTGTTACTGAGAGTATTAAAATAAAATGGATCATAATGTTCATACTGCTCTAATAAATGTTTATATTACAACAAATTGAGCATCCTCAGCCATTTGCTTTCATTCTAAGGAGAAAAATTAAAGGACAAAATGTTAAGAAGGATATACGAAGCAATAAATGGTTTTCACAGATGCTTAAGCACCAAAGAGAAGCAAAAATATTTGATAACCACAGCCATCATTTGTAGAATCAAACAGTCCCTTCCTCCACTGTAGGCACTGTCATTATTATATAACAGGTCACAGGATAATTTATAAGATTAAAAAAAAAAAGGGAAGAATACTGTAGGGTTTTTTTTTACCTGATGATATTTTGAAAGTCTGATGACAAAATCAGCTCAAAGGCAAAACTCAATTTTGTGCTTCAAGAACATAAATTCTGAGGGACAGAATGAGTGGTGTGAGTTGAAGCATCCAGTGGGGACCTGAGAAGCTGAGAAAGGTCAGTGGGTTTAGGGGTGATATTAAACTATGAAAGGCAAATTAGGATTATCTCTCCTCTCCCACACTAATGCCCTGACCTACCTGCACTCAAGATGATGTGGTCCTGTTTGTACAAGGGAAGACTTTAACCTGTTCCCTGGAGTCTTGTGCCACACAACAACAGGGTGGTGGCTCCAACCAATGGTAGATTGTGGCCAAAGAGGAAACATGGGATGCAGATGCCTTCTCTTTGTTTCCACCCACTGATCCCAGCTTGGCCCCATGAGCTACAACTTTTCCCTTTTCCATCTGACAGCAGCTGAAGAAAAGAAAAAGAGTTTTTCTGTCTTGGGAAAGTGAGGAACATCATCATCTGGGAGAAGAAGAGGAAGAGAGAAGCAGCCAGCCTCTCTGCTCCCTCCCTCTATAGCACAGAGACCACTCAGCTCTAAGAGGTGGTTTGGCAGAGGAGTACAATCCCTGGGCAAGCAGTGGACCTAGGCAGCTGCCTCCTCTGTCATGCCTGCATCCCCATCCTGTCCTATGCCATCAAAAATCACACAGCTTGCTTTCTCAGAAGTAATTACCCAAAGACAGAGAAAAAATCAATTAGCTGATCAAGGGAGTGACCTGTGTGGAAACTCAGTGATGTATCTGAACTTAGACTATGTCAATAAAATCTTCAGTCATAGCAGAAGTTGAGCCAAGATTGAGGTACATTTTCCCATAACTTCATGCATAGCCAATTCCTTAAAATTGAACAGCCATGTTCAGCCCACTTTAGGGCGTAGTCTTTTCCACCCTGACTACATATTTCTATGGCAATGACTCTTACCAGACACTTCTGTGTATATATGTGTGTATGTAAATAAATAATAGGTAAAATACTAGTAAACGGTGCTAAAACTGCGTCAGTTCCTCCGCTGTGTTGCACACATCTCCCATTGCACGCTGCCAGCACTGTTCTCCACGCAGGTCTGTAAAGTCTGCATTTAGCAAAGAGTCAGAGCAAAGGTTTGGTTCTCTTTTTTTTTTCTAAAACCTTTGTTGTGATTTACCAGCAGCGGAACATCGCGGCACTGGGCTGGCAGGGAACAGTCCGCACTCTGTTGTGATGCTGACAGGGAAAACTGGAGCTCCTCTGATGCCTAATGCACCAGGCAGTGGTTGCAGTTTTAGACAGAGAAAACGAGTCAGTCAATGTGGTCACCCTGTGTAATGCAATAAGGAAGAACTGCTTCCTAATTTGTCAGCTTTTGGAGCTGGTATGTGAAGTAAGGCAGCTTTTCTGTCTCTAATAATAATAAAAAAATCATCAGGAGAAAAAAGACATTTTATCCTGTATTTCCATATCTCTTGGCCCCATGAATCCCCCTTCTCATTGGAGAGGGTGGGAGCTTGGTGGTGGAGCCAGGACATGTTTAACCGTATGGAAATCTTTTTTCATTTCTTGGATAATTTTTTTTAACTTTCTTTGCTTTTCTTGCTTCACATTTTCCAAAGCATAATGGTCTGAGAAGTAACAGGCTCTGTCATGCCTTTAAGATGCTAGAAACTTTCCACTTTCCTCAGAAGTCTGTATCTTAAGGAACAGGCCTTAGACAGCAAGATCCAAAAAACACTGACTTCTATAATGTCTAAGTCAGGCAGAATTTGGCACTTGTGTAGGGGCTTACACCACACTGTGAGTGCAATCCCACTCAAAGCTGCCCATCCAACCTATATGCTTTCCTGAGAAACCGGAGACACTTTAAATTGTAGCAGAAAACTTCTTCAGCTTCCTTAATTTCTGTTCAAGCTTTTGCCCTGAGGTCCCTTCCTCTTGGCTGAGCTAAACACACAGGTAACTGCTTTTCTGCCTGGGGCCATTTATAATTCATAAAGTAGGTGATCCTCCACCCGCTCCCCTCTTCCACCCTCACCCCGAGGGGCATCCTAGATGGAGATGTGCTCCCAGACTGAGCAACTCTGCTGAATTCAGGAAAAAGGCATTGCAGTTTTGGACACTTTAATAAAAACAGCCCAAAACCACAGATAAAGAGTAGAAGAACTTTGTTCTGTATATGGTAACAGTTACAAAACAGAGAGCATATGGAAGATCTGAGTATAATTTTTTCTTCTTTTTCATGCAGTACTTCTCCAGAACTAAGAGCACAGGCAGTGTTAGAGACAGATATGTTAGAGTCTCCCCTTTTCAGCTGATTAACCTTGCAATTATGCAGCAGGACCAGATTCCCTCTCACCTTCCCCTGTCTCTGTGTCTGAAACACGAAGTTTCTGGGTGGACATCAGAAACAAAAAGTTTCCAGGTGGACTCCAGCTGCAGCAGAAGTCCCCTGTCCAGTTCCACCCTGATGCGGCTTCTCCTGGGGATAGGATGTTGAGGCTGGAGCCAGTCTCCCTGTCAGTCGGGCAGTAAACCCAGTGCCATGCTCCTACTTCTATGGAACTGTCACACAGCAAGTGGATGCCAGCATCACAGGGTGTGGGGATAAGAACGAGGCAGCAGGGACTGAGCTTTTGGCAGGGGTGGCCATAGGATGGCACCCACAGTCAGAAGACACCCAGGCTCTGACTCCCCATCGCTTTCAGGCAGCTCAGCACAGCCAAGGCGACGCTGCCTCTGGGCGTACACAGTAGCAGAGATTAGAGATTTAAAGCAAATCTTCTGTGCCTACAGCCTCTCAGGTGCCTAAACAAGTTAGGTGAAATTTTTTTTGGCTCACTGTCCTCTACATAGGCATCTAAATTCTGCATAAGTTGCACTTCAGGTGCCTTGCTGTTTTCTTTGGATTTTGCCCTCAGCTGTGAGGAGGAGCAAGGGTTGATCTGGCACGTGCTGTAGTAGGACAATGTCACCCATTGACTACATCCCAGAAATCCACTCCCTGTTGCCTTCTCTTCCCTCCCAGCTCTTAAACATCATGACAGCAATTACAAAACTCTACCTACCGTTCTGTTACTGCTGCGCTGCAACCAAGCCTGTGAACTCAAATTGCCAGTTGTTTGATCCAGTTTAAATTCACATCTGCCAAAATAATTCTCTCACTGCTAAAAACTCCATTTTCTGCTCAGCTTCTCCACCCTTCCCTCATATATACATATGAGGTTCATTCTTCAGTCTGGATTATTTGTTTACTTTACTAACAAGCCAAATGATATTGTCAGTTTTCTCTTTGAGGTGCCACCATCCACCCCAAACTGCAGGAGAACCAGGGAGCAGCCAGGATAGAGAACCAAAGGTATCTCCTTACTTCAGGATCTGGGTCTGGCATGACACGGGCTGCAAAACCTGGGCTTGTATGACAACAGTCTGCACTTCTTTAATGATGGTTTCCCCCTATGGTTGAGGATCTCTGCAAGCTTTATTTTACCCTAATTAATTTTCACTCCTCTCTGCTTTCATGGTTGACCTTTTCTATCAAGTCTTACAGAACAGATGAATTGTCTGTGAAACTGAGGTTGTTCAGCCATTATCCCCTATAGTTGTGCTCCTTTCCTCTTCCCCAGGGAAGAAAATCCATTGAAGCAAGCTGTTTAAAATATTTGCAAGGGAAACTGTGAAGTATTTAGCTTTGTTTTTTAGTTTACATATTCTGGCACACAGCATAGGCCAATTAAAGCTTAATTTTCATGGATATTTTTTTTGTGCAGTCCTTGTATAGATGCACACAGAATGTAAGCAACTGCTTGTTTTAGATATAAGTGCTACACTGTAAAACTTACCACTAGGCAAAAATAATTCTAAACAGACAGATTTTGTTTGCTGGAAGAACTATTACTTACCAAGAGAAGAGTGCATGGAGGACTCTGCTTCTTGGGAAATGCCAAATTTTCACATTTAATTCAAGCAGAAGTTATTTTTATTGTTGCTGTTACTTCTGCACAAGCTCTTACACAATAAATTGGAAATTATACAAGATCAAGAGGATTTAAAAATAATTTTAAAATTAAGACAATTATTATGGTATTAGTTGCCATTGATACACAACGGTAGTAAAGTGATACAGCAGTGGCTCATCCCTGGAAAAGGTATTTGGCATGGGAACCTTCAGCAGGGGTGCTATAGAGTCAGAGGAATTGTTAAAATAATGACTACTTAAAATGGCAGAACAGTCATGGAGGGTACAGAAAGCACCAGAGTCTCTGCCTCTAACTGTTCCCACCTCCACGTGTGCCGTTTTCGTACAAAATCTTTTTATCCCTCAGTGTACTTCTCTGGGGAGTAGTGTGTAAAATTTGGTGGAGCCAAACCATGGCAGCCTTTGAGTGGCTGTTTTGCAGTTTATATTGCCCTTGTGCCTTTCTGGTAAATACAGTAATTGCTTTTTATGATTTCTGTTTGTTCTTTGTGAATATAATGACATGTTTTTACAGATAGCTACAGATTTATATATAGTCTAAGTGACTTAAGAAAAGTAACTTTCTCCGCACCTAATATTACTGAAAGATTTATTCATGGAAGTAGAAAAAATAAAATCACATTAGTAGACAGTTCACCACACCTGAGAGATTCAAAATTCTGTATACCTATTTTTTCATCCTGAAGAATGACTAGAGATGTGAAATTATGTAGAGGTATGACTCCATCATCATTAGGACAAAAACAGCATCATTTAACAGTGGGCAGGAGGGGATGAACATTTTGTTGAGACAAAAGAAGATGGTAGATAAATTACATCTCCCTGAATTTGATCAGGACAAGGAGCATGTTTCATCTTGTGAAAGGCTGTGTAATATCTTTAATAACCACAGGAATTAAGACTTTGATTGTATATTTCATACAGAGCTTCACCTCCATCAGGGAAGAAGCATTCAAAAACAGTCCAAGGGAAAGAGGAATAGCCTGATTAATGTTGCTACCACATTCCCCTCCAAGGCTGTAGCTGTGTGAGGAGTACAGAGATGTGAAACCAACAAAGAAAGAACTCAGTGTCTCCCAGCAAACCCTGTATCATTATTGTAAAATTACTCCTTGCAAGAGCAGTATGGCATTCCAATAAAAGCGCAGTTTTGTCAGGGCTGCTGCTGGCACAGTAACACCAGACAGGGATCCCAGCTCTTCACACCCACAACCAGCATCATCACAGTGCTGGCAGAAGCCTGCCGTGCGGCTCTGGCCTCAGATGCCAGACGAGACCAAGAATAGCACTGGGTGGTTCGTTGTGTGGAGTACTGGAAAAAAAAAAATTGTATTTAAATCCAGTGTTTTCCAAAAGTAGCTAAAACCAGGAGGTTATAAATTATTAACCTGTAACACAGAAGGTTTAGGAGACTGCCACTTGTGTGTCCTGGAATAGTTTCTGCTACCTTTTTGGGATGGAGCAAAACCTTTCATTTAGTTATTGCTTTCCAGCTGAATTTGCAGCAGCTGCAGTGTATCTAATCCTTGCAGCACATTTTCCCTCTAGAAAAAAAAAAAAAAAAACAACCTATTTTTTTCTCATTATTTAACTTTTTGTTGCGTTACCAAGGTTTTCGTTACTTCTGGGTTGAACTTATTAACACTCTACCTGCCATGTCCTACCACTCTTTTGCAAGATCCATTCCCGTCAGAGAAGAGGAAGGGAAGAGAAAGATGTAATCTGTGTTTAGAAACAGACAAGAATAAGAAACAGACAAGAATAAGAAACAGAGGCTACTTAATGCTATTAGAGATTTTTTTTTTTTATCCCCCTCCTCTAAAGTCAATTACGTCCATTATGTTTTAAAAATAAATAATTATGGAGAAATGTATCTATCTGCTACGATTGACCTGTTAATGTCTAACTTAAGTATTGTTTTGCTTTAGATGTAAATTTTTAGTTCCATAGTTGATTTGTGCGCTACTGCTTTATGAAGAGAGAATATATAAACAGAGAAAAGGCATGTACTGATAATAAGGAAAGTCAAGATAAAATCACAAAAACAAACCATATTGAAAATTCTTACCCTAAACTCCTGTTTTGCAATGTGGGCAGCTTGAGGATGAGAAACTGCAGGACCCTACCATCACGGGGTTGTTACATCTCCATACCTGCTATGCTATCCCTAGAAATGTTTACATGTGTATGGATATTTATGAATAGGTATGAAGGAAGGAAAGTGTGTGTGTAAGTTTTATGACAAGTAGCATATGATTTACTTTTGTGCACACTGTGTATTACAATGGCCAGATTGGATGCAATTGATAATACCAGTGACTTTTGAAACTGCACAGCTGAAATTGTGACAGCTTCGAGAGTACCAAAAAATTGAAAATTTTACCACATTAAATATGGAATGAAGTAATGCAATCAGTCAAATGTTCTTTCTGTTTTGTAATTTAATATTACTTTCTATGTACTTATATTTGCCCATGTTCTCTAAGTTTTTAACTGCTAATTTTTAAATTCAGGATAAACCAAACTGTTGGTGGTCCAAGCTATTTTCTGACGTACTAGAAGAAAAAAGTATAATATGTAAGAAATATGGCTATACACCATATTTGAGGAAATGCAGCTCCAGGTCCAGTTATTGGTACACATAGGTATATCTGTCTTTATCAGCACATCCTGTTTAGGCTATCTTCCCTCAACCAGCTTAGGTGTTAGTCTCACAGAAGCAGTATATCATTCTCTTCTTCTGTTTATCTTTGGCAACTACAAATCCCGTAGAGGATATTTGTTTTTGTAACATCATAATGATGAAATAGATTTACTGTCTGCAGTCACAGGAATGCTAAGTAGTTATTAATTTGTTTAATCTCTGCAGCTTTGTTGTAAAAATTCAAAATTGTCTTGAATAAATCGTTAGGAAAAATTTGGACATTTGTGTTTATAGTTATGGCATATTTTTATAGCACCCAAAAAGGTGCAGGAGATAGTGTGAGTACTCAAAGCTAGAGAACATCTAGTAGAGAAAAAGTTACTAGTGTCACAGGCTTCATGGAACAAACAAGGTACCCAAAGCAGCGTGCCCTCGGGTCTGGTAGGGCAGGCTGGTTTCACACTCTGGCAGATATTTCCCATGTGGGTCGTCTTCAATGGAAAGTGACTATGTTAGGCAAGGTATATATGCCAGAAGAAAGAAATAATTTTCAGTACCTAAGATGGAACCATAACCCCAGATCTGGGGTTCAGCTATATGGTGCCTTTGTTCTGTCAGAATGCTGGGGTTTTTTTTTTGGCATTACCTTCCTGAATGGAAAGATATACCTTTGATGTGGCAAAGACAAAGAAAAGCCACAGTCCCAGATCACCACTGATAACTACTCTTTAACTATGAGCCCAGGCTCATCCTATCTAACTTCAGGCATTTAATGAAAGCACTTACAAGTCTGTACAGAAAGTGAATATCCTGCTGCAGAGAGCCCTACAGCAACAGGGTTTCTCACTTGAGCTCCTTTAGTTAAGTTCTTGAAGTGGAGGAGGTTGAAAGCAGATCGGTGTCACAAGGCAGCCCTGAGCATCAGGTCAGACCTGCAGCACTTCTGAGAGATCTGCTTTATTCCTGCCTCCCTGAGCTGAGCAGGCTCATCCTGCAAGCAAATCAATCCAAAGCTGAAGATTCAAAGAAACACAAGAAAAGAACAGCATGCTGCTCCATCTGCTTTGCTTGCAGTGCTACCACACTTTTTTTCCCTCACTGCTTGGAGACTAACAACCCCAAGAGCTAGTAGATATTGCTCAGACTCAGATGAACTGTTTTATCTGTCACCTTCTTCTTGTCTGCAGCTCAAGTACTAAGTTTCCTCTACTGATTTGCCTGTAGTAATTAGATCAAACAGTTCTGCTTCTACAAACTAATTTTGGCATTGTCTACCTTGTTTTCTTCTAAATAAATAATACCAAGGTGAACAAGACAATCTAGAAACAAAGGGTGGCATAAGAAATACGACTTATCTGCCCTTTCTTGTTTCATCTCTACTATTTTTATTCCAGTTTAAATATTTGGTGTGATATTTCTTCCAGTATATTACAGAGGACCTTGTTGTCTGTGTGATACCTGTGGATTTTCACAACATTAATATCCAATATTTTTTGTTTGTTTGTTCCCGCTCCTTCACCGAGTATTTTCATTGATGTTTTTTGTTTTCTTTAACCTTGCCATTAGATGCAGTATTGATGAGGGAGAAGCAGGCAATCATGTCCAGCTGCTAGACCCATGAAATAAGCTTAATTTTCCAGCTTATTAACTCTGACCCAAAGAGCATTTGTTGCAGCTACCTTTTTGAAGGTAATATGTTGTCTGTATAAAGTATTTAAACTTTACGGTTCCTTTCTGCTTCTTCCCTTGAGTAGTCCTTTAGAATTGATCAGGACTCTGCTAACAAAATAGGTTCTTGTTATGTTTATATATAAAAAAAATCACCTTACCAACACAGTAACAATTTGCAAAAATGTAGAGTTTCTGACAAAGTTGTTTAGTGCTTCAGATTGGTGGCTTGGACCTCTCCTGTAAGTCCTCTAATCATGTTGCTATTGCCTGTCCCCAGATGGCTGTGTCTTCCTTTTAAGGCGATTGCTGTCGAAGACCCTTGGCTTCATCCCACTGGGGAACTGGAAAAATATTCTGCAATGTCAGCTTGAAGAGGAAATTGTTCACTTCCTCCAAAATTATATCCACAAAATAAATTACAATGGGAACAGAGGAGTACATACTTCATACCAACATTTTCAAGAACCTTTCTAAATCACACCTGCAAATTTACAGGAACATTATTATTTAGTTACATAGGAATAGTATAGAGTCTTAACTGAAAAGAAAGACTCCACTGCTTTAAGTACTATGTAGAGAAGTACTAACAAATTACTCCTGTTTATACTTCTTATGTTGTACATGGCATTTGAGAGATGACAGGCAATTAGATGCAAGTGGGAATAAAACTGAAATGGCACCACTCAGCAGTTGATATGCAGTATATTTGAAAAGTGGAAAGGTTAATTTTTGTTATGAAATTTGGGAGATAGTATAGTGCAGATCTTATTTTCCCATCACTTCATTTGTACACCTATGTTTAATTGTTTCTGGATAGCATTTGGCATAGGCAAATCTTTGTTTATTTTAGTGAAAGTAGGTTTTTTAAAAAAGTCTGCAAAAGAGTCATCTCATAAGTAAAGAAGTAAAAGAAGTTAGTCTTTTTGGATTGTGGTGATTTTTTTGTTGTTGCTTTTTTTTGTTGTCGTTGTTTTTTCTTTGTTTTTTAAATTTTCCTTGTGAATTCCACATTTGAATAATTTAGGGTTGAATTTTGGTTTTTTTTAATTGTTTATAATGTTGACAATCAGTTAGCAGATACTATATGTGCTATTGCTTTTAATCTCTGAATGACAGGGTTGGAAGATCAGGTTGACATTAGCAAATGATCCCATCCTGCAATCATGTAAACACATGTTTAGCTTTATATCCTTCAATGTAGAAGTCACATGGATAAGTATCTGCTGTGTCAGTGACTCAAGATTATTTTCTTCAGACAATGAACGTCAGTTGCCCAGCAGAATTTTTATGTTGCTCTAGTATTGTAATCTATTATCATTTTACTAGTGTTTACTTTCAATATACAGTTTGCTGGCAGCAAAATAATTTAAAACAGGATTTTAAACACAAGTATAGATTATATCTACTCTAACAACTTTATCTCCACAATAAATATATACAAATTTTAAAATTCATCACCCTGTAATTTTCAGCTAGTGCTTAAAGTAATTACACATTCTGTGGTGATAACACATTCAAGGTTTGTTGGTTTTTTTATGATACCACAAGCTGGCGAGACACCTAGATCAGACGTGTTAATGCTAATTGGCAGATAAAGCATAAATCTGAGGGAGTCTGGATTGCTGCCTTTTTGCCCATTTTTTTGTTGATTGGAAATGGAATTCTTTTTATCCTAGCTTTTGTTATTCAAAAATGCCAGGCAATTCACTGCTGTCTTTCCACTGTGCATTTTAATCCATCAGTTCTGCTATTCCTTTAGTGCCGTGTTGTTTGTTTTTAATCCAGTAGACTAAATCGGTTTTCTTTTTAACTGCCTTTTAAAATCAATCATACAAGACTTCCTAATGTGAAAAGCAATTGGCTCTGATGACATAGCTCTAACACTGAGGAGTTTGTTTGTTGTTTATTTAGAGAGGTGCATGACCTACTGATAATAGCAGTGGTAAACATAATTTGAAATATAATAGTTTACCTGCTTGTCAGGTGAATACACTTGGTCATTTCCTCTGTAGTTCTTATAGAAAATATTTCAAGCTTTTTGGAAATTCATCTCCCTTAAAGTGTGTGAATCCTACTCCAAGACTTGATCCCTAAATATACAGTGGTCCAAGTATATTCACCCTGTATTCTTTATTATCCTTATTTTTATTCTGCAAGCACATACTATTTTAAACCAGATGAAGGACTCCAGAGACTGCTCTGAGGCATGCATGGCATGGATCTTCTTGAAAATAGTTCAGTAACTTATCACAGAAGGAAAAGGTTGGAGTTTTCTTTTTGAAGCCAGGCTTTTTGTGAACATAGACCCGATCTCACAACAAATACCTGTCTGTAACTGAAAGACTATGTGATCTCCCTAGATGGAGGTGAATGTGTATAGGTAAAGTCATGAAGCAGTATCAGAGGATCATAGAAGACAAACTGACACAAAGGTTATAGATAAAAATAAGCAATCAAGACAGTGTGTTTTCAAAAGTTACTGCCTGCAGATGGAAGAAGAGATACATTGGTGACTATGGAAAATAATTGTATGAATTCAGTGAATATCTCAGGAAGCCCCTGTTGAATATTTTTCAGAAACCAAGAGAATACACTGGGGAAAAACATTCTGTATCTGTTCTATGTCTTTTATTTTCCCATGAAGTTTCCAGTAATAGCTACAGTTGAACAGAATGAAGTGAGTGAGGTGGGCTTCTGAGCTGGCCAGTGTGGCTGCTCATGATTATGACTGTCAGTGGAGGGGCAGTCACTGAACAGAAGGTATATAAAATACACCTTCCCTTGCCATTAAGATGAAAAAAACCCAAGAAAAGAAAAAAACCCACTAATAATTTAACTTCAAAAGATGAAACAACTTCCAGCTGCCATATCTGCTGTCAGTTAATCTTGACCAGCCTATGACTGAACAAACTGATGCTCATCATAACACAGAAAACCAATTATGCTCCTTTCAAAGCAGCAGCCTTGAGTATTCTTCCTTTCTGAGACAGTATCTCATAACAGTAGAGTTGGCATGAAATAGTTGCCCTTGGCTGCTGAAAGTTTGCCTGAGATAATAAACAATGTGATAAAAAAGGAAATAGAAAAAAGAGGTGCAAAGGTACTAATAGACGTAGCGTATGCCATTTTTAGAGTATGAAGACTTGAAAAAAGTTGTCGAAAGCTGCTTTATCTTATAATTTTTATTTTATATTTTATATTTTATTTTATATATATTTAGATATAAATATTATTTTTATTATTTTATATCTTATAATTTTATTGTTAATTCATCATGTATTTTTTTCAGTAGGTTTTAAGACCTTTTGTGATTATTTAAGTCTTTTAGACCTGTGGCTTCCAGCAGACAAATGTCCTACCCATCGTTCAGGGGAAATCAGACCTTCAGGAGGTGTAAAAGCACCTTCTCTATTTGCAGGCTTTGGGTGGTAGCAAGGGAGCCTCCTCATTACAGTGCAGATCAAACTCTACAGCCAGCTTTGGTCACCTTTGATACTAAAGTCTTCTATGTGTTTGGACTGCAGAGATATTGCTGGTCAATGGATTGTGCACTATATATAATTTATAGATAAATATACATAGTCACTGTGTCTATCCAAACCAAATTTCTGAAGTGTCTTCTTCCAGTAGGGCATCATATAGTCTTGGTTATGCTTTCTGTGATCTCTCAGGGGCTCCTCTGAGCAGTGGACTATGTCTTGCAGCATTTTGCCATCTGTAGTAGATCTCAAATGTCCTTTCTTTCAACCTGTGACCTTATATTCAAGACAAAGACCATGGCTTTATGCTGCATAATTGTGTTGTTTCAGATAAACCTGGATTTCATCCAAGGGAGTACTGAATTGTATGAGTCTCAGCTCATTTTGTCGGTGATACTTGGGTGCCAGTATTTGCAAGAAATTAACTTGTTTCCCCATTGAATTTTGGTTTTTTATTCTTCTAGAAGATGGAAGAGCATTTAGTTTCAGGTAAATAGATGTCCTATTTTAGTTTGATTTTGGCATCTGTTAGCTTAATATGAGATTTTAACAAAAACATACCTATCCTAATGTTTACACGATGATACAGGTTCAGTTAGATATTTTTATAGATACAGTATTTTATTAGTTATCTTTTCTTTACCAGCCAGCACCATTCTGTCAATATTGTTTTCACTGCATGAGATGGATCTATACTTTTCTCCAGCCTGCTGGCAGTTTGTTTTATAGGTCTATCGAAATAATGCCTAGTGCTCTGTTCTCTCAGAAGTGCAATATTTAAGCCACATGTAGAGTAGGGTCAACTTACTAGAAAGAGGTAGGAACTGTTTAACTTCACATTACCTGCAATGCATGGAAACTATCAAGTTTAAATGATCATAATAAAATCCAAGGATTTTGTGCTTCTTATGGAGCTGGGCCATATCTTGAGCCAGAGTTAATAGTGAGATCTGTTCACACAGCAACACAGGACCATTGAATTGCAGAGCTGAAAAGGCCCAAAAGAGTCTAATCCATCCCTTCTAACTCAGGCAGACCCAAATAGGCTTCACTGAATGGATGTCTCAAACAAGAGTGTAAAACATTGTACTATACTCCACTTTTACATTTCATTTTGCAAGCTGTGCTCCTACAAGGCAATTAAACTATTTTAGTGTCAAACATAGTCTGTTAGGCTTTCTGGAACCCATTTTCCTTCAGATGTTGAGGCAAAACATCCTAGTTCTTGAAGGCATGATCCATGTTCCTTCCCGTATTACAGCCTGTGAATTACTCTGCAGAAACATCCCTGAAAGGTGGAAATAAGTCCTGCATACAGGAGTGAAGTCAAAAACCAGGCTGGCTGCACTGACTGACAGACACAAAGTCCATTAACAACAGGTGGGCATATAGCAGTGATAGGTCCCACACTCAGAGCAATAGAACTATCGATGACAACAAAGCAGCCCACTGTAACTAAGCATGGAGAATCTTCTCTTTAGGTACACCAAATGTATGAATTAGGTTCTGGAAGAGCTGGATGTTGTCTGAACACATTCAGAAATGGTTTGGAATATTAACAGACACCAATCTTTTATGTGAAACCCTTCATCAGAAGACCCCAACACACTTCATAGAGGTGGATAATGTTATTACCAGGTTGTGCATTAGGAATCCTTTGCATGTGAGCTGTTTCAAGAAGTATGGACATAAATTAAATTAGCGGGGATTTGACTTTTATCTGGGTACAGAAAACAGAAGTACAAGGTGATTGTAAATATCAACACTTAGAACAGTAATGTTTTGGAAAATAAATCTGTGAACCTTCTTTCTGAAGTAATTACTATCTGTGCACCTTTTGTTAGTCAGGATTTGAGATTATTTGTAGTTGAAGTAAGTTTTTATTTTAACAAAGGGAAGAAGCTAATATTACTGGTGTACAACAGAAATCAGAAATGGATGTTAAGTGTTGGTGGAATAACTGTACTGGCAAATAAATGAACATTGTCCTTAGATGATTATTTTCTCTCTGCCATGGTAGACAGCTACACTTGCTCTAACTTCTGACTCATAGAAATGAGTCCTCGGGTATTCACAATGGACCTGTTTTCTCTGTAAGCTGCTGTTTAGTGGTGGTCTGTGTACAGCAAATAATCTCCCTAAAAAAGTAGTATATCAATGAGTTGATTTTATGTACTTTGAAAGTGTATATGCTACTGAACTGCATTTATTCTACCACAAGAACACTGCACATGGTAAGATTCTTTAGTGTTTAACTGATATACCAGTACTATTTATCAGGGAGAGGAAATATGTATTGTCTTCTGTACATTAAAAGCAGGAATTTGTGCCTATTTATTATCATAAACAAGAATGAATTTAATTAGAATATCCGGTCAGGTATAAGGATTAGTTAGAGCAGAATAGGATGTGATAAACTCAGTGAGAGATCTTATGGGAGAGGAAGGTAATATTTATTCTAAACCAAACTAATTTCACTTCCAAACATGTATTTTCTGGTGCTTCATTCAGAGAAACTCCCAGTCACCTAGACATGTCTGTCCAACCAGGCTGGTCAGGATCATTCGTAAGGGACATGGTGGGTAAGGGGCACCAGATAGTGACTGGCAAAAACAGTTTTTTGGACAGTTCTTTTATACACTTCAGGAATGAGCAGTTATTATAGGGTGACCTTTTACCTCAGAATCTGGTTTGCTTCATCCTCCATATGTCTTAATCTCAGCTGCTATTTGTTTTGATGTCTAGTTTTGACTGCCTGGCTTCTTCTTGGGACAGCAGGAAGAGGAATGGCACAGACAAATGGCTGTAACTTTATGTCCTCTGTCTTGATATTACTGTGCAGATATCCTCCTGGTAATTCATTTGTGCTGTGGTTTTTTATTTCACTTGAAGGCAGGATGGGTGTTTTGCAAAGAGGATTTGGACCAGAATTAAACATGGCTTCTAAAACCATGCAAAATTTTGAAGGGCTTACTGTATTTTATATTTCAAGGCAGGTCTAATAAGCATCTGAAGGGATGGGGGTTGGTTTTGGGCTCTTTTTTGCTGCTAAGCACTTTTATTTGCTTTCCCCTATTTAAATTCTATCCTTGACCTTTTTCTTTTTGTCAGTTAAATCTTTACTTATTGTCAGCATCACAGATTACAACTGTATAAGACATAAGATAACGTGTGTATCAGGTCATAATTCTACAAGCTCTCCTATCCATCTAAGCAAGACTGTCACCCCAGTATCTAAGAAACCTAAGACAGTGACAGTGAAGCTGTCATCTAGACAAGTTGCTGCTGTAATCGCATGACAATCCCAACCTCATCACAATAATCATAGATTTATATTGATTATTTAAGTAGTGCATAAAATTTCATCAGAGTTTTTTATTACAGCAATGCATAATAGGTTTCTGTTTTACAGGAGGAGAAAAGGGCTGAATTCATGGCCTTACTGTCTCCAGTACTGCTTGAAAGCAAAGGCAGAGAATCTGGGTTTGTACACACAGATAATATGTACAGTAAGGCACTTAAGGTGCTGGAATTTCATTTGACGTTAAATCGAACGTAGCATGAAAATCATCACAGTGATAAATGGTGTGTGCAATATACTTGCATTCTAGTGTGAACTCTAGTGAAATAAATTCCAACATTTTCTTTTGTTTCGTCGAATCATTCCCAACGAGTAGGGTCTCTGCAAACAGTGCCATTGATGGAAGTGGTGCTAGGAACGGGTGCTTCTGAAAGCTATCTGAATCAGAGGAAAAGTACAGAACCAGGATCTGTGTCTTCTGCCATAGCCTGTAAGGCTAAGGGTGTGTGAAGGGTTTTTTCTATATCTTTATTTGGCATACTGGGTACAAAGGAAATGGTAGACAACAGTGATTCTGATCCTATAGTCTGAGGAGTCACAGCAAATGGCATGTGAGTCTCTTAAGCACTGAAAATCCCTTAGCCCTGTGATAGAATCTGGCAAATGGGGATGGAGGGCAGGTACTTAGAACATGTGGATGAGAGTGAGACAACAAACAATGAATGAGGGCTCATCAGTACTAATCTTCCTGGAGGCATCCCAATGTCTGAAGGCTCTGACCATCACAGGGTACATCTGAAACAAGTTCTGTCAGATCATTGCATTAATTTACCTCATAGGTTGTTTTCCTTTTGCTTGGCTTTGGTGTGTAGCCCTTGGCTGTGATGCTAATACTACCTGCAAAAAAAAGAAAAGGAAATAGTCCTCCTGACACTGAATGGGGTATATTTACAAGTGTAAAGTCAAGTAAATCAATGCCAAGGCTCAGAAGCTGTTTCTGTCTTGAAGAGCAAAGTGCTTTGTTTTATGTTGTGCACAGAGTTCTGCTACCGGCCTATGTTCGTTGTGTTCCTCTGCCACTAGCTGAAAAGGAAAAGCACTGTTTTGTAACCATGACGTACCCTGTTATCTTCCCCAAGTGATGAGCTCATCCAGATTACTCCAAGGGGATACTTATATTTTATCAGTGGCGCCTTGTTGCACAATTTCCAGTTTCTTTCTTGAAGATACAATAAAAGATTTATGTCTGAAGGACTATGATGTGGTTTCCATCTAAGAGCAAAACAATTCCTTCTAAAAAAGTACCATATCCCCAAATGATTTCATAATTGCAAACAGTGTTGATGAGCTCTGTGGCTTAAATGAGTTTATAACATATTTGCTGTGTTTTCTAGTGAATATTTTTTGATGTGCTTAGTAAGGAAAATAATTAAAATCCCCCTGTTACTTCAAATTGACACAAAATAAATGTGATACATTAGTTGATGTCTGCTGTAATAAGTAATTTTTCTCATTTCATTCCAACTTTTTTCAAAGATTTTTCTCTCTCTCATATGTATGTGTGTGTGTGCACACTAAATAGTTTCAGGTCTGAAAGTCAACCATGTTTCTCATTATCAGACATCAGAAAGGCTTTCTTGTCTTTGTGTTTTCATGCCACTTAAGGGTAAGCAAGTCTCAGAATACCGCATGTTTTTGATGTATGGGTAAAATTCACATCTTCTGTTCTCAGTGCAGAAAGCTTATCTGCACTGCAGATCTCAATTGCATATTCTGTTCTCATCCCCTGTGCAGGGCTACAGTTGTTATCACCACAATTTGCACATGCAGAATATTCACGATTCCTGCAGTATGGACAGGAGAATTGGCCTGTGTCAGTAATGTCTGGATGCAGAGAGATGTTTAATAATATGTCTAGGATGAAAAGAATTTCTAAATCTAAGCTACTATCAGAGAAGAAACAGAAGATATCGGTTTTAAATACCAAAGAGAGATGATTTTTAGGCAACACTGCCTAGTTGGTTACAATTACTTTTCTCAAACTGAATTATAGTGGCTGTCTTACTACTTTGGTTGTTCTACTTCTTTTTACACTACTAGAATTTGATGTCAGAAATGTGTTTACATGGTCTGTGATAATGTCTGTTGATTTTACTTGAAAGACTTTCTGAGTGCTTCTTGGAAATAATTTACTGTGTAACAGCTCTGATTCAAGTTATGCTGTTCTGTTATTCTTACTGCTACAAACAGTAGACTAGAATGTCTTTCTTTTTTTCTTTCTGTAACATTTTGACTGTTTTGGATCAAATCTGTATTCCTCTTTATTCAGGATATCTATCATCTAAGAGTGGGTATTCTGTGGACTAAATTAAGGCAAAGCTTATAAATTGATGTCCTCAGTATTGCCTTGAAGCACGGAATTCTACAGCCTAGTAAGAAAGGGCATTTCAGCTGCAAAGGTTATGTTGTGATGTTAATATTCTCAGGATTAGTTTCAACCTTTGTATCCTCATGTCACACACAAGAGACACTGATCATTTTGGATCTGGATAAGGGTCTAAATTTTGCAAAAGTTTCTGAACCTTCACTTTTTCTATTTTTCATCAAAGACTTTCTCAGGTGCTCTATTTCCCTTTTGTTTAATTTGTGCCTACATTAAGCCCTAGCTATTAAGCTAGATTATCACCACTAACTGCTGACAGAATGCATAAAAATGAAGGGAGAGTTTTAACTTTGGACTGAAGGAATTTAGCAAATAAGGCATGGACTCGCTGTTCTTTTTAGTGATTCCTGTGACAAGTTAGTACAGCACCTTGTGAAACCCAGACTTGGCAAGGTCTTGTCATTTGGGGAATGACTTCTCTGGGGCATGGCAGTTTCAGGTAAGATAGCTCAAGTTGTCTGTGTGATGTGTTTACATGTTAACATCTCTCTGCTGCTTCAGATCTGGTGGGTGCTCTATAAATTACACAGGGACCAAGGAAAGTTATCATCCAAAATAGGGTAGGGAAAGAGTAGTGAATCAGAATATATACTTCAGGAAAAAAATAAAAATCAAAGCTTTTCAGCTTCTTATTATAACTCCCAGAATACTGCATGCCTTTGTATTCATACCCTTCATTCATGTAACCAGGATTGCAATGGGAATGGAAACAACAGAACATGAATCCACGGAAACAAAGGCATTTGTATTATTCTGTGTGGCCCTCAGAAGCTGCAGTTTGGATATAATTATGACTCAAATGAAAGGACATTAACAAAGCAAATGAAATATTTTGTCTTCGATCTGTTCCAAAGAAATCTTTTATGATTGCAAAGTTCTTAGATAGCTTTGTCCTCTGGCTTCCAGAACACTTTATTTAAAACACAGGTTATTTACTCTTATGAATTGATCTATCTTCACTGGCATCTGAAATATCAGATTAAAGAGTTTTATTACATAGATAGTCTGTCAGAATTGAGAAAAAAAAAAAAAATTAACATCAGTGTCATTAAGGATGAAGCTGTGATACAGGGAGAAGTAGAACAATCTTGTGCCATGAGGAGTTGCATTATGGATTTACTTTGCTCTTTCAAGGATTTTTGAGGAGTTTATAGCAGAGGCACTTACAGCCAAGGCTTCTAAAGTAAACTCTCCTTTTAGCCCTTTACACAATGGTCTTTGACTCATCCTACGTAGTCTTAACTGAACTTACTTAACTGAACTAACTATGGTAGAACTGTAATTGCCTTCATATCCCATGACAACCCACAGAGAGACAAAGCTACCTGAAGGAAGTGATTCAGAGCTGAGAGGTGACTGCATGGCCAAGAAACTGGTTCTAGGTTAAATGGTTTTAAGAAGAGAATACATTTTACTGACATCTTTTTTACATCTTGTGTATCTTAATTGGGATTAAAGTAAATTCAGAGTAGCACCTTCAGGTTTGAGACTCCTCCCTTTGCTACCGAATACCTATAGTTTAAGGATTGGGTGCTGCTTTGTTTGTTCCTATATAAACAGGACTGAGGTCTAGTTCCCATCGAGAAGAATTTGTAATTCATCAAATGTAAACTGGGTGTTGAAATGGATATCCAGAAAGAAAAAAAACACCTTAGAATCTTAAAAACATAACTTTAAAGCATATCAAGTACCTTGACTATAGGGGGATAAACAGTTGAACAACACAAGAAAAACCTTCCAGGGTCACAGTGCTCAGGTTCTTGCTCTAGCACACACATGTTATAATTCTTTTTATACACTGTCTGTGCATGGCTACTAACTGGTCATAGTCTGCTTGCTAGGTAAAGGCTGTGTGAGTAACATTTTCAGCTTCAGATCTGGTGCCTATAATACTGAATTGTGAAGTGTCCTTTTTAAGTGTGCCCTGAGATCCGCTGTTGTGCAGTAACCCGCAAGAGCTGCGGCTGTTCAGTCCTTTGCAGGCACACCTGTGCCCATGCTCACTTCACACACAGCCAGCTGAACACCAGCCATCCCCTACCTGCAAGGCAAGCAGTTACAGTAAGTTCTGCTAAGAGAAACAGCCCCAAACTAATGAAGTTTTGCAGCTTTTAGACCAGCACTTGCTTGCATCCAGCTGGCTTGAGGCAGCATAGGTCTGACTGCAAGAGGTTGTACAGACAGATGTACCATACTCTGCAGTCAGGATGATTTCAAAACTTTCTTTAGTTATGGCCTTGATGCTAGTTTGGAGGGTAACCTTCTGGAAACTGTTCATTGTTATTCAAGTAACACAGTAATTTGCTGCATATAGCAATAGGTTGTGTATAGAGACACTTTGGATATTTTCTCAGATTAGCCCTGATTTTCTGAGAGAATGCAAACAAAGTGTTTTACTTCCTTGTTCTGCAGTTTCCTCACTTAGAGCAACGATGGCAGGTACCAACCTCTCATAAAACACCCTGAGAGCAGCCAGTGGGAAGTATCGTATGGAAAGTTTAATTGGGTTTTACCTATAAAGTGGTTTGACATGCTGTGGCAAAGGCTGTTGACTGCAAGTTATTATTAAAAATATTATTAATTTATATTTAGAATTAAATGCATTAAATATTAATTTATTATTATTTCTAATTAAAATTATAATTGTTTAATATTTAACACCCAGTGTTACTTTATTTTCTGGTAGTGTTACCAGCTCATCTCTGTAGGGTGAGAGTTTTCCTCTCCAGAAGCTGCCCCAGTGTTACTGGGTGGAGAAGTGGAGGCTCTGTGCCATGCCAGATTACATAAAGCGGTGTCAGAGTTGGACTGCTTTCATCCTTGCTGATTTCAAACACAGAGCTGCCACTGGCACATTTGCAGTTTGTGCCAGGAGACCAGTCTGGGTTAGTAATTGCTATTTGTCTTGTGCTTCAGACTGGATGTCCAAATGATTCAGCCCATACATCAGCTGGGTGACACTGTGTGTGAGATGAGTGGCCAGAGGAGTTTGCTGATTGTAGAACCACAGTTCTGAGAATCAGACTCCTCAAGCTTTGTCTTGCACAGTTTTGTGCGAATAACTCCTCCAGGAGCCTTTGTCCAGTGGGACTCCAGAAACCGATGTTCAGCAGTGCAGTGTGTTGTTGGCTGGATAAGAGCCACCTCTGGATAAGTCTTCAGAAAGAAAAGCTGCAGGAATGCCATTTCTCATCAGCTGGTGTCAATGCTTGGAGACAGATGTTAGCAGCTGGGTGTGGTAGTACAAAATGGTCTAGGAAAGAAAGAAGAAAATGTTTAATAGGAAACATTAACTTTCTGGCTAAGCTATGGGCAAATACAGCAATCCCTTGTTTACAACAATAACTACTGGAAGCTGCAGAAATAGATCTCTGACATTTTAAAGTAGTATGTTTACTCTGTTTGATCAGACAGAAGATAATGTCATGTATTTATTTTACCATAAACACTACTAATAAAGACTCAGCATTTCAGCTATTGGCAAGAAATAGAAGAACATGAAGTGTCTTTTGAATATTCAAACACCAGGGTGTTTGAAAGTATGCAGTTGACTGTAATTGTACTTTGTATTTCTTAAACATTCTTCACAGTAAATGTCTTGATTTATGAATGTGTGATAACCCGATTACTGGAAATCTCAGAACTAAGACAATTTGCCTTTTCTGATTCTTTCTAAAATAACCCAGCCTCTGGGAATGGGGAATGTTTATGGTGAACAACAAGGACTGTAATTAAAATATAAAAATATAAACAAGGAAGTGCGAAACATCCTTTGGAAACACAACATACAATGCACAGACAGTTCTCCCATGTCTTAGGAGGATAGGCATTTCCATTTTCTGTGAATATGTGAGCATCTTACAGTGGCTAGTGAGCCACATGATGTGAAGCAGGGTAATTCTGGTCAGACCAGTTTAGAGAGGAGTCACTGAGAGTTAAGCACCTAAATACATCCCATTCCAGGCTAGAGATGAAGGCAATCACAGACGGTTGTGAGCACTGCTGCATTCACTGTTGCTGCACCAAGATCCCATGCACCTGCTTATTAAGTAGACATACAGCTCCCAATTAAAGACCCAAACTGCTTATATAAATAAAAAAGAGCTGGGGCTTCAGAGTGGGATCTCAAATAGCCACAGACTTATTTTGCTAACTGTCAAGAAAAGGCTGAGGCTAGCTGTATATCACAAGTCCTGGATTTGGGCTAGAAGCGTACTGTCCTCTGTTCAAATTCCTACACAGCCTTTAGCTTTCTGGAGTGAAGAGCCTAAGAATAGATATGCTTTAAAAAACAGAGCAGAGATCCTTCTCCCTTTTAGAAGAGGGCTGCTATGGCATAGTGCTCCTTTTCATTATTATTTATTATTCAGCTCAGTGGTTAGTACTCATTCAGGATGTGGGTGACCCAAGTTCAGTTCCTTCCTCTGCCTGAGGGGCTGTAAACTCACATCCCATAATTCCTTTGAGAGTGCCATAACCATCGGCCTATGGACTAGTCTTGGGGTGGAGGACACTTAGTCTATCTTGAAGTGATCCCCCTTTGCATGCTATCTTTTTTTCTCTGGCTCAAGAAATATTGAAGTACACCATGAGACGTGGAGCAGCTTCAGAAGGAAGGCTTCACAGAGCCCTTCTCTTCTGATCATTTCTTCAAATTTAGCCCACAGCCTAGAGTTCAGGTCAGTTTCCTGAACAGTGGGCAGTCTGAATTTAATACCCCTGGGGCTGGGGGTTAAAACATATCTTCCATGTTGTCCACAAATGCCCTGATCACTTATAAAGAATAAGATTAAGTATGTATGAAGGACAACTCCTTTAAGGGGTTGAGCTCTAAATGACTTGCCAGTGCCAGTTTGGTCAGAACCCCAGTGACAAGACTGTCCAAGTGTATAAGTACAAATATATGTCAAGAAGTATGCATCATCTGTAAAGGCACACGTTTTGCTCTTGCCATCTAGGAAGCTAATAAGACCAGTATTTTCTAGATTCAAAATTACTGTACCAGTTTAAACGAGAAACACACATTTTATTTTACCTATTGCCCTGCTATATATCTCTGTAGATGAGAAGTGTTGCATGATAATTTCTTCAGAGACCTTCCCCTATGTGGCACTGATCCTACACTATATAGGAAAGACAATTTCAAAGTGTCAAGTATGAGACAGAAGAGGGGCAGCCTCTCATCCCAGGCACCATTAAGGTAGCCTAAATTAGACAATTTCAGTGTGTTTATCTTAGGTTAGTTAAGGTACATCTGACAGCAGAATGAATGTTGACTCCGAGAAAAAAAATCAAAAGGATTTTAAGAAAAAGTACTTGCTGTCTGGGGTAAGTCCAGGGTCCACACTAGAGCTGACTCAGCTTCAGCACTGATTTGAGGAAAACTGAACCCTTGACAGTGCTGTGGTCACACTGCTGCTCCTCAGGAACCAGAGCACAGTGCAGTGTGGACAGGGGGGGGTGGCAGATAAACCCCCCAGTCTCTGCTTGCTGCAGCATAAAGGCTAGAAGAGTTTGCACGCAGGAGTTTGCAGCATCATGAAATAGCGCGTTGGAGTCCTAAAGGCATCATGTTGGAGCTCAGTCTGGAGCTTACGAAATCAAAGAACTTAATCTGTACTTTATCTCCTGAACGCAGTCAGCATGAATGAATTCCCCATTTCCAAGGAACATCGGCCCATCAACTGCATGAAAGCTACACTATGTCTGGGAAGCCATGTGTGGATCAGACACCGTCCACTTGAAAGTTAGATAACTTCTCTTACAGCCCTAAGCAATTACATTGAATTGCTCTATCTCAAGTGTACCTGCTACTCTTAAACTCCCTAGTTACAAGGCTTAGAGAACATGGATTTTTGACCATGTACACCAAAGGAGTAGACAGCACAATATGCCAGACAGACCAATCTTCATCATTGTTTTTAAATACTTTTTGCGCTGATGGATTGAACTGTTAGCTGCAAATTGTCCCCAAAACATGGGACACATCTAGTTGATAGCTGATGCTGTGTAGTTAATATTGGTTGACCTGCTGTTCTAATGAACCAAGGTGTA
>JANVCC010000070.1:7262324-7296511 GCA_025345505.1 Todiramphus chloris collaris | reverse complement strand
TGTTAAAATGATAATAAATAGGGTGTCACTTGTTGAAGCCAAATGAGACTGACTTCTTAAGGTAACTGAGGCAAAATCAAGTGCAATCTAATCCAAGCCTTAATCTATATCCCATTTGAAAGTTTGAAGATCTCTGATTATCATAGTTTGAAATTGCTCTTGATAAGGGTCCACATACTGTGAATTTACAGGGCTGTTTTTCCCACCACATTTATAACCTCATCAAGGTAGGTCTACCTTTTTTTTCTTTTTCTCGCTTCATGAAGAAGTCTCTAGGGAATAATTTCCAAGTAATCGAATTTAGTTACTTCATACAATGGTAGGTAAAATTAGTGCAAAGTAACAGGAGATAGATTAATGTGATTTCAGGAAATAATCCATAAAAATCTTATGAGGCCTTTAGCAGGTTGTAAATTGGATTTTAGGCACAGGAAGAGAGAAAGAAAACGAAAAATCCTGAGCAAAATAATCAGTCAGTAATGAGAAGTACTAACATATTTACATTGCATGCTGAAATAAGGTACCAAAGTAAAAACCACAGAATTGACTAAGTGACATTTTTTAATGGCATGAGTAATTAAAATTGTGATTATAAATGTAAATAAATGTTTTCTGCTTTTCTCACCAAACAATTAATCTATGTACCATCAAAAAGCTGTAAATCAATGAAAAAAGGAGACAGAAAGAAAAGAAAAATGCTCTCAAACAGTTGCCCATCCCATCCCTGCCATGGGGGACTGATTTTTTTCATAATCTAATAATGAATTGTCACCATGTATTGATGAAGATTTGTAAGTGGGGAGCAACAGATTTGTTATCTTCAGTTAGAGGTGTGACCAGCTAATTGAAAACTACTTATTTTCAAGTATTTTCTACATTTTCTGGAAGCCTTTTAGTCCTTCATTCACTGGGAACGAGAAATGAATTTTTTAAAAATTGTGTGCAATCCTATATTACATCTGCTTTATGGCTAGGTCAGGACAGAATAAGAAATGCCTGAATGAGTTTGGGATTTTGATCAAAGCACATACTTTTTGATATACTCCAGACAGCTTTCTTATCTAGAATAACTACTTGATATTTTACTGAGAGCATCTCACCAGAGAAGTAAGAGAATGGCTGGCTGAATTATAACCTCTCAGCACCAGGATTTAGGAAAAGGAAAGTCCTGCTTTAAAATGTGGGTTGCTTCTCCAAGCAGGGACAGGGCAGATCCCTGTCCCTCAGAAACAGCATGTGTATGAAGCACAAGAAAAAAGGAGCATTTTGACTATGCTTTGATTAGCAAATTAAACAAATCACAGGCTGCTGGCCAATTTTAGTGATGTTGTCCTGGTTTGAGTGAGAACAGAACTAATTCTGTTCAGTGATTTTACTTTCCAGTTCAGTCTCTTCTAACTAACTGCACTTTCTGAAGTTAACAGTATGTTTTTGCAGACAGTGTCTGCTTCTAGCAGTGATAACACTCAATGTTTAGAGTTACTACCAAGGATTGGTGAGCAGACAAAGGTCACTGCTGTATCTTGTGTGCCACATTGTGGGGTGCAGAAAGTAAAAGGCTGCACCTGCAGGGAAGAGTGGACAGGACGGGTGACCCTGAACTGACCAACCAGGGATTCCATCCCATATATGTCGTATTTGGTATAAAGCTGAGGGATCAGGAGGGTCAAGACCCTCTCAGCTCATCTCTTCCAGCTTCTTCCTCGCTTCTTCAATGGCTGGTATCTGAGGAAGCCGCTGTCTGTTCTGCCTTTGATTCTGGTCTGTGTGTTCTTGAATCCAGTACCAGAATCCAGCTCCTGAACACAGCTCCTATCTGCTGTGGGACCCAGTCTGGGAATTTCCCAGTGCCTGTTCCCTAGCATCAGTGGTGACAGTGACATAATTGGCACTGGGGGGGTGGGGGTGCTGTTTCATACTGGTTTTGTATATATTCCATTTATATTGTTATTTTCATTTTCATTACAGTTGTTCTAGTTTCCTTTTCTAATTGTTAAGTCTCACTCTGTTATTCTCTTTCTCTTTCCCTTTGGGAAGGGATTGGGGTTAATGGAGATTGTCTGTTATAGGTCTGTTGGGCTGCCCTGACCCTAAACCATGACAGATGTGGATGCATTTGTGTGGCTAAATTATCTTTCTTCTCCTTACTACTCGTTGCCACCCCTAACAGTCTGCTGACATCAGATGGTGTAGGTCAGAACTGTGCCAGGGTATACCAACATATGAGCAGTGATGGTCATTTTGAACCAAACCTCTGGAATCTCTTATTTTGTTATCATACATAGTTGATGTAACTAGTCTCTTGTGATTGTAGATGTCCAAAAGTTAGCTAAGGCTTACTGCCTCACTGTAGAGTCCTTTCATACAGAAAAAATTATTTGCAGATAGATGGATCTCTTCCATAGATAAGCAACTATATAATATGAGAGAAACAATTCTTTTTTCTCTGCTTTGAATATACAGAAATCTAATATGTCCAACTTAGTTGTAGACATCTAGCTTTAGACGGCTCATGTTATAGGAGATGAACCCCACTACATCTGTCCTGAAATGCAATTTCTTGAAATTTCATGGACCGTGAAAATAAACTAAGGCCCAAGATTTTTAAGATTTACAAAAATCTGTGTTTTATTCATTGTTCTTTAATCAAGAGGGATGGTCTATAGAAGGGACATTCTTTTATTTTTCAGCTCTATAAGGGTTAGAGCAGTAATGCAGAGTAAGAGCTTTTATTAGCTGTAGAAGCCATGTCAAGCAGGGAAGAGCAGTTGGTGGAACACATCTCCATTTTTGGGGTGCCTGCTGAGCTCCTGCCCAGGGGAGGCTTGCATCAGGGCCATGCTCTGACTGAGGATTAGAATACACATGAATCTGGCCCATTTCTGAGAATAGATTCCACCTGCAGCAAACAGTAAACGTTTGGGTGAGGTGGTGATACCTGCTTTCATATATGCTTATTTATTTTTCATTCAGCCACATCTACCCACCAGGGCTTTACTGGTGCACAGTTCATCTGGGAAGGATGATTGTGTTCTATAAAGAGTCATGTGCTAAACACCTTGGGGAGGATTTGATTGTAGGTATATAAAATTAATTTCCTTTTCCATACATGAATAACTTTATAGATATAAAGATACTAGATGTACACCTTGTGCCAGGTTAAGTGCAACCATACCAAAGAAGGGATGGAAGGGTTATGCAGTTCTTTTGCTGCGTTAGTTTATATATATCCTGAACAACATTTCCCTATGTCTCCAGGGGTTTGTGGATTTACTATTCACAAAGAATTATATTAATATCTGAATGCCCATTGGAGATGAAGGAGAATCAGAAGAGCAGGTGCAAAAGAGAAGAGCTGAGCTCTTGTGAGATCTGCACATTGTAGAGTTCTGCACACAGTCAGGGTGTCCTTCCACTAATGAGAGAAAGGTGCTGATCACACCACTAAAAGTTTTCTGTAACTGAATGTATCACGGTACAGCATACTGGAAAATATGGTAACGGACCTAAATGATGGCTAGTTGATTAAAAGAGTTTTATGAAATTATTATATAAATCCTTTCCTTTCTTTCCTCTGTTTTGGACAAGATTTGGTTCTATCTAGAAGCTGGGAAACCAATTTTCAAAGTCCTTCTGCTGCCCTCCAATCTTCTGAATGAGAAATGATTTTCTTAGGGCAGAAAACACCATTGGGCCAGAGTTAAGCCATGAAATCAACATCTTCTGCATGAAATTCATATTGCTGCCAGCCAGATGGAGAATTGCACAGGGGACCATCTGCTAGACAGTCTCTGCTGATCTCAGGGACCCTCCTGAAGACCAGAAAGGGGATTTGGATGCATGCAAGAGAGGAAGGAAGGAGAAATAAAACATAATCTGATTAATCAGAGCCTAGAAAGGAGACGTGAGTGAAAGATGTCAAATATTCTGACTGCTGTGAAAAAGTAACACAACATTATCCCAACAGATGATGGAAAGAAGGCTATGGCAAGCTTCACTAACAACATGGGCAGCCGTGTTTTTCCGAGTCAGAGGGGTCTGGGACACAAAACTGAAGACATTAAGGCCAGTACCATGCGCTCAGTGTGCTCTCCCATTTCTCATTATATTTCAGAACTCCTAGCCTTTCAAGTAACTTATTTTCTTGTGAGGTAGGAGCTTAGCCTTCAGAAAAGCTGTTCAACTGCAAAATATTAGAGGATAGATAATTGAATTTTCCAGTTTAGATTTCATCTAATTGTGTGGGTTGGTTATAATGTGAAATGGCAGAAATTTCCAGAAGACAGAAAGAAGCTTTCATGTTAATTTAAAATTAAAAAAAAAAAAAAAAAAAAAATTCTGAAGAGTTTTGGGGGCATTGTTATTTTAAGGAAAGAATAAAAAAGAATCTGCAGGGAATGTTTTCAGAATAAACCAGGTAGAGAATGTAATTTGCAAATAAAAGAAACTATGCAAGAACACTGAAGCCCCTAAGTCCATGAGTTATTATATCTGGCATATTTTATGACACCTTTGTATTCCAAGAGGAGAAAGAGTAAAACAGCTCTTCTTTTCATTTGTATTGCTCCAGTGAGAAACCTTGAGCTATGGACTTTTTCAGAATAACGCAAGTTTTCTACTGGGCAGACAGATTGTATGGGCAGAGCGCTTCTGTCCGTGTAGTTTATATGAGGCTGGAATTTATTAGCACAGTGTTTTTAAAGTGCAATAAAATGCAACACTCAGATCTCTCTGGAGATCTGTATTATGTAAAGTGTTGTGACTTAAAAAGAAGTGCTGTCATATTGTAGTGAACCACCCAACTCGCAAGAACAACGGTGTTTAGGTAGTTAAAGGAAATACTTTGGTATCTGGAAGAGAGTCCCTGTTCCCCAGCAGACCAAACCTGCAGCACAACAGAAAGAGGACTCTTCCTAACCAGGGGAGTGATCCACCTGCCTGAAAAGATTAACATTCCTCCGCCAAGTGTCAGATGTCCTCTTTTTAAAAACTGCAGGAAAGGAGGAAATAACACAGACAACTCCTCTTTGCTGACAGCACTTCAGCTACCCAAAGGTAGACATATGTAATGACTGTCGGGATGAGAACTGTCCTGAATTTTCCCTTTAATCTCAAGGGCTTATCATCTGGGTGTCTTGCCTCAGTCAGTGAGGTGTGCTGCTAGAACCAGATCATGCTGCTGGCTTCTCAGTCAATCCCTGGAGCTCTGTGACAAAATGATGGCACTTTCCTCTTTTCCCCTGCACCAGAAGAAAAATCTCCTTGGATAAACGTGCACTTGTGTGCAAAAAAGAAGTTGAGGTTTAGAGCCACTCTAGATTGCAATGGTATCAAGTCTACCTGGATAACATCCACATGGTGGAGAGTTGTTCTGAACATGCACAATTCATCTGCTCTGGATGAATCATTACTGTACTCAGGGCTGAGTTTACAAAGTCCTGAGGTGGATCTGCCTTCAGTTCTACCTTTCTGGCTTTAGCTTTACCTGAATAGGTGTAAACTATATTAAGAAAGGAAAAGTTGTATTTTTAGAATTCCAGTTTAAAGAATTTTAACAAGTATCAAATAATAGGGATGTTATTTGGAGAAAATCCATCTGTGAGATAGTCCCTGCAATGTAACTGACCTGAAATAAGTAGAACTTACCAGTGTTGCAGGTTCTGTTTGAAGATCAGAAATTATTTTTGGTCAAAACCAAAACATTTGTTGTTCATTTTGTCTTTGGAAGTATTGAGGTGGTTAGCTGAAGGGTTTATCTTTGTGAAGATGGAATAGTTTCATTTTTTTACTGTTCTACTACAGTGACAGTCTAATACAAATACACATCTATTATATACATATACATTTTAGCGGCTGACCTTGATGAAATGAAGCTGCAGCCAAGAGGTTATTTAGGTTAGCTTCGCTTCAGCTACATCTGCCTTTATTGGTTTGGCTTCACTATTTAATGAAAATACTGAAGAAATAAGATAATGAAGGCTTATTTCCTTATTAAAGTAGTAATGGAAGAAGTGAACTTTCTTCTCATTTACCTCCTTCTTGAGAAATTGAATATTCCTATATAAACTTCTCAGCAGGAAAACACTTAGAAAACCTCTGTTGTGGACGCTAGTTTTTATTTGTTAAGGAGCCCTGGAGATTTCACTTAAGCTTATCTCTGTACTGCTTTCTACCCTTCCTCTCTTTCACCTGCAAGTTCTCCAAGTAAAGAATATCTGCCAGCATGCGGCATATATCCAGCATATATCTTAGTCCTAATTAGTGTATTCTTGCATTTTCCTTCTGTAAATATCTGTTGGAAAGTAGGCACATTTGCTTTCATTGGTGACTGTGTGAGTGGGTTTGTGTCACTGCTGGCTGTGATTTGTGATCCTTAATAAATATAGCTGTTGCAGCTGAGGAGGAATTGTGCATATGTGCTTCCATTAGTTTGTCCTTTCACTCTTTTGAGACATAATAACTGAAGTAACTGGAGATCAGGAAATTTGACACTTTTGGTGATGGCCTAAATGAGTGTTGACCCACTGTAGGGGAATTTTAGAAATTCCTCTTTTGAAAAGGTTTATATTAGGATTCTAGTTTTATTGAAAGCAATGGTGGAGGGAGTAGGTATTTTTTTCCGTGCTCACATCCCTGTGTGTCTCAGGGAGCAGAGAACAACAGAGCAAAAAATGTGTGTTTTATATTAAAACTTACTCCTGACTCTGTCAGCTCCAGAAGATAAGGAGTGTAGGATGCTTGAGTACACTTTCCCCACTGCACTGAAAGACCAACTATCCAGTTCACTCTGTTGTCAACTTTTGCATTCCTCTAGAGTATCAGATACTGGCCCCCATAAGATACTGGGAATAACAGGACAATGGCTATATATGTTTTATCCTCTCAAATCCCTCTTACCCTACTGGGATGTAGTGGCCAAGTAAAACGAATAACATTGTACAGTGACAGTCTTGGTAATCTTTGCTGGATTCGGTTGGACTGTTAGATCTTTTAATTGTCATCAGTGTGTAAACATGATATATAACAACACCTGTTCAAGGAAGTATGAGTAGGTGTCAATAATTTCAGTGTTCTATTAATATATTTGGGAATTAATTATATATTCAGAACACACAAAAAACCTATTAAAGATTGTACAATTAGGATGTAAGCATGTCAGGAAGCAAAAATAAAGATAAGAATACAGCTGTAGCACAAACTTGTCCATAAGGAAGCAAAATCTTAATATGTGAAGCATCAGGCAACCTTAATAGAATGTGGCTTTACCAGCTGTTCCTGTAATTACAATATGAAATTTCACACACATTAATGGTTAGGTTTTAATCATCTAACCAGAGAAACAGAAAGCACTATGGACATGACTATATTTATACAGAATCAAAAATTAAATTGTCTCAAACTTATTTAACCTTCTCTTCTCTGCCAACAGCAACAATAACAGAAAATCATCTGTGTCCTGAGGTTAAATACTCAGTCTTTCAGCCTGAAATGTGAATGTTTTGGCAGTACTGTAAGTCTATTAAAGGAGAAGTTTTGTTTGAGATTGTTTTGGAACCCAAGCTATTTGGAGCTCTATTAGACCCCATTATAATGGCGGAGTGTGTGGGCAGATGTTCAAAAGCAACAAGGTTGCCACATCTTACCAGGGTATTGCTCATCAGCTGAGTGATGGTAACTGGCTAGTTGCTCAAACTTACCCTCCCTGGTTGTAAAGTAAAACCTATTACCTTAAATAATGAGTCATTAAACCAAAGTAACTCATTGCTTTTGCTTGTATGCCCATAATCACAGCCTGTGCTGGAGCTTAAGTTTTAACTGCTAGGCATGATGGGTAAGTTTTCAAAACATTTCAGAGTGATTTAGTGACCAAAGTCATAGTTTCAGAGGTGGGAAGGGGATTTTACTGACTGAGAGGTTTAGATCTCCCATGTCTAAATGCCCATACCATCTTTGAAGAGGGGACTTCGCCTTTCTCAAGAGGGAGCTCAAGTCACTCAAGCCAGGAACATAGTGATGAGAAAAAGCCCTGAGGTTGCTTGCAGGGAAGGGAAGAAGTGGAGGAAATGACGCAGAGGATCCCGACCAACTTTTGTGGTTGTTGAACTCTGTGAAAAGATCTGGGGAGTCTCCAGTTTCTCATTCAAGGGAGAAATTCACCCAACATTTTCCCTGCTTTGTTGTACCACAGCTTTGGTTTCTAAATCATTCAGACACTTTGGAAAATGCTGTCCTAAATGTCCACTCCTACTCATTAAAATCAGTGGGTATCAAAGATTTTTGGTGTGAATGGCAGAGAGGGCCCTTACGAAGTTGCACTCCCCTTGCTTGTGACATGAACAGAGCCTGTTGTGTGAATGTGGTGTCGTGTTCATTCCAGGGACATCTATTATTCTCTGCATAACAGAAAATACCATTTATTTCCATTTATGTAGACCATAAATCAACATGATATTAGCAGCATGTGATCTAATGCTGCACAGTGTGCATCAACATGAGAAGAACAAATCTGTTCAAAGTTTTGGAACACTTAAATGTCCCTTTTTCACTCCCTTTTTCTCCTTCCCATTGTTTTAAAACCATTAAATAAGATCTTCTACAATCATTACAGGGTGGGCTTTTTCTCTCTGGGGAAACAACAGCAGTGCTGGAAACTGCTCCCTTCTAGTTTGCAGGGGAGGAAGCTTTTTAACATCTCTCTAGTTTTCTATTATCAGTAGGACTAGTATGTTGCAAATCAACCTCCCAGATGTGGCAAAAAATGATGACATTTAATAACAAACCACTGTATCCAAATTGAGAGGTTTTCAATTATATTCTGGTTTTAATACTGTCTATCCATCTACTACAAAATAAGAAAAAATAATATCCGGTCATTGGTGTTACTCATTGATGACTAGCTGCTGTTGCTTGAAGAAAAACATTTTTGGGTGCTTATGAGAATAAGGAGCCAAAGTTAACACCCTGGTACTTATGAGATGACATAGTACCTGCTCCAGGATGTATGTACCTGATGGCTCCAGTGACCTCTAGTGAGAGTTCTACTCCCATCCCCAAATGAGCAGTCTCTCTGTGGAGGTGAAGGATCACTAGCTCCAAACTGGTGTGAGCTCAGACTCATCACGTAGTAGCAGGGTTAAGGCCAGGTATATGTTAAGGACTGAGCTTCTCCTTCCCTGACTACTGGGAATCACACATGCCTGCATAGCTTGACTGCTTTCTAACTGAATATAGAGGGATGTGGTTTCCCTCCCAATTGCTCTGTCTCTTAATAGCTTTGAAAGGAGGCAAAAGTCTGGTCTTGACTCAGTTTTGGAAATGGTGCAAAGAGTTTTGAGGGAAATCTACTTAAAAAGTTGATTGGAGAATAATAAATGGCTTAGTGCATGACCAAGAAATGGGGAGTTGTATAGCAGAGGGGCAATGGTGAGGAAAAGACAATGGCATCTTGTAGATATCTGCATCAACAAAGTATCATAGTGTATGTAATACTCTTCCCATGGCATGGAGAAGTAGAACAGTGCTATCAGTTATTTACAAGTTGCCCTACACAGTGGAGGTCATGTGATACACTTAAGAGTTCACAAAGACTCAAGGCAGAAGAAGGACTGAACTAGAAGCTCATCAGTTCTCTCAGGGCAGTTTAGTCACTTGGTCATTCTTCATTTCTGGAGGATGTGGGTAATAATATACGCTTTTCTTGGAGTAGCCATGTACCTTATGACACCATTCTGTCAAGTGAGCTTAAAAAATTTTTTTTTTTACTGCCTTCAGATGGATGATGATGATAGCAAAGAGATAGTTAAGTATTTCATAGCAGATAAGAGAGATTTTTATTATTGATCTTTATGTGAGCTTGAGAGTGCCAGTGAATAGAAAGTCCTAATGTGCCAGGAGCTGTACACATAATGAGGTGACTTAACAAACATACAAGTGCATACATTTATGGCACTCCTTAAAAAGGCTTCCTTAACCTCACTGAAATGCAGTTAATCAAGACAACCCAAAAAGACTTCTATCGTCCTTTAATTCTGGCTAATAAAGTCCACTTTATTTCTCTGGTAGTGCTCTCTATTTCATTCCACAGCATTCTTTAATATTCACAGCAGGGTGAAGGATTCATATCGTTGTTTCAGCTAATTGGTACTGCAATAAAAGAATACGAGACAGAAAAAGATCCTAGAAGAGAATGTTGTAAAAAGAGCATCAAGGCAAAGCCTCTAAATGGGCATGCCGGGTAGAAAAAACCTGTAGCCTTTAATTTAGAGCCTCTTCAACACCTCTGGGGTGCTCCAAGGGAAGATTTAAAATGTCCTCATCATACTTGGGTGTGGGGGAGTTCTCCTCCATGTACTTGATGCACATTGAATGCAGTTAAATAGATGTTGTGTGATTTTATGAGACATACAGGGAAGGAAGAGGTCTCAAGTCTGCAGCTCTTCTTTCCTATTAGATATTCTGAACTGATGCCACAGGAAAAAAAAAAAAAAAAAGACGATGAAAATCTTGGTGCTAAAATAATTTAGAGTCTGGTTGCTGTATATTTCTGACAGGCTCCAATAACAAGGTGGCTGACAAAACCCAGTCAATTCTTTCTGATTCTTCTATCCTTACCAATAGCCCTGTTGATGTCCCAAACACCCATAAGCCTTTTTGTGATATTTACAAGCACAGAAATCTTGTCTGGCAAGATTTTAAGAGTTCTGGAATTTTACCTGTCATCTGAGCAACATGATCTACTGGGAGGTGTCCCTGCCATTGGCAGGGGGGTTGGAACTAGATGATCTTTAAGATCCCTTCCAATCCTGACGATTCTATGATTTTCTTAGGTAATTTTTGCCCATAAAAGTCATACATGATGGCTCTGACATGTACTGATCTCATGGCACCTGGTCACATACTTTTCTCTAGAAATCTTGTATGTGAATAGGGCAGAGAGACACAAGAACAGCAAAGCATGTTTTGTTTTTTTTTTTATCTTTCCTCTAATACTCTTTCCAAGGTGGCATGTGGTACACTGGAGGTTAAGCTAATCAGAAAGAGCCAATCCTTTTGTGAACTGGGAGACACATTTTTTCCCTTGGGAAGATCTCCATCTTTCTGCTGAGGCAGCTGGACTACACAATGGAGATTCTTTGAGCCTCAGTGGCTGGATGGTGTAGCTGAGGTCCTGAAGTAAAATGGCATCTTTAACTCAGGTAGCCATTAACTGTCAGGAGATACCTATTCTGGATGTCATTATTACTATTATAGAGTGTGAAAATATTAAAAATGTAAAGAGAAGAGCAGTATCACCTTTCTCTGTGTTGAAACATTAAAATATTTTCTCTCAATTCTATTACTTTTTTATAAGTAATTTGATCTTTCAGTTGAAAGAATCAGTCTTTTATAGCACATTACTTGTAGCTTTTGAGAATTTACAAGTGCATGTGTTACCCAGGCACTCTTAGCTACAGGTGGTGCAACTGTCTTTGCCTACTCATTTGCATTTTTTATTTCTCCTTTCTGATAAAAGCACATATATTTTACCTCCATTGACAGGGATAATAGTAAAAAAACCCAAAAAAACCAAAATGTCAGTGGCCTAAGGAGTCTGGTTTGCTGAAATCTGCCCATAGCTAACACTTTGAGGAATACCCAAGCTGAAACAGGCACCAGTTTGCTGATTGATTCTATTATGGTCACGGTATGACCCTTTGTGCCTCATTTTCTTATCAGGAAAAAAGTCAACTATACTATTTGAAGCATTTATTACACTGTTGCAAGGTGTTTTGATCTGCATTTGTAATAAGGAAAATGTGAAGAGCTAATGAGAGCTGAGTAATCACCTCAGACTCTCGACATGACTTTCACTGTTGCCGCTGTGAATCTCTCCACTGCTGTCCTCAAAGGACAGAAATGAATCAGCTGCAGGGGGACGTGCACCATCTCTTCTGTGACAAAGCCTGCCTTCCCCATTGTGTTACCACACAGATACAAAATGACATCTCAAAAGCTGTCTCACAATGTATTCTCACTCCTGACAGATGCAGGCATGGCTATAGGGCTGTATTAGGAAATGTTGAGAGAAATAAGGTGGTTGCTTGAATTGGTGGTAAACTGATTTTATACATGTGGAGCTGGACTGTGCAACTCACTTTTCTGAGATATTCTTCAGACCAAAGGTTTAGCAGACTCCAGAAAGACTGGACATTTATGTGGATGTGAAGATGATCCTGAGCTGCAATAGAACCAGCATGAAAAGAACACAGGCTGGAGATAATTCACAAGATAAAGCAATTTATAATAGTATTAAGGTTGTAAACACTGTGGGAACGGAGTGATCTCTGTGTGCCAGGGATTTTCTTGCACCATCTTGCAAAACACAGAGTACTGGCTGTTATTTTGCATCATTGCATTCAATGACATAAATCCTAGTCTGACAGTTGCTTCTATGCTTTCATAACTGTAAGCTTGGGATGTTGAAGAAAGAAGTTTTACAGGCACCCAGAAGAGCTAAGATACTAAAAAGCTCTTGTACAGATATGGCAAACATGTGACTTAAATTGTGTACTTGAAATTTACAGTAGGAGTCAGGTGAATCTTGTCAGGTAATCTTGCACAAGGTTGGGGGAAAAGTGGCCAGAAGGGTATGTGGAGCTGCAGTTGTGGAATAAAAATGTTATTCCTGAGAGCAGTTTAACAGCTTTTCTACTAAAGAAAATGTCTGATGTGAAAATCAAGTGGTAAATGTGGTAAAACTGTAAAAACTTAGTCACTCTGTTGTCCATGAAAGCATGCATACCTTTACAGATACATACTTACGCTATCTAAAGATACATACTTATGCTTTGTGTTCTTGAAATCACAGACAAGCAGTGTGTAGCAATAGTAAAGGATCGCATCATTTCTGATGAAAGCATGAAAAGGGTTATGTGTCTTCTGGAAATAAGGAGGACGTAGGAATAAATACGACAGTTGGGACAAAACTGTAAGTGTAATTGTGTTACAGACAGTGAAAGAAAAACACTACTTGAATGATGCAACCATTAGTGCGCTGTAAAAGGATAACTCTTGACCTTTAGGCGTTATTTTGTGTAATATTTTAACAAATATTATTGCTCAACAGACTTTAAACAGACAAAGAAACAGATGAAGTATATAACCTGAGAATATTATAATGAGTGGGGTGGAGTGAATAAAAACGGTGTGTTGGTGCTTCTTAGCTTCAGCAGAGGGAGGAAGGTGAGGGTGAGGAGTGGTGTAGCAGTGCAGGCTGTGGCTGTGCTGTTGCTTATTTTGGAGTGGCAGCCCTCAGCCAAGAATTTTGAACCCCACCTGTAGTTGTCCCTAGAGACAAAGTGAGAAGGAAGGCTCATCCTGAAGACCTAAAGGCTTAGACTTCAAGAAAATAGTCTTCCCAAAGGAAGTTTTAAGGAACAACTGGCAGTACTAGTGCCCAAGTAATTGAGTTAGATAGTACTGTGAAGGCTCTCATCATGTAGAAGAGAAGGAAACCCACATCTTAACCTCTCTTTGGGGTCTCCAAATACCAAACATGATGGCCAGCACATGATTCATCTACTTTTTGCTGCAGTATCTCTAGACTCTTTGAACATGATTCATAAGCCTAAACTTCACTCAGTCTCCAAGAACTCACCTTTCTGTGCCTATCACACAAACTGGACTTTAAGTATCTTGATGTCTGTGGCTTGCCCTGATGCACTGGTTCTAGTGTGAAGGAGCCATACATTGCTCCTGCCCATCATGTGTTTTCCAGTCATAGACATCCTCTGGAAGCTCAAGGCTCTCATTTGCTTTCTGATAATCAATAAGTGCTGGAGGAGGTGGGGGGAAGCCTGCTTGGGATGGGCTAGCAACTGCCATAAAAGTATCTGTAAACTGAGTTGGGACCTTTAAAGACCCTTTGTCCAAAACTCCTGAAGATTTTTCCAGAGCTGAAGTAAAAATGTGGATTAACACCTCCTTTGTACTCGGTGATAAAAGCTTCTCTAGATGCAAGTAAGAATTAATTTCTTATTGTCTAACCTAAGAAAAGGTGCTTTAAAAAGGCAAGGAAATGCAGAAAACACCACAAGCTGTGATCATAATGTAGTTTCTTTTTGCCTTTACTCACAACTATTTTTCCTCCAGCTTCAAACTTTGGCATTTCCTGGACATGGACTTTAGAGTCAAAATCTACTAGTGTAAACCTATCTCTAGTTTGAGATATTTATGGCAATGTTGAAATCTTACTGTACCAGTGAATGAACGGTAGCATATTTTGTAGGAATAATGAAATCTCGGCAACATGAGACCTCAATAAAGCACATTGTTGTTAAATCTTTGCTGACTGCTATTTTTATGTGTGAATTATAAGGTGTGTGGATAAGCGAAGTGCGAATTAATGAGGTTTCGCTGTGCTGAAATGAAACTGTGGTGGTACATGAGCTAAGAAATATGGTGTTACTTACTATTTTGTATTCAAGAAATTATGTTTTTTGAGCAGCTGCCAGTCAGAGCATGGGTGGCTACACTGAGGGCATCTTTGAAACCACATTTTCATATGCATATTCCTGGGGGAGATTTGTATCCATCAGTTTTACTCCCATTAAGCAAAGAGAAGGATGAATAAACTAAATCTGTATTAAAGCCTAGGAGGAAAAAAAACCGCAAGCAGGAAGCTTTCAAGAATCCCTTATCTGCTTGTCATGCTCAGCTAAAGAGACTGTAGGGAAGACCTACTCCCTTTTCCCTTCTCCACTTTCCTTTTCTGGTTTTGTCATGGAGTGTCACCTGTATTCCTTTCATTGCTCAACCAACTGCTAGATAGTTGTGCTGCAGGGCAGGCACGAATGCCTATGTGAGGCAATCTGATCTGCAGTTTGCTCAGTGCCTCCTTAGATGTCATTGGGATACATTGCATTAGTTGGGATCCTTGGTGGTGGAAGAGCTTCTGATCATGATGTACTGAGCTTCCATCTCTGTGAGAGGTTCTGGGTGGAGCTTACTATCTTGATGGGAAAAAAACCTCCTTCCAAGTGAACATCAGGTTTTGGAAAGAAGTAACTGATGCTTCTGTACCACTGCACAGCTTGGAGGTGGATTTCCAAGATAGGTGTCTCACTGTTTTCTCCTCCAGGTTTTTTGTATTGTCAGTGTTGACTGAGTTGTCCCCTATCTTCTGCAGTCACAGCCATCAGCACAACAGCTTCCTCTTGTGGGGAGAGAATTCAGAGAAAACCCAGGCTAGATATTCAACAGCTTTCACACCTTACCTCTATCCGTCATCTATTCACTTCTCTGTCTTTCCCAGCCTCTCGTTACCTGTGGCAAAGCTTGTCACTGTGTTGCACTACAGATCTTCCATTGCTATCCTTACCACTTCACCACCCGGAGAAATTTGTCTGAGCCAATGTTGAAGCTTGTAGATCCATTTGGCACAAAAAGCTCTGTATCCTATGAGCAACCTGTAGCTCCTTTCTCCCAGAATCTGTACGTGGAGTGAAACAGTGCCAGGAGCAGAGTTGCTGAAGTATGTCAGTGCTTGCTTAAATATGCTGGCTTAGCTTTTGTTTACTTGTTTTTTCTTTACAATGGGACAACCCATGACAGTGGGATTTTTTAGGTGAAGTGAGGCATGAACCATGTTATAGGATTGATTTTGTAGTAGAACATGGGCTGGAGGAACATTTCCCTCCCCAACAGATCCTGTAGAGGAACTGTTTACTAGTTAAAAGTTTTCCACACCACATTTTGCATCATTGCTTACAATACAGTGAGCCTTTGTGTGGAACAATGATTTTTTTGACTAACTTGGTATTTTCTCTTTATTCCCATCAGCAATTTCACAGAATATAAATGTACAGGTGAAACTTTAAAGGAGTCATATGCCATTTCACATGTGTGTTTGGTTGGTTTGGCACATAAGCTGAGGGACTGTGTGTCAAAGGGCTGAGGAAGTGCCTAACTTGTACAAGCATCCCTCAGAAGATGAGTGATTGTCAGCCATGTAATCACCGTCCTGTGCTCTCGTCCCTGTCACACAATGTGCACATGCACATACACATGATAAACCCTCCAAAATTGGAAAGTAATTTCTCTGTGCATTTCTGTCTGAGGTTTGTTGCTTTCTTTAGAGGCAAAGGGTCGGGAGGAGGCTTGTCTTTGGAGAGGAAGTGGGACAGTGTAAATGCCTTGGGGTATGCTTTGGGTGGCTGAACTGTTCACCTGGCATATGTCTCTTTGATTGCTGGAGAAAGTTTACAAGCAGATTAGTTTTTATATGAGTTTTCACTGAAGTAATTTTTTTTTTTTTTGCTTTGCTTTTTTGTATGATCTTCTGTTTTGCTTTCATCAGCTGACTGTGGAAAACCAATTCAGGGTTTCCTACCTGGCTTTCTGTTTTCCCATGTAGACATGATACTACATTCTGGGCATGGCTATTTGGCTGTAAGACAGACAAAAAAGACCAGATGTTTTTAAGAGTCAATTAGGTTAAGCATAGCATAGTTTGTCAGTTGTGTTTGTCAGGTTTTGAAGTTCAGCTAATTCTGGGCAACATCCAAAACATTTCTTTCCTTCAAAGCTGAACTACATCTATTTGAATTAAACAGCGTGTGGCCTTTTCCCACCGGTCTTCTATGTTGCTGCATTGGTGAGTCCCACTTTCTCTGGATTTGGACTTGTTTGTGTGCAGCGGTGTTCAAAAGCAGTTTCACAGTGAGCGTGACCATGTCAGAGTGAGTGCTTTGCTGAAAAGCAATTCTCCTCACCTTCTCCCACAAGACAATCCCATCCTATTCTATCCCAGTTCCATTCTATCCCTTGCACAATGAGAGTGCTCATGTGACAGAATAGTCACACAGGTCATAGAGTAAATTCAGACAATTTTTTTCTAAGGCTTCTTCTGTGCACTAGACAGCTGACAGCGCACTTCACACACACATGCCCCCTGCTTCAGTTGGCTTCAGCTGCTGTCAGGCTGCACCCTCAGAAACTGTAGCAGATTGAGCACAAGACCATATCTATGCATTTCCCATCAAAATGTCAGACAGTTCTTGAAGTACCAGAAACTTCTCAGTAAAGCTTATTACTCTTCTCCTAAAATTTCCTGCCTCAATGAGGTCTTTTCCTCATGGCACAGTGCACATCACAGAGTTCTCTCATCTGTGGCACACTGCCCCCACAGAAGGTGGCACCTACATGGGTAAAGATACATTCAGCAGAGGTTGTAGGATGAAAGACATGTAATGTTGTGACATCCCAATACTAGCCTGCCAGCACTAAATTACTTCTAATTAATTTTACAGAACTGCAGCAATAACAGTGGACTCCTCATACACTTCTCAAAGACCTTGGCTGACATGCCATAGACAATGCTAATCAAGCACTGAAAAGCACAAGCCAAAGCTGTAGAGCTTTACCAGGACCAGTGCTTTCAAACAAGCATGACTCACTTGTCAAGCATGGCACTCAGCCTGTGGAAAATCCTTGAGGAAAGTAGTAGAAACGCTGTTTTGGAGACATTTAAAGAGGTCCTTGGAGACATTTAAAACTAGACTGGACAAAGCAATAGAAAGTGTACCTCAGGGAACAATCCTGCATTGGCATGAGATTTTGGTCTAAATGACCTAACAGGTTTTTTCTGCCTTTAATTTTTATGATTTTATGACTGGAAATAACTTCTAACTTAAGAAGATTTAGGTGGCAGGAATGGGCATGCATTATTTACAGCTGAACCTAAAGTAACTGCTATATTATGGAGTGTGTGAGCAGTGGTGGTGTGTGAGGGATTGTGCAGGTAAGCATAAAAAGGAAGGCATGGGATTAGGCAGCAGTGGTAGAGCTGGGATAATGAGAATAGTTTTATTTGCAAAAGGGGTACTGCAAATTAAAAGAGATGTGTGAGAGTCCTAGCTACCTTAGGTACCTTTTGATATATTTTACAGCAATTTCCTAGCTTGTTGTTGACTTTTTTTAACCTTTTCAGACACTAGCAGTGGTTGTTTTGAAGGCATATACATGAGAATGCTTAACTTTACATTCTTTGGGAGAATGATGCAGGGCTTCCTCTGATAAGGGCTGAGCTCCAGCTGCTCTTATGCTCTTTTACATATTTTGGAGGGACTGCTAGCTAAAAAGAAACTGCTGTGCCAAATTGTGTCCTATTGATCACATTCTGGACAAACCAGCTTGTAAATTTACACAGAGAAATGTTTTTCCTCAGTGCTTGCATGCTCCCTTCTTATCAGCCATTCTTGACATTTACAAGTAATTTTCTCTCTGATACACTCATGGAGCAGGGTTATTTATAAATTATTTTTTCCTTTGTGTACAGGAATTGAGGAAAGGGGTGCCTGGCACAACAAGGAAAACCTGCATGTGGCACATATGCACATATGGGATGTGCCCTGACTTTGTGTGTCCAGAACAATTGCATAGCTTATTTAATCAAGTAGCATCCACTCTGGTGTTGTAATTTTCTTTATTAAAAAAAAAAAAAAAAGAAAAAAGAAATCACTAATTCTCAGCTAGACATGTGGAGCTAATTGCTGTGACTTTAAGGATCTGGTTTTTTTGCTTCCTAATTCTCATATTATCCCGTTAAATACTTCTGCCTAACGTGCACTTTTTACGTATATGTGGAACAGGGAAACTTTGTAATAGTTAAACTGAAAAGGGTAGTATTTCCTGTCTGTGTGCCCATCAGCTGAGACACTCCAAGATAAGGACCTTGAAAATGTACCAGGATTAATTTACAGTAATATTCCCCACTTTCCCCCTATTTCTTTGCAAAGGGAGGCAGTGTGGGATCAGGATTTCATGGATGGGACAAGAATTCCAGGGATGTCGAGTCTAGCTCTGATTCTACTGTGATCTTGAGTAAGCCATTTAGCCTGTATCTGCCTTAGTTTCTGCTTCTGAAAAAAAAAAACAAAAAAAACAAAAAAAATGTCATCTCTTCTTCAGGCAACCAATGTGACACTTAATTTGTGGTTTTAATGTGCTTATAAATCCTTAAATTAAGAATGGAACAGAAGAATAAATAACTATTAATACCAGTCTCACCAGAATACGTGTGTTAGCTTACTCTTAGAATTCACTGAAATGTTGAATTTTCCATATGTTGCAGTTTGACTGAACGACCAATCCTCCTCTCCTTCCCTTTAGCTTCATTAACCTGTTCTGAAAGAGGAGAACAAAGAATCAATTGAAATATGTAAGACTGGAAAGTTTAACATACTACAGCACTTAACTACAGTCTGCAGAATATTTAAAGTGTGGTTCCACTCTGAAATTGGCAAGCTGAGGCAATACCTATCTGGAGCACTAAAACTGTTGGATGCTGAATTTTATTCAGTAGAAACAGAATTCACAACATTTGATGTTTATTGCTTCTCCATGATTTCTGTATGAAATTTGCTCAAATGACAAACAAAAGGCAGTAGTTACCCAAATATCAGCTGTGCCAGCTTGTCCTGAGATCCCAAAATCAAGCTGATCCTGTGCATTGACAGCAGTGGTAAAAGTTCTGATATTCAGATTAGTTCATTTCCCAGAGCTTTTCTACTTTCTACTGTCTTCAAATGCAGTTCTTCTTCTGACTGCCTTCATTGGATCTGTATGAGGGTAAATGAACATAACACAGTGAGCAGTTGTGTGGACGAGACATGAATGGAAGTTACATTTAAGAATGTCTGTTTCTGGTCAGACCAAATGGAAACCGTAGGATCCTGCCTCTCCTTTTACACCAGAAATATGTCATTTTTATCGTTATGTGCTTCACCCTGCAAATTTAATGGAAGTATCACACTTCTGCTTTTTTCTACTCAGTTTAATTTTATCTGAGTTTTGTCCCATTAATCTGCATTGCTGCCGCCTTTGTGTTTCACTGCTTGTAATTCATAATCCCTCCTAGAGATTTTGCCCTCACAGAAAGGACTAGATGCACCTGCATCAGGGAAATACTGAGTTTCAGTCAGTCTTCCAATGTGTTTTCATTGTTCAGCTACTGGTAGCTTTAGGCAACAACAGTGGAAGGGGCACATTCATAAAACCTATTAGAATAATTCTCTTATTGCTTTTTCTTTCTTTTCTTCTTGGTTTTTACAGTTTGGAAATCATTATAAGCTACTCTATGTGTTTATATACTGACACATTCACATTTTTTTATTGGATGCATAAAAACCTTCTCTTCTATGTGCATGAATACACAAAAGCAGCATAAAGAGTAGAAAACACGACAGATCTGGAGGATCTATGTGTGTAAAAATTCTGCAGCCTGGGAGAGAATATACAAATACTTCTTTCTCAATGTGTTCCACCTCTTCAGTGATTTTGAGTATAACACTCAGCAGAAATGTGTCACAGCTGCTTGTCCACCAGCATTCTTCAAGTAGTAAACTCCATCCTCTGCCACATGATGCATTTATCTTGGCCACCTACCCACCTCTTCAATGTTATTAGCTTTGTGATAAATTATACTGTAAACTGCAAAATGTTTCACTCAAGGGAAGGACCCAGTGCAATTGGAACACATATTGACATTCAGAGGCCAGAGCAGCCTAAACCATGTATTTTTTGCTTGAAAATAATCCGGAACTTTTTTTCTTTTTTTTTTCTTTGGCGTTAACTTAAAGACACAATTGCTGATTGCTCAGTAACATTTCATTTCACTCTGAAAACCTGACATCACCAAGTGTCAAATGTGGGATTTTCTGCAGATTACAAATTTTTTTAGATAAAAGACTCATTTCTCCAGTGGTTTAAAAAAAAAAAAACCCAACAAAAAAAACAAACACCTCTGTTGCTCATGATTATTTGAACCTCAGTGCAGGCAACTGTGTTTCTATAGGTCATAACAGTTGTGATAAACATTGTTTAATATTGTACCATTTCGACATTTCATACTGTAAAAGACACAAATATTCATTAGGAATTTAATTATTGTATTTGAAGAAATTGTGTTTATAAGCTCAGAAGAAGGAGATGAGTTGAGAATTTAGGTGTCCATCATTTTAGCTTCCAGCTCTTGTCACTAGGGAGCTTTCTGGTAGGGGACATTGGGTGAATCACTTTGCCTGTCTGCTTGACTAGCTCATGACTTTTCAGTCATGTAGAAAAATGTACCATTTACTTTGTACCATTACTTTAGTAGTTTTCAGGGCATGACACTGGCCTGAAACCTGATGTTTTAGAGTTTCCCCAATGGTCTTATTCACTGTCCTTCAGTCTCTTCTCTTAAAAAATTATCCAGTTAGTCTTACTTCTCTGAAATGTTGTTTCCCATTTACAAAGCAAGAAGAACAACTATTGCCTGTATTGAAATGTTTCTGCAGTCCTCTCAGGGAGATATTCACACTCACCATTTCATTATTGCTGCTGTAAATACTGTGTAAATGTGTCTCACTGTTCAAAAATAGACATCTTTGATAGATTTAGGTTTGGATATCTTAATTGACAAACTGAAACTAGGTCGACACAGATATGAAAATGCTGTGGCTATGCTACAATATCCTGTGGCACCAATCCATTCCTTAAAATGTTAATTGTTCATACTGGTATGAAACTATACAAAGAACAATCGCATATATTCTGAAGGAAAGAATGACTTTTATATCAAATGACCTCCCGGAAGCTGAATACAGAACTCAGAACAAGCCCTTTGGCAAGAGCTCAGATGTTCTTGTATTCTTCCTTAAGGAAATCAGATCTTCTGGTTTCAATACTTTCTCTTTCCAAATTTCCAGATTCAATACATTTATGGTTCTGAATATTCCAGATCATCTGGAATAGGTTTAAAGAACAGATTGGGGAATGGAGCAAATTAAGACAAGCAATCTCTTATCCCACAGAGCAACCTCACAGCATTCTCTGTTTCTAAAAGCATTCAACACACAAACAATTGCATCACTTTAACTGTTTTCAAACTAATAGCACTCTATTGTTGTGAAGCAACAATAGAGGTAGGTAGATTTTAAGAATTCTAAAAGTGGTTTGTATCCATGTAAGATTTGGTTGGTTTTGCTTACTGGTAAGAAAAAAGAAATTAAGCACACAATATGCATGTGTCTACTTTGAAATTTTGGCTGCTTTTTGCTAAATTGTCTAAAATAAAATAGCATAATGAGCTTAGTTTTTGCATGAACTGTCTCAAGTTTCTAGGTAAACATGTTTTAAAAGAGGTCAGATACAAGCTCCTAAAAGAGTGCCCAAACCATTTCAAAAACATCTAGGATCCTTTAACTTCCTCCACGCTGCTTTTCTGCTTTTTACAGTATCTTAAATATTGAAGGTGCTTTTTTGCAGGAAACTTTGCTGAATAAAGACATTATATCCTTGGAAGATTCTAATTGAAAGACTGGTTAATCATAAGCTTTTCAAATGATTTATTCAATCTTTGGTCTATTGTCAGATGTAGTTTGGAAAATTCCCACCTTTGTTTATGATGTATTTCTGAACCAGAGGCAACCAACCAAGCAGCATAGGAAATTCAAATTAACTAACAATGTTAATTTCATGCCTCTGAGAGACTGCTGGAGACTGGAAGGAAAAAAAAACCTGCTTTTAATGCCACATCTGTCATTGTCCTTTCAAGTATTTTGATTCCAAAGAGAGGAATGGAAGGAGAAACACATTTATTTGCACTTGAACTCTGTAATATTTGCTTTCCTGCCATATCAGTGAAGCTGGAAATAAAGAGATAAGTATGAACCTTATGCTGTACATATCTGATGTAGATTTACTCAGAGAACTACTGAGTTGTCACTCCCTTGCAGGCAGTGACCAAGGTGCTACTGACTGCAGGGGTATGCAATATGGTTTTAGCCATATAGAGCCTCATCTTTCCCTTTCTATCCTATTTCTGAGCTTCTCATACAGACTGGGATGCATCTCCCTTAGCACATCACTCACTGTGGGAGGATCTGCCTTGCATCCCAGTCCCATAATCTGTGTTTGGGTTTTCACTGTGGGAGAGAACAGAGAGGGAAAAATACATGTACAAGTTCAGCCCATGTTGATTGATTGTTCCTTAGCTATGAAACAATTTTCTGTACCAGTTATGTCTTTGCAGATGACAGAAGCCATTTAGTCTAATGACTATAATAATTAATTTTTATTATAAATCAAATTAGTTAATGATGCTGAAGTCTACATTCTTCACAGAAATAAAGCACAGTATCTTATGTGCTCTCTCAGCATATATAATTTGCTATATAAGGTACTGCTTTTAATATTTTTGCCTCAATCAGAATAACACTGACTGTCTTTGACCTCTAGGATTCGGTAGGAAGTGCAACTCTCCCAATGTCATCTCTTTACTAATGGCTTTCTGTTTGCAGCCACAGAGACAAAGAACCTAAGGCTGAAGGTTCAGCAACTTCATAGCATGCTTGTGGGCAGTATCCCTTAACACGTTGTTTTTAATCCTTCACTATAAAAACTTATGACAGAGAAGACAGTATTATGGGGACAAGGTAGTGCTTTGTTTGTATTATTTTCAGCATAATAGCCTTGGTGAATTTTTCTAAACTTGTGGACCTGTGGTCACATTGCTGCACATAAAAACAATCTGTAATGCATCTACATGGGCAGTAAAGAAAATAATCAAAGCTTAGTATCATTTTTATTTGGTTTTTCATTTTTTCTTTTGCAAAAGGTAGCCTATGAGCTTTCTTCAGAAAGGTCACAGGCTTCTTGGATTAGAAAGGGTAAGAGATTTTCTCTACAGCAATGTTTCAGGAAAGATGAATTTATTATTTCAGAAAAAAAACCCCTACTAGAACTAGTCAAATATCTCACTAATGTATTTCATTTCCTCCATTCTCAAAGTCTGTGTGCTGAGCTGAATTAACTGCTTTTAGTAATGGTAAATATGCAATGAAGCATGTGGATGATCAGTGTGCAACTTGTGACTTTTGAATATTTTAATTTAGGATATTAACTGTCCATTATTTTTGGTGTTAAATGGGCCACAACATCATGTGAAGCTGTTCTCTAACTGAATGCCTGTAGTCATGCAAGGCATTGTCAAAACATTGATCAACAAACAATGATTGGTGAGTAACGTACAGTGAATCATCTGGTTTGCACATAAGTAGAGAGAAAGCAGAGCCTTGTAAATGTAGCCTAAGCCACTGTGCCTGCCCTTGCATTTCTGATGGGCTCAATAAACACACTTTGGGACTCTGTTCTATTCACTTACTTCACTGAAGGAACTGTATTGGGTCCAAAACATGTCTTTTTAAAAATAAAAGCAAAAACATTAGAAACGAGAGAAAAACAGAAAGTAAAGATTTATAAGGAAGTTAATGGCACTTTGTGGATTGACATTTTTGACTTCATGTTCCCAGAAAAGTAAAAAAAAAAGAGAGAGATAAGTAGATACTCAAACTGGAAATGTGACAAGGAGGGACAATAGAACAGAGGGGGTGTTACACTTCATACTGCATTGGCAGTATGAAGAGGAGTTAAGAACTATTTTTACTGGGCAGGATGCAGCTCTTCAGGGTATAGAGGTGACCTGGCAAATTTGTGTCTAACGAAAGAAAAATAGGAAGTATCATTTCATTAAAAAGCATCTCATTGCTATTCCTGTCATTAGGTTATAAGTGATTAAAATAATATTATATGAGCTGGCAAAGCCTTATCAGTTCTTCTTTGTACAAATACCACTAAATGCGGTACTCTTCTCCAGCAATAACCTAGTCACATCCAGCTCCTAGGTTAATTTATAGAAGTAATTTTTAATCTCTATATTACATTAAAAGTGTATTTGCTTAAAGAACACCACTGTTAGAATTGTGGAATACTTCCTAGGTAACAGCACTGCACTTAAACGTTGAATATATTGGAACTACTTAAGCATCCTAGTTCCTCAGATATCTTCAAAACGGGAGGGAGAGTTAAAACAATACCACGCAGCAGATCCGTAAAGGCTGGTGGTAAATGTGTCTCGACAGAAGCAGAGGGAATGTGCAAACCTTCTTGCACGGGCACAGCACGACGACAGCATCGCTGCTGATTCGGCTGCCGCAGAGCTCTCTCCTCTCTCGGGGCACTTGCCGCAGAGGGAAGGCTCGGCTCTGCCGGGGGTAACCAGCCCCGGGGACCGCCCGGGGACGCGGCTGCTCCGGCAATCTGCAGCAATGCTTCTAACGTTCTAAATAAATGTCTTTGTTATATATATAAAAATAATTTAGAGATGTTAATTTTAGTCCTGCTGGCCTGCAGTCGGGAAGTGGTTTCTTAATTAAAATTAAAAAAATAAATTTAAAAAATAAAGTGAGGAATGTAAGGACATAAAGTGAACTTGGGTGATTTTACCAACATTTAGTTTCTAATACAGAAAATGCCCTGTGGTTAAATACAAAAGTAGGTACTTCTTTTGAGAGATCTACTTTTAGATTTATCTCTAAAGAGATTTATATTTATTCTGTAATACTTGTCTGTTCTCTACAAATGAGGGGTTTCTGGCAGGGGAAAGTACAGAATGTGGAGTGCACTTTTTCACTCTGGGGGAAAAGCTAAAGCAGTAAAGCCCAGTTTTATTCCTTCCACTTCAAAACTTCTGAGTCTTGTTTCTGTGTCTATTTGTTTCAAATAAAAATAAAGGAGTTTCCAGGGTTTCCTTCCGCTTTCTCTGTTATTAATAGATGTTACTAGAGAAAGGTGAAAACAGAGAGGGAAAGGGCGGTATGAAATCAAATGCTTTTTTTTTTTTTTCAGAAAAAAACCCCTGCAATTGGTCATTAAAAAAAACCCTTATTCATCTGTTTGTAAATAGGAAGAAAGGCCTTGATTCTGATCACTGTAAAAATCAAAGGAAGGCTGAATCTGGTCAGTGCATTCAGTATTTTGGGCTTGTTCCATCTGTGGCCACCAAAGGGGTTAAATATTCCCTCTCCTCACAGGCTTTTCACTGATCTGTAGCTGTCAGGCAGGAATGCTGTAGCCAATCAAGCATCCTTTGCTGTGCTTTGGAAATGAAGCATACAGAAAAAGGATGTTTTAACTGAGAAGGTAGGTTCAAATCCTACAGGAACAAGTGACAACTTGATCTGTCTGTAACTGAGTTACCTCATCTATAAAGTACTCTTTTATATTAACTTTTATACCACAGCCATTGCTACTGGAGCTGAATGTCTGCCAACCGTACATTAAGCTATATGACTATGCATCATTCAAATAATGTTGGTTCTTTCATCCTTTTCTTATAGGAGAGCACGTGCACACAGTTTGGGGTTGCCATTCACCGGTGTTTCCAGTTGGCCTGGCCAATTTTGGTCTTGCTATTGCTATCAGCACTGACAGGCCTGCTCAGTTGGATCTGCAACATGAAGCAGCTGTTGCTCTGGGCAACTGGTGTATGTTTGGAGATGGCACTGTCACCTGGATTTGGTCAGATTTTTAAGATGTGTTTTATTTCAGATAGACATCTCTTTATGTTGTTGTTAGAGAAGGCAGGGCAAAGGACTGAGGGTTATGTCTGAAACAGGAGGTGTCATGGTCTTTATTTTATTGGTGGAATGAATTCACCAGAAAATCCTCCTTTGCAGAAAGCAATGTGTTGTCCGTCCAGCAGACAACTGCCTCGCTCCAGGGGAGTGAAGGTTTTTACCATGCTTTACGTCTTTGAGGTTTGGACAGTCATTCAGATCTGCTAGGCTCAGCCTATTGCATGTCCAGACCCACCTCAAGGTGATGATGTGTTGATAACATCCATTAATGACTGTAGGAGGTTCAGGTACTGCAAAATAATGTCTAAGATGGACAGACATATTTTTTTTCACTTGAAGGGAGTCTCCAAATACAAGCAACCTGTGATCTAACCATGCAGCACTAGTTTGATGAAGTATGAAGAGACAGAGAGGTAAATTAGGAGTGAGGTGACAGCCAGAATAACTTTGCTTTTACTCATATGTGTTTCAACGTTAGTGTTATTGTAACACACACACACACACACACACACACACACTTGAACTTACTCTTTCTGAATAAAAAAATCTGGGCATTGCTCCAAACCATTACACCATAGTCTTCACTAGGGCAAAATTGCCAGTTTCTGGAATGGGTGTTTTTACAGAACTTGAATTTTAGGACTGAACTGTTACACAGTATCTCTTTTTTTGGTTTTTCTTCTGTTAGGGAACATCCTTATTTGCCTATCTGGCATAGCTATTGTGAGTTATATTTACTGACTGGAAACTTGGCAAGTTCAATATTTGTTCTTGGTAATAAGATACTAGCCAGTTTCTACTTACCGGGCTCTGCAGCAACCAGGTGGAACATATATCATTAGTTTACTGAATAATGAATATACTTTAAATCATGATTCAAAAATTTTAAGTTACAATATATTAAATTAGAAAAAAAAAGTTTAATGTAGAACCAGCTTTCCATAGTAGAATTAACAGAATCAAAACAGGCTTTTTATCTACTTTATTGAAACTAATTCAACTTTCCAAGAACTAAAAATCGGTTTCCTGTCTTGACTGTTTTGGAATTGCTTACTGTCATCTGTTTCAGACGTTAAAGGATATGATTTAATATCAGCAATAAGGCCTCTGTTCCTATTTTGGCAGGTGTTAATTATTTAAACACTACTCATTTAAATTTGTTTCCAATCACTCTTTTGAGTGATTAGCTTTACATGTTTCTTCACGTGTAATTTCTGCACACACAAATAAAACCAGGGGGAAAGTCCCCCCATCAGTAGTTCTCTTTCTCCAGTGTTCAATCTTTAGATAGGTAGGTGAAGACAGAGGTATATTTCATATGTTATGGTCCTTAGTGATGGAATATAATATATAATACATCATTTTTATCTCCTTTGTAATAATAAAAAGTTGTTCTCTTAGGCAGAGTGCTGTGGTTTCTGCATGCTAATGACTGTACTCTGTGAGAATGAATTGTGAAATGGGTCACAGTTCCTGAAGCATTCATTGGAGTTGGAACAATATAGACAGACTTCTTTGGGAAAAAAAAAAAATCTCTAAAATAACTACAGTGCTTCCTCCACACATACAACCCCACCATCTGGTTTACTTTCAGTGGCAAAAATACAGCTGTATGACTATTGTCTCTGTCCAGCTACCTATTCATAATGATGAAAAATGTCTCCCTTGCTGTATATGCCTAAATTTTCATCTACCATCATGCTGGAGTCATCCCGACGGTTTGTTGTTTGTTTTTTCTTTTTTTCCCTTTGCCTTGCTTTACAGCACTGCACCAGAGAAACAGGAACTCTTACTGCTGTACAACAGCCCTCTGTCTGGTGTGAAGTGAAATTCTCATTCTGCAACAGATAACTTGTAATTTAATACTTAATTCTTGTCAGTAGAATAACATAAGGGAAAGCTAGACCAGAGGGAAAGCCAGGCATGAGAGGGAATTTTACGCACCACTGGGAAATGAGAAGCTGACAACTATAGGTATTTCAGTTCTACAAGGCAAGTCATTTCATCCTGGTAATAAATGGAAAAGGTGGGTGTTTGTTTAGATTTAGGCCACTCAGTAATGATTTTAACACTCAGCCAAGCCTCCTGCCAAGACAAGCACTCCAAGGCCAAAATCTGTAATGAACTCTCATCTTCTCAATTATAGATTCAGCCCTGACCAAAGCGATATCCAATATTTCCCTCCCTGCTCTGTGAGAGCACAGACGTGCTGATGGACGTGCAAGCAGAGTGGCTCCGCATGGCTCCTGCAGCTCCCTGAGACCTCACAGCCCACCCAGATGCTGCACTGGGGCACCAGCACCTACCACATCCCCTTCTCCCTTGTCCTTGCCCTCTCATCCTCACTTCATGGAAAGAGTGAGCACAGAGAGAGAGAGAAATAGTGCCAGCAGTGCTGAGGAGGAGTGGGAGGGGAAGAAGGGGATGGAGGGACCATCCTCCCTCCACCCCTGGGATCCTCCCAACCCCTTCCAGCTAGTGGGAGACTGAACTTTGCCCTTGCAGCTCTTCACAGTTTTTTTCTTGGCAGATCTCTGCTGGCTGGTTGAACCTGGTCACGGCTTCTCAAGCACTATGACAGTGTGCAAAGGATACACAGTACTGCAGCACGATGATCTTAGTCCCTGCCCATGTGCTTTCTGCTGTTACTTCAAGTGATCTTTATTATCTCCTCCTCACTTGCACTTGTCACCAAGCTCCCTTTTCCTGATGCTTGTCCAAAAAATAAAGTATAAAAGGTAACTTTCTTTCCAAGACTTATATTCCATAATTCAACCTTCTGGCCTCATTCCCTAGTTTGTTTTCTGCTGCCTTTTCCCATTGCTTTTGCTTGCTTTTTTTCCCAGGTGATTTCATACTTCATTGTAGTTGCTTTTTTTTTTTTTTTTTTTTTAAATCCATATTGAAATGAAGGCAACTTGGCCCCACCTGCCTACTGGCTGGTACAACTCCAACTTTGTCTCCCCTCTTGTAACTCCATAAATATTTTCCTGTCTCAGCCCAACTCCCACTGATGCTACAGTCACCAAAGACTTTATAAAACCACAGCACAAGTTTAGAAGCTGGACACAATCATATTCAAAAGGATTTTTTGTTTGGAGAAGTGGACATATAGCTAGAGCAGGGATAAAAATGTACGCATAGTTGTGGGGTTTAAGCAGTGGAAGAAACTCCGATGTAGCTTTTACACAGTGTTCGGGGTTTATGCAAAGAGGCACAGCCAGAGGCTATGTGCTGCTGCTGTAAATGTTGCTTTTTAAAGTTACTTGTTGTGATCTTCTGCTGAACTAAATGAATCACTAACTTTTTTTCAGTAGACCACATCCTTGACAGAAGGTGAGGTGTATAGAGGAGAAGAAACATGATAAGATATGGAAGAAAGAACAAATTTTTTTTGCCATGCAGAGGCAGCAGAAGAGTATCTTTCCATCATGAGTGCCAAAAAAACCCTACGACTCCAGATGAGGCCTGTGTTACTCAGAAGTTCTGATTTTTGCTCAGAACAATGAGTCTGTTGCAGCAAGAAAGCCTTTCTTAGTCCTTTGTGCTTCCTTAAATAGTAAAACCTCCCTTTATATGTATTTGTGTTCTTCATTTACACTGTGTGTTACATTTTTCTTTTGTGCTATTCAACATCTGGCAGTGGGTGACAGAATATATACAATACCTAATCCAGTCTGTCCAGTCTTCCAGTTGCCAGTCATGGATAATCAGGCTTTATAACTCTACTCATGAGTTCAGTGTGACTCCTGAATGATTAATAATCAGAAGTTTTGGTCTCCTGTTAAAAAAAAAATGTAAAATATGTTTCTCAAAACTCAAGATGAAAAATGAAAAGAAAGATTATTGCAACCGTTATCCATATCCTCAGATTAAATCTGGTATTAGTTCTTTTTTATTCTAGTTGTTTGTGTACAGCAATCTTGGCAGCAGGCATTAAATCATATGTAGGTTAATTACTTAATGATTCTGAATTGTTTTGAACATGAAGTGAGTGCCAAGTATTACTAATATTATGTGAGACAACATTATAATAAGCTGAGGGTTTCATCTTCAGTTTCTTTTATCATGCATTAATACATAAGCTTTCTTTGGTGCTATATATAGATTGTACATATAATTATTAGACTTCACTACAGCTTGAATTCCTTTCCTTCCCTCACTGTAAAGGGAGAAAGACATAAAATGTAAAGAAATAAACATTCAGAGAGGTGAACATTCTTACAATGGCCCATGGCTCAAAGGGATATACAGGGTTCCCCAAGCCCAGGGAAGAGCAGTGCAGTCATCTACTCTGAAGATGAATCAGTTTGTTTTAGAAAACTATGTATAACTAGGTTTTAAAAATAGCAAATTCTCCTTCTAACAAGCTAATCAACAATTTGATTAACATCATTTCTTGCAAGTTGCAGCTTTGTTTTGTGTAAGCTCAAATTTTGGCCATCACATTTTCAGAAGCGAAGTTAAACTTCCCTTGTTACTTCCCTTGTCTAAATACTTCTGCGTATTCATTAACCTATCCTTTGAAGGCTCTTAGATATGTATCACTGAGGTCTGCATTTTGGAAAAAAATTAATTTTTCTGGGCAGCCCAGTATCCTCAGCATTACAGACAGTAATTTTCTGTTCCAAATAATATTACATGACATCGATATGCCTTACGGCTTAATTACAGATGGAAACTCAGTTGAAAATATTTGATTTTTTTAACATCATTTACAGATTTACCAACAACAACTAGCAGTAGAGCTGTACCTGTGTGGATTTTCAATGTTAATGTCTTGGGTAAGTTTAGGAACTTCTTTGGTTCTTTGAAGATGTTTTGAAGATTGCTTTTATTGTGACCATGCTCAGACTATTTATTTCACAGTAGGAAATTGAATTGGTCATTCTAATTCCTTTGAAGCTGTTTTGAGACTTGGATTGTTTCCATCTCAGTAGTGGACATTATATAATCTAAATAAATATTGTTTTTCTTTTCACTATTGGGTCTTATACTTTGCATGTGACAAACCCATCTACATATCTATAGACTAAAAAGGGCTTTTCCTGATAGACTGGTATTCAGTGTACACATACACTTATCAAAAGGTATGGTTTGGACATTCTGCTTCATGAAATAAAATTAGTTTGGTATTTTCCCAAGGAGACCATTTTTTTAATTGTCATGTTTCCTTTCCATTAAAACATTGACTTTTTTTTTTTGTCACAATTAAGGAAAAATAAGCCTATTAAGAAGTTTTTCTAAAACTACTAATTTTTGTTCAAAATATTTTGATTGTAGAGTTCTTCAGTGTTGATCAATATTAATATTTAAGTTTAGCTTTAGGAGACCAAAAGCTAGAGCATGTGTCTGGCAGACTAATAATGACTGTGAAAGTACAATAGTTTCCCTATCCATGCTTTGAAAATCAAGGCCTACGCAGTTTTTGCTTTTTGCACACGGAGTAATTTGAGGGATTAGAATGAAATCAGACCATATAGTATGTTGCCCAAGTGTATTGAAACAAAGATATAAATATGGAAATCCAGCACTTCATAAATAAATATATCAAAAAATAATTAAAAAACAAATAATGAATTAAAAACCCCACAACATTTACCTTGTTAACTTGGAACCTAACTTGGGCAAAGCAGTTTCTTCTTTGATTTCCATGAACAAAAGTTTTTATGAGTACTGATACTGAATTGTTATACATTATCTAAAAGTCCAACATAAGATCTATCTGAGTGGCCAGTAAGCTGCCATTCATTATTGTTTCACTTTGGGAACTGGATATTCAACCTGAAAAAATAAACACTTGTTGTATGCTCCATCTGTATGAACAGGGCCTTATGTTATAGATTCCTTTCTGATACACAGCTCCTACCTGATTCCAGCTCAAGGGAACCCTATCAGACTCACCTAGGTTTTAAAGCATCCAAAATATTTTATTCCTTGTAGCTTCTCATAAAAAAAAAAAGTTTAAAGGTATATTTTCCTGTTAAGTATTGATATGTTAAAGTGCTGCTTCTATTTGAAAGCTTGGTACTATTTAATGTCAGTGTTGTTTGATATTGTGTGTTTATATATTGTGTTCTGTCGATTCATTTCCTCTGTCAGCATTGCAAAGTTTTGCTAACAAAAGGATGGAAGTAAAATTTTAATTCCATGGCAATTTCCCCTCTTGTCTATCACATTCATAGACTATACTATATCATGAAAATTCCATGTTTTAACTGACTTCCTGCTTATGTACGAAGAGATTCATGCATCACTTAAGGCTTTACTGATCATAGAATCATTATGGTTGGAAAGGACGTCCAGGGTCATCAAGTCCAACCTTTGTCCTAGCATTTCTCTAACCACTACACCATATCCTCAAACTCCACATCTAATCGTTCTTTAAACACCTCCAGGGATGGTGACTCCACCACCTCCCTGGGCAGCCTGTTCCAGTGCCTAACCACCCTCTCAGTGAAGAATTTCCTCCTAGTGTCTAATCTAAACCTCCCCTGATGCAACTTGAATCCATTCCCCCTCGTCCTATCATTACTAATTTGAGAGAAGAGACCAACACCAGCCTCTCTACAACCTCCTTTTAGGTAGTTGTAGAGGGCGATAAGGTCTCCTCTCAGCCTCCTCTTCTCCAGACTAAACAAACCCAGTTCCCTCAGCTGCTCTTCACAGGCCATGCTTTCCAGCCCTTTCACCAGCTTTGTTGCCCTCCTCTGCACTCGCTCCAGCCCCTCGATGTCCCTCCTGTGCTGTGGTGACCAAAACTGGACACAGTGCTCAAGGTGTGGTCTCACAAGTGCTGAGTATAGGGGTAATCAGTATGTATTAAGAAGGTGTTTCCAGCATAGCAATTTCAGCTGAATATGTCACACTGCCTTCTTATCTCTGCTGTTGGAGAGATGATATTTCATACCAAAATAAATGTTTCTTTTCCCCTTGCTCGTTTGAGGATGCATGTTAGCTCCCCTGCACCATGGCCTGCTGGAGAAGAGAAATATTTAGCTAAGGATAAAGATACTGTGCACCTGGTCTTTACTTCCAGCCTAATGAAAGAGTGAAACCTGGTTCACTGAAAAGTAATGGAGATACAGCTGAGCAGCCTGCATCCCTGTCATCCCCTGTGCTGGCAATGACAGATCAGATCAACCTCATACCTGTGAGGAACTCCTGTCCTGACACCAAACAACCTGTAATGTGGCAGAGATCTTGTCCAGAAAATCCTGTCTTGCATATACAATCTTTTAGCCAAAAAATGCCCTTAATATTTATGAGAGCCATTTCCATTATACTGTAAACAAACTTCTCCTGTCTAATTTGAAGTTGGACTCATAAGAAGTATTTAGGTGCCGGAGTACTTGGTAGGTGCTTTCTCTCACTGGTCAGATAAATCTTCTCTCCAGTATTGTTCTTTTTTTCTCAGGTACCACCAATGTGGATATACAAGTGTGCCAAGTAAAGAAAATTTATGAAGAAAAAACACATTTCAGAAGAAGGTTAAAAATCCAGAGCAGTTTGAGACAAATGGAGAAGAAGAACTGAAACTAATGAGATAGGTTAAGCATTAATGGAATTTAGATAGACTTTTCAGAGAAGTTAATTGAATTGAATAAAATATAAATGTCAGCAGCATTAAAATAGATTTAAACATATTGGGTGGGGGGGTTTTATTTGTTTTTTTGATTGATTTTTTGTTTGTTTTTGGTTTTTTGTTTGTTTGTTTGGTTTTGGTGGGGTTTTTTTTGAGTATTTTTG
>JANVCC010000070.1:7209533-7260128 GCA_025345505.1 Todiramphus chloris collaris | reverse complement strand
GAAAGAAAGAAAGAAAGAAAGAAAGAAAGAAAGAAAGAAAGAAAGAAGCATGCTAATGTCTTTTATCTTGTATATGGCCAAGAAGTTTAATTTCTGATACAAGACTTTAACACTAATACTGTGATCCTGATCGGCTGTTAGAAAGAATTAGAGGAAAACAAAGATGCTTTTTACACCTTCTAAAATAACTTAGAGGAATGCTTTGATTGCTTTTTTGGAAATAAGCACACATAAAAAGTGGCATTTCCCTATTTCTCTTCCAATGAGTTCTGGAGCTGAGAAATCCCTCAGGCAAGACTTTCAACTTGCTTCCTTCCATTGCAGAGCAGAGAAGCGTTGCTGAGGCCTGCAGAGCCTTCCAGCTTGTTTGAAGAAGGAGGAGACTATTATCTGGTATGATTCAGCACCCATCAGACAAATTATCTCACCACTTTCTGGCTTTTTAATATGTTTTTTTCAACCCTTGTCCTTGAAACTGTGTCCCAAATGGGTCAGCCGGGCTTAGGAGTCTGGCCCAGCAATACTCACCCTTAACTGAAGTAATGTTTACACATAATATCCGTTTAAATTATGAAATGCCTATTGTGAAAACAATAGACATATTCAATCACTGTATCCCAGAATAAATGAGAGAAATATTCCAGAGCTCCTATCAGAGCCTAATAGGTATACTTCTGCTAGCGATATGGTAATACACAGCAGCTTTCCCCGGACGGCTGTGTAAAACAAAGAAGTGGTTGTCAGCCTTTCAGAATCAGATGTTAATGATATTTCATGTCTTTGTTGAGTCTGTGGAAAGCAGCTACTGCACCTAAAAGGGAAATGACTTCCATACCAACCTCCCCCAGCCAAAGTCGTTCAGATTGGGAAAACTGGATGAGGTCCATATTTATACTTCAGAAAGAGGTGTAAAAGAAGATTTCAAGACAGTCTTGACTGAGACGTCTCCCAGTCTCTTTACCCAAAGTTATATCTTATCATTGTGCTGAAAGTTTTAATTCAGTGTATTACAGTTTCTTTTGGGTTTGGGTTTTTTTTTTCCCCCTTTCTCATTTTTTCTTTTTTGTTTTTTTTTTTTCTCTCTAACATATACGAGGAAAGAATGTAATGTAAGCAAAACTCCAACGTGTTTCTGGCAAATGAGGAGTGTTTTCTACATCTCGTATATTTTTGGAAGCATTTGAATCCAAAAGTAATATGCCTCCCAAATCGGGAAGAAGGCTTTTTATTAGACCAATACCTGCACATAGCAGAAAGAGAGTTGTCTGCCCCAGCATTGCAGCAAGCAGGGACTGGTGCTCTGTCAGAGCTAGTCTGGAAGATCAGAGTCAGCCAAAAGAAGATTTTCTGTAGCTTTATTGCTGCAACTTTATTTTGCTGTACTACTGTATGTCTTCACTTCTGCAGACTTTCTTTCGTTTGTTTTAAGAAGAGGTCTTAATTCCAATGCAAAATCCATCCAGAAAGGAGGGCCCCTCAGCACTGTTTTCCAGCTGGTGAGGATTAGCTCAGTCCTTTTACCGGATACATATCATTTTAATCTTAAGCCTTTAGACACTGTACAACATACTATTAAGTCTGTTACCAAATAAAACACTATAAGGCTGATTCACTAAGGGTTACACACCCTTTGCAGGGAAAAAACTAACATTTACAAAGGGATAAGTGCCAAAAATCACTTAAATTTCATGTCTTTCCTATTTACTAAATCCCACATCCACCATGTGTACAGTAACTTCCTTCAGATATGCCCCTGGGAGAAGTGCAACTCAAAATAAAGGGGAAGTAGCCCCCCTAAAACATGTTCCTAGCTCTAAAGAGTGATTTATATTGGTTCACATCAGACAATCTGAAAAATGAAAGTTATGTTGTTCAGGAATAAAATGAAACCTTCCAGAAAGTGTGAATCATGTACTTGACTTCTATGATAACGAGTAATGCATTTCCTATAGGAGTTAGTGGGTAGGGTATGAAACCAAGGCATTAGCAGACTAAAGGATTTGTGCAAGTGACTTTGCAGTTTCAAACTCAGGTGCTTAAACTGAAGCCATATTGTAGCTCTTCGTTATTTGGAGAAATGTGGAATGTGGGTGATAGAATCAATGGACCTTAAACCTCTCACTCGGGTTGTTAATAGCAAATGCAGATGCCCAGCTTTATTCCCTGTGGAGCTTCTTAAAAGATGTTTTATCTGTCTGTCAAGGGTGAGGCAAAAAGCCTCTGATATTTATAATGTGTTTTGGATAAAGGGAGTGGTCTAAATGAAAACTATGCTAGCCAGTGTTTATTGGCTAGCTTATTGTTCCTTCACCGTCTCAGAAGTATCTCACCACATTATTTTAGCTAGTCATTTGAAGTTAATCACTGTAGCTCGTTGTGCTAAATCAGTGTCTTTGCTTATGGGACCATCTTTGGGCACGAAGATCACCTCAGGAGATCATTAGGTGTGGGTCTTGAACCAGCACTGTGAACGAAACTTCATTGATACTCTGTGTTCTACTGTTTGGGTAATACAAATGATTGTAAGTTTTCTTCCAGGAGACTGGGTTGTTGTTTTCAGTAAGAAATAACTAATCTAATCTATGTTGCACAACTTTGTTTAATGTATAATGGAGTATTCCACTTGTACGGATAGGAAGAGCTGTGCCATGCCAGCCAGCCCTGGGAGACTGACCATCTGGGGTGAATGAAACAGGCTGCAGGCAACCCACTGATTCTGGGTTTGGTGTCCCCCCCCCTTCCCCCTTTTCTTCTGTTTTCTACAGTCCCATCTGTATGAAATGAAACTGTTCCTGGGCTTATTGGTTAGTAAAATTCAAAACCTGAATGTACACTACAACTGCATTTTCTCTTAGAGGATAAACCAGTATAGTATAATTGTATATAGAATTTATAAAGTCTTTTTGCATTCAAGAGTCAAGGGTAAGAAGAATGGTAAAACTGCCATATTCATTAAGCCCTTACATGAAGTACTATTAATCCTCTTGGGTAGATACAGAAGATGAACTAGAGGCAAAGATTTTTGTCTGGGAACTGAGGAAAAGATTTTTGTCCCAGCAAGATTATAATTCAAAGTTTTTATTTAGTAGCCCTTTGCTCAGACCATGCAATTTTCCCTAGCTCAATTTTATTACAAGGGCTGTCTTGGTCTTTCCATTAAAGGCCTAGTTTGAAGGATCATATGATTTTTGTTAAAATGTCAGTATTCATATATTAAAGAAAAATGTTATGAGGCTATATATTGTGGGAAAAAATCTGGAAATAAGAAGTATCACTCATACGTAGCCTGAAGGGTCCAAGGACCACTAGACAATGTAAAAAACAACAAAACCAAAATCTGCTTGTTTACGTAAGTTATGATTTTTAAGAGAATTTTGTGATTTTAGGGGATCCAACTCATGATTTTTCAGTACTTGGCCTTGGCAATATTGTTATCCTGCAGTGAAGAATTTGCATCTGATGACCAAGTTCCCCTGTCACTTCACATACAGTTACTTTATTTTGGACACTCATCAGATATAAATTCTGTTACGTGTTAGCAGCATTGCCAAGCTCAAGGATTCAAAGATCAAGAACTAGTTTACTGTACATGGCAAAACGATTAGTGAGAGAAAATGCAACAACAAGAAGAACAACCTCTTAATATTTATTCCGTTGTCTCCTCTCTGTGAGGCCTTCAGCAATGCTATGGTCCAGTACCACCACCAGGACTAGCCTACTTATCCTCAAGGATGAGACAGATCTCTGAAGTCTAATGACAAAAATATGGGCCTTGTTCTGTAATATCCATGAGCTGTTTTAGAGGGGCATGCAGTGCGAGGCATTTACAAGCAGAGCCAGCCTGTATAGTCTTCGTTACTGCAGAAATAGGAAGTGCAACACCTGGAAACCTCCATCAATGTATGACTGTATTTATAGAAATACCATTAGAGGGAGCTCTGTAATAGACTTAATGCCAGTGTTTTACCCTTTCCTCACCTTTAAAACCATAACCTTCAATTTTTTTTTTTTTTTTTTTTAATTAGTTGTAAACAAATGGCATTTAATACATTAACCTTTATGGTACTTCCACTATATTCTTCATCGTCACCATTGAGACTGGCAGACACTATGGTGGTGAAGTCGCCAAAAAGACCAGTGCATATCAGAATGATCAGTGTCAGAATAAATGGGGTAAATTAAGTGGATTCTCACATAGAAGTTGCTGTGATTAGCTGGGTGATTCTGCTGTTTTCTTTGATAGCCCCATTCAATTGCAGAGTCCTGCTGTATTTGTGGCCCTTAAATGAAGACGCATCTTTAAGAATCCTTTCCTTTATCACCAAAAATCTGTTTCCACAGAGGTCCTGATGTGAATTTCTCAGGGACCCATACATTCAGTTGATGTCCCCTCTGCTCTGAAATATCCTCTATTGAACTGTGTTATGTGAAACAGAATGGGCTAAGAAGTTACACCTAACATGTATGTGATATATCATGTGATATAGAATGCAATATGGTAAATGTCACAGTCAGCAGTAAGATGCATTCTTTTTTTTCATATAAGAAAGGCTTGTTCTTATTTTTAGAAAGATAAAGTGTGTTTTTTAACTTTCCGTGAAGTGCAGAATCAAGAGATTGGGATTTGGAGAGCTCTGTATGACCTGAAAAGTTGCAATAAAGAATAAGGATCCATAACAACTTGAATTTACATTCTTAAGTAAGGTACAGTAATAGATAACAACAAAATAGAGGGATAGGATGATCTCCATTTATCTATCTGCAGGAATAAATCCTACATAGCGAGGCAAGATGCTGAGAGGAACCAGTATTTTAGCATATCATGAGTAGTTCAGAGATACAGAAAATATTCAGTTTTTCTAAAGGATAACCAGGATATAATCAGTTAAGCAAAAGAAAACATTACCCCAAAATCCAAACAACAATTTGACACGGTAATACCAAATTCATTGTCAAGATTAACTCTGAGCTAAAAAGTGCTTTTAGCTTTTAATTTGGAGTATTGTTCTTATAACTCTGAATATGGGATAGCCTAGGAATTAACTCTTCATGCTTTTTATTCGATGACTTGAGGCACTTCTTAAGTACTTTAAAAAATTTTGCAAAACACTCCCTCCATTGGTCAAAATATGATGTGAGTGAACTCTAATGAATAAATTCCCAAAGAAATACATTCGAGTCATTGCTGTACTATTGCCAGGTTCTGTAAAACTGCCTGGCAGAAAATACGCAAACAGTTCATGCAGCATTGCTCTGGTGTTTTGTACAACAATGCCTACATTGAAAATAGTAACCTTTATTCTCCTTTGTACTAGGACAAATTAGGGGGGAATAGAGATACAATAGTATGAATATTACCAGAACACCTTCTGAGAAGCACATTTTTATCACAGTGGGACTTCTAAGGGTTTGGGTGGCCTTCACTGTATTGAACCTAGGACATCGAGGTTCTAAGACTAAGAAATATGCTTCCATGAAACCCTACAAGAAGCTAGTTATCAGAAACCTTTGTTTCTGTCACTTTCAAAATGTAAAAGCAACATGAACTATTCGACCTGATCTTTTTGCTGGGATATGAACTTGTTCTCAGTGTGTTACTGCTTCATTTTGTGGATGTCTCCTCTGCTTTCTCTCTGGACCATTACTAACTCCAGAACACTGCAAGATTAGATCATGAGATCTTTGGGGCAGTGAACCTGCATTTCTCATATTTTAGTTACTTAGAGAGCCCATGGATGCCACACAAAAGCAGTGATGCATTTTACAAGAATATTAAAGTATGTTTTTTCATTGTGAAGGGAATGGCATTTGCCTGCTTCTAATAAATCTCGAATAATTTATGGCAGAGTTAAATATGTTGTATCCCACCTAAAGAAGAACTGCTGCAGGAAGCATCTCCATCCCAGCAGAGTCCTGGTTGTCTCCTTCTTGAACTTTCTGTTTGCCCCATGCAGACATCAGTCTACCATAAAACTGTTGCAAAACTGAAATTGCAATAAATCCACTGAAACTGCCAGAGCAAACAGACCTTTGTTCCAGTGAGGCCAGGACTGTCTGCAGTCTCAAGGCTGAGGCCAGCTGCAATGAGTGGTGGAGTAACTGGATACTGACTGCAGCTCTGAAGCATACAACAGTGTTTTGATGCATCTTACCAATGTGGAGGAGTGGGTCTATTTGGACAGGAAAGTTTCAGTATACAAGTATCTGGTTTTGTGAAACACACATAAACCCGGAGACTTAACATCTAGCCTGTTATGTATACTCTAGCATGCTCAAGACCTCACTTGACTATTTTACTTTGAGGTTACAGTAGACACAAAGATAAACCAGAAGTTGTTCTTGGGATCAAAAGTATATTGGACCCAAAACTGAGCCAGTCATGATTCTTCCTAAATGGCATGAAATGGGGATGAGGACCTCTAGGAAAACCATGGGAGCTTAAGTTGAACGCACTTCTGGAATGGTCTTGGAGTCTGTTCCTCAGTACAACTAAAATGAGAAAGGAGAGCAAAATAGAGGAAGGCAGTGAACAGAGCTCTCTTCCCTGTTGGAATCATGAACCACCAGAGAAGAAAGACAGAGGGAATGAGGGACAGAGAGAACTGATGCAGTGAGAAAGAGCACACCACAGGACACACTGTTTGCATATGTGACGGACACTGACCACTGAGGAGAAGCATGGTGTAAGGTATTAAACAGGCATTAGTTTAAGTGTTGACCCAAAAACTAGAAGACACGAGAGAAAGATGTGATGACAGAAATTTCAGGGGCTGTTGTGAATAAGTGAAGATGATTCAAACCGAACTAGGATGTGCAGTAAGAGGGAGCTGGATACAGTAACCTCTTGTGATCTCCACCATCAATTGCTGTCAGTAAGGAATTTGTGAGCAGCAGACCTGGGAGGGTATTTTAGAAGGTGCATGATGCTCTGGCCAGAGCTAGTCCCTCACAACCTGACTTTAGGGAGTATCTGCCTCAAGTCTTGCGAGGTAAGCATAATGATCTGTGAAAAGGGTCTGCCACAAATATATTTGCAAAATTCAGTAGCTATTAATTACATCAAAAAAGCAAAATAACTTTCATGCCTTCTGCCTGTATTCAAAATACACTTGAGAGTTTTGAATATCTCTTTCTGTTCCAATTCCAGATTCTTTTAGAAAACCTCTGAACTGCTTGATTGTAATTGATGGATTCCTTATACACTTTGTGGTAGGTTTCATGACTAAATGGTCTCTAAAGTTAATAGAAATCCCTGCTCTTCCAACATTTTCCTGTTGCTGTCTGTTGCACACTTGAAAGTCTTGAATCCATGTTGATTTATCTCCAAGAGAGAAATAGAACTTTATAGACTTAACATTTTAAAGAAAAAATTAGTTTATGCCACAAGAGACGTGGCAAGTTGAATCTCAGAATATTCATGTCTCATGGTAATCAACGTAACTTCTGCAAACAGAACTCCAGAAGAAGACACAAGATGGACTCAGGCTAGAATTTTTCTAGCTGCTGATACAGTGTAAATTGTAGCAGATGGAAGAGACAAAAAGAGAAGGTTGCATTTGAATATTTGAAAATTATTATGTCAAACTGTCTTTACTTCTTTGAGGAACTAGGAGCAAATACCACACTTGTGTGATCAGGTTTATGCAAGAAGTGAGGTACTCAGTTTGAAGGGAAAAAAAAAATTACTTCAGCAAAATTCTTATAGATCCCTTGAGTGGAAACTGAAATTGCTGTGATGACAAAACATGATGCACTTTCCCCAGTGAGATTTCCACTCTAGAGAATGGGTTGGAATGTCCATTTTCTTACACGTCCTCGTACTATGTACAACAAATCTGGATTCTGTTGTATGAAGAGCACGATATTTGTTCCAAAAATATAACAGACTTTGAGGTACTTATGGGAGCAATTCTGCAAAACAATTTTAAAGGAGATATACTGATCCAGTTAGAAGGATTCTTTCAATAAAATCTGAAAGTATGGTCAGTGTTTCTGTGAACACAAGTAATTAATTCGGTTAAAGCAGTGGCTAAACATTTTATTTTTGTGGAATGTGACATGGGATTTTTGTGGCATTCATCGTTGCTTTAAATCTCACGTTCCATATGCATGCAAATGGGTTTCTTTAGCATATGATTTGCAAATGGTATAACTGTTATGTGTAGACATGCTTAAAAATTCACCAGCACTAACATTCCTTCTAGACAGTAAAAATCTCAAACAACTCCAACCACATTTGTCTCATCAGTGTTAGTTTAGAATTTGGTATTTTACACAAGCAGTAGAAAAAAAGTTTCTAGGAATATTTTTGCAGAGATAACTTTATAAACTTTTCTAATCACTCACAGACTTATCTTGAATTTCAAATATTTTTGAAAAAACGTCCATCAAAAAATGTGAATCAATGTTGGTGAGAATTTGAAAACTCTCAATCTGATCTATGAGTAACATTTATTTTAAACATTTAGTATATATCCTATCAAATTTTTAGGAATTAGAATTTTCAGAAAATACTAGTCACACTCTGAATAGTGTCTTGAAGTGATTTAACCAGTGAGCAAAGTTACTTGCTTTATTTAACAAATTGGAAATGCGGGAATTTGTCATGCTTCTACGGGACTTCTCCTTTCTAAAATCACACTCTTCACTGATATGCTTTTAAAATCAATCATAGTTTTAATAAATGTAATGAAACTTGCCAGAAACCTTCTGTTACATCAGTAAAAATACATATTCTTTGACCAAACCATCAGTCCCACTCAGTTTTAATTTAGAATGTCAAGTTAAGAGGATGATGTGGTCTAGGAAGAGTATGTTTTCCATGTAAAGATTATTTTTATACTGTAATGTTTACTGCTTGAACAAAACAGTGCAAAACATTTCACAAAATGGAATCTCAGTCTTGTCTTCTTTATTCCTTGTGTGTGATGCAAAAAGCCTGCACGCCTCCTTTTCCATTCCATTGCACTCTCAATAGGGGTAAATAAATCAAGATAACTTTGAATACCAATAAAGCCTTAGAGAAGATAACTGTTCTATTCCATTTTTTGGTAGATGCAGGCAGAAGGATCCTGACTTTAAGAATTGTCTGACATGTGATTTCTATATGGCTGTTCTTTGTCTTTTGAGGATTTCAGAGAGGAGAATTCTGAATAATTTGACAGGGTAGAGACATGTGAAATGTGACTTTCGCTTCATCATGATCAGAAAGGTTTGATCTGTTATTGATTTGGTTTATATGGGACTTGCTGGGAAGTGAAGCATCTACAGGGCTATTCACCCTGCCAAAGGAACAAGACCAGATGGGTGTCACGTCACTTTAAGCATGGTTGGCCAAAAATAAATTTCCTTCATTCTTGGACTTTTGCAAGCATGTTTCTGGCTTCTAGTAAAAAAAGAGTTCTGGGCTGTGCAGTACCAAGGACCTCACTCACTCATACTTGCTTTCACTGAAAAATACTCTGTTGAGCAAGCAGTCTCATAAAAATGCACTAGAATGAAATCTCATTCTAAAAAAAAATGTCTGGACATGAATGGATGGAGGTATTGATAAAGGCAGACTGCTGGAAGCCAGGTCTGGAGTGATTTTGACATCGCTTCAATTTCCTGTCCTGGGCTGAACAGCTTTTCTCCTTTTTTTTCTCTTCTTCTTTTGTTCCAGGTATCTCACGTACATGGATTTTACATCAATGTAATTGGCTTTGGTGGCCTAAGTCCCCTGGTGTCTGTAAATTTTGTTCAAGATTTATGAGGTTGCAACTAATATTAGAAACTGGATTCGAGAATAGCATATATCATGCAGAGATATGAATGGATTCATTTCTCAAGGAAATTAGATGGGTGAATTGAAAATGTTTTCTTCTTCTGCTACAGTAATAAAGAAAGGGGGTTGGTAAGCTCATTCAAAATTATGGCCTCTGAATCAAATCTTTAATATATTTTTCAATACATGATAATTTTATCTGTCATCACTATCAAATAGCTTTAATGTTATTCACTGAACATCATTCAAGAAACAACTTAACTAACGTCTCCAACAGAGAATTCATCTTCTTTTTTTTTTCTCCAGCTGTATTTTCCTTCTTACAATCCTCAAAATGACTCTATCACTGACTCCTCCTACTAAATTACAATATCCAAACAATTTAAATTAGTATGTCATGAGATTGGAGTCGTTTTGTATTTGACCTAATTATTAAAATTACTTTCTGAGAACTAATGGCATAATTACTCTTATAATTAGTAAAATAAAGAACCTGTAACTGCTCAGACTGGGAGCAGCTGATATGATCAAGCTTTAAATTGAAAAAATCCAAAATTTTCGTGCCCATCGTCTGTAGCTCAGTATGCTTCAAAGGGAAGGCTGATACATGCCTGCAATGACTATGTTTAAACAATTAAATCTTGTCTCCACCTTAGCATTGGATTCATTACTCACTGATGAACCTTTGTCCCTACTTGCCTATTACTGGGAAAACACATCAGTGTCTACTACAGATACCAAAACATACTTGCCATGGCACTAGTGATACTGCTTTGTTATGAAACAGGTATGGTAGGTTAAGTGAAACTGAAAAAAGGGCTCAAGTTAGAGGCTGACTTCCACCAGGCAGCCTGGGGTTGCTGCCTTCAAAGCTCACTGCCCAGCAGAGCCCTTGGGCATCTGTATCAGGCATCACTTTCCTACAGCACAAATTGCCATCACCAGTATATCACATGGCTATAGTGGGAGCAGAGGTGGTAAAGCTGGGACTGGGGGGATTAGAAATCTTTGCTGGCTACCCTTTTTCTCTCATCTTTTCTCCTCTCTCTTCCTATATCATCAGAGGCAGAAGGTTGCGCACCTTGCTGATGTCTACTGGGACTTTCTTGCATGAGCAGACTGCAGGATACACAGTTTGGAACATAATCTATATTTATAGAATGCACATTACGCCCTTTTGTACAATTTCCTCCTGAGAAAATATATCCCTGGTGTAATCGCTTGGCTGCTTTGACTATGGATGACACAGGCATGTTTGTCACTCAGATTAGATAGACCTCCTGGGGGAAAGTACATTTCCATTTTATTTATTGTGTATTACACATATTCTAGAAGACCTTTCATGTTTATTTATTGTATAATGCAATATGCAGTCTTTTCTATTAATGGATGAATGGTGGAACACTCTTCTGACTGGATTGCATTTCTAATCTATTTATTTTGTTAAATAGTCAGTCAGTGTGCATCTCTAGTTTTATGGAGGTATCTCTCATTTAGATGTTAAAGTTCCTGAGAGCTTCAAATGGATGGCATTGTGTTTTGCAGTAATTTTCTCTTGATTTGCAGCCCTGAAATGATAGAAATGTATTTTGAATATTCAGTTATATTTCAGCAGGAAAGAAGAACACCGAGCCATTGCATCAGAGTTCAATCTGAGTAAACAGAATATCTGCTTGTAAACATTTTACTGTGTTAATATTTTGTGCTCAATATTCACTTTTAATAAAAATTAAGTGTATCTTTGCTTTGACCATGAAAATACATAATGGATGGCATAGAATTAAGCTGTGCCCTGCAGGAATATCCTGCACATCTTGATTTGTACATAAACTGTTCAAGTCTCAGCAGCAAAGGTTGCGACAACATGTAAAAAGTGTATAAATTCCCCAAACAAGAAAGTGAAAATTCTGTAAATACACTGTTCTGTTAATGATGTAGAAATTATTTTGAAAAAAGGTGTGAATAACTCAAAATTAGCTTGGATCTTCCTAGAGTCACAATACAGCTCTTTCTCCTGTAGCTGATTTCAGTCAAACATGAAATGACTGACAAATACAGAAAGAAAAATGAAAGCCCTGTGCAGGATGAAATGTTTTACTCACATTGTCATTTAAAGGAAGAATAAATAGCAAATGTACAAATAAGTTGCTAATTTGCATTTTCTTTTCCTACTGGTATCTTGAATAAGACCTAAAAAGTAAGTGCTTCTCAAAATTCAAATTATGAAGGAATTGTTACCTTAATTAATAGTTAAAATACTTTCTACATCCAAAATATACAACAGAAGATGTTGAAGCCTGCACCGTCATAAACAGAGGTGAAATTATATCTTGGACACAAAAGGTAAGGAAGGCTGCCATGAGTCTGAACAAAAATGAGAGCTTCCAGACTATTTAAAGATATCAGTGTTTCAGCAGACCAGACAAGGTAGGTAGTTCTCCACCACAGAGTGAGGCAGCAGCTGGAAAAGCAGCAAGGACCTGTGTTTTCTGCCTTCCCAGGGTTTGTGTTGACATTGCAAGAGCAATATGCCCTAAAGTACTATTTATGGTTAGTGCTAATGGGCCATTCTTAGCTGGCAGAGACTCAGATCTTGACTACATGTGACTACAAAATTTTGCCTTTTGTAAAGATGGAAAGCTTTGGGAAAATGTGCGCAAATATAGCTCCCTGATCTGTACCATGGAATTCTGTTAATTTTAGCCTTTATTGTAAAATGGTTCATTTCTGAGGACAGGCCATTCACACAGTGGCCTGAATCCAGCCATTGCAAAGTTGGTATCTCTGCTGCATTTTCATTAATTCACTGGGTGTATGACACATAAATATGGGAAATGAAAAATATGGCTGAAATAAATACTGAATTTTTACAAACTGTGAAATTTGTATTTTTTTAGAAGCAAACTAAAATGGAGACATACCTGGAAAGAAGACCTTTGTCGTATTTGCTGCTGTGCTTAACACCTTGGGAACACTTTTTTTGCTGCACTAAGCTACATTAAAATCTTACATAAATCATGCAATACAGCTGTAAATGTAAAGTAATAGTTTTATTTCATGTTGTCACATGCTGTTAAAAATGACCATTGTTATTAGGTGTTGGATTGTAACACATTACAGGTTCCAAGGAGAATACACTCGGGACTTCAGTAGAGCATTAGCTTATCAGAGACATGCACAGCTGTTTTCACTAAGAAGGTAACCCTTAAAGCCAGGCATGGAAATAGAACTTAATAAGCAAAATAAAACAAAGCCTACAGCATTCTAATTTTTTAAACAAAATCCAGGTAGCCTTTTCAAGAGGCCATCAAAGCTATAGGTATTCCTTCTTAAACTGTCATTGAACTTTAGACTTTTAATTAAGATCAGTCTTACTGATTGCAATAATAAAGAAAAAGGAAGACAAGCAGCACTTAAATAACAGTGCTTCTGGCTTCCAACTAGAGTAATAAATACATATAAACAGGATATTAAAACTACAGATATTACAGATGTTCTGATGTCAGATAATGCTTCAGACCTACTCCTTCGAGAACTTGCTGGGGAGGTAAGGAAACCTGCCACTGCCCACCCTGCTTCATACCACCTCCACGCTCTGCTCCAGGCTATACATGTCCAGGAATATGTACCTGGACTGAATATGGTGCATGAGCACATTTTCCCAAAGGACTGGTGGGTTTAAGCTTTAAACAAGTTGTAAGCAATTGTTATACTAAAAGCATGCAGAAACCTTGCTTTTGAAGTTCACCGGTAATAAGAAGGATTAAGTGAGCTTTTGTAACTAAGATAATAATGTTTGTTTTACGTGGTCCTTTTACAGCATCTTTCCCTTGACAGCTGAACGCTTCCAATGATTTAAAATGGATCTCATGTTTCCTTTCCTTCCTATCCTCTTTCATTTTCAACAAAGAATTCCCTTGTTGCTTCTGTTCCTGTTTCACCCTGCGTGTGAGGGAGTGGAAACGCTGTGTGTCTTAAACCTGTCAGAAAAGTTCATGTCATCATAAGGAGTTTGACATTCTGGTCCCGAAGTGACTGCATCTCCAGTCATGTCTTGCAGGAAGGAGGCCTATTTTCTGTGACCAGCTCCTGCACATTTTCAGCACTCAGGGTAATCCTTCTGTTCCTCTAAAGCTGATTTTAGAACAGTTCTTCTGGGGAAATACTGTCACAAAAAGGGGAGTTACCCTATCTATCCTGAGCCACCACAAGGAAAGTTTTAGTATCTGCCTCAACAATGCTTCCAGCTTCCCATGAGTGACCCCACTAGGTAAAAGAGGTACTATGGCATACATGATGGTCAGATGGAGTAACACCACTTGCCTCCAAGAGAGCCAAAGAACTGCTGATACTAGCAAAGGGTAGTAGGGTTGCATGGGCTGGAGAGAAGAGCTTGAACAACTACTGATAGTTCTTCCAGGTGCTATTCATAAGAAATTCAGTGGTGGCTATAGGTAGAATACATTCTATTTCCACCCAGTGAAGTCCACTGTGTATTAGTTTACATTTTAAATGTAAACTTGGTAGCTTGATCCTCTTCAGGCTACAGATTAGAATTTCAGAGGTTATCAAACTAAAGTTTGATGGTTGTAAAAATATTCGTAATCACTAGGGAAGAAATCGACTGTTTCCAAATGGAAAACTTCTGCAATGACAGAAGAGATTATTCAGAGCATCAGATAAACAACAGACAAGCAGTTAAAGAATGGAAAAGTTGTCCACAAGTGCAATAAATGAAAAGTAAGGAATTTGGGTGGAGATTGGAGTACAGGTCTGTTCTCCCCTTCCTGTGAGCATGAAGGACTTTAGGTATCAAAGGTTAAAGCTGCTGTATGTCTCACTGCTCCCCATTCTCACTCAAATCAGAGTGATTTCTTGGATACTATTTCTCCTTTCCTTCTCTGGGAGAGTTGTTTAAAAGCCACAAGAGGCAGAGATTTCATGGGAGCTTCTGGTTACTTAAAGCTTCCACAGGGCATGGAGAAGTGAAAGCTTACAGATAAGGCAGAGCATGTAGGATGAATTTAATATCACTGTGAATGGTTTCTGAGCATTCTTATCAAACACACCCTGGCAGACCTCATAAGCTACAGCAGTCAGAGCAGCGGAATAGTTATTATATGGTTCTGAATGGGTGGGACCAGAAACAGAGCTTTTTTACTCTAACTTTTCTCTTATGAATTTTACTTTAGTTTTGCATGAGGAAAATCATGTTTTAAAAGAGAGTATATGTGATTATAGAAGTATTTAATCAAGACCTAATAGATATTTTTGCAGAGGCAAGACAATTCCACATCAACCTTTAAAATACTCCAAAAGTACAATTTGCTTCCAGTACATCAAAATCTGCTGACTATTAAGTATTTAAAATGTACCTTTCCCATTCACACAGATGGACCTCTACATTGGCTAATGTGTATTTAAAAATGTGCTTTTCCCCCAGTATCAGACAGGCTGTGTAGATGACTCTGACTGTACAGTAGTTTGCCAGGAACTGAAGGTTTGGGCAGTTGAACTTTCCTCAGTCCACCAGTCCACGTGGAGAGCAAATCCCAGTTTCCCAATGGAAGGATCAGGCAGAAATTCCATAAGCACAAACTCACAAAATACCCTGTGCAGAAATAATCCACAGAGGTTGCTGTTTGGCTCTTTCTGCATTCTTAGCTGGTCAATCACAATAGTGCCAAAGATTTCTTGCCAAATCTCACACGTTTCTCTGACACAGGTTCTTTCACATTCTTGCTCATTTTCCTCTTATCTGTTATCTAAAAAACCTTAAGAAAACTCACAGAGGGGAAAGAAACCCTCTATATTTATTTAAATAACATTAAAGCAAGTGTGGAAAATGCCAAGTCTGGACTGCAGCATAAGCAACACAAATGACTATTTAAGGCCTGGGGAAGTCACAGTGGTTCTTCAATTTAGTTCTCAGCTCTCTTATGGAGTTACTCCCAAAGTTACTGTGATTTACCTCTCTTTTTCTAGCTCCTCAGAAGACCTCTGCTACAGTACCAGAGAATCAGAGAGATGTTTAATTAAATGTATATTTTGAACATTTTTTATAGACTTATTTTTAATTGTTATTCCAAGTAGCAGCTGAATTATTCTTGTCTGCTTTCTGTCTTATGATCACCCCATGCTTTACAGACTCTGTTGCTGTGAACATGGTAGAAAAAGGAATTAATTCAGAAGTTTTAGTCTATTGATCTGAGACTAGATTGCCTTTATTTGGTTTCCTTTTACATCATAAAAAGTCTTGGAGACCTGTTGGTGTAAAGCAGATTTAACCTGTCGTGACAGCTCTTGGGAGCCACCTCTGATGGTCAGAGCTTTTTCTCACCTGCAAATGCCAGTGGTCTGATTTCAAGTTTTTGTCCACCTTGGCCACTCTACTATGCAAACAAAGGTGACAGAGAAAACTCAGCACAATCATGGTGTCTCACGTGGCTGTAATGGATCCACTGAGGTGCATTCCTGGGTTGTGAAGCTCTTCTATGAAATGATGATGAGGATAGAAAAGGTGAGCCCAGAAGATAGGAAGATGTGATCATAGCAGTCTTTAAGCCATGTACACAAGGCTCTAAGAACCCTATGCATCATATCCTACTCCTGAAAAAATGCTCCCTTCAGGGAAAGATGCTGTAGAGGAGGGATATGAAGTGTGCAGGATCTGGGCTTGCCAGGACACAGGCTCATAATATAGATACTTTTGCAACATTAACATATGCCTGTTTTCTTGCCAGATCTGCAGAGTTGCAGAATTTGGCCCTAAACATTTAATGAAACCATTGAGATTTATAATTAGAAAAAGCAGAAAAGAAAATAGGAAAGGGAGGAGGGAACAGGAAGAGGGAAAATTGTACAAAAGGCATCTGATTAAACCAGTGATAATTACTGACATTGTTCCTCTCTGAGCCAGGATCACACTTCAAAATAAAAAGTGGAAGATAATTTTGTTAATAATTTTAATCAGCTTCCTTTTCATGAAAGATCAGTAAACACTGATAGATGGTTTTCCAAAAGACAGATAATTTGTAACACCATCAACTCAATAACTGAAACAAGAGACCTATTCTCTCTCCCATTTGTCTAAAGTAACGGGTTCCTCCAGAGAAGGAACAATAGACAGAGATTGAAAAGCTTTGATTTGACCTAAATGAAAGATATTCTTTTCTAGCAGATGCTTTAGCTTGTAGTTTATTTTTCTCTCTCTCCCCAATGGGCTTTACAACCATGTTGTCCTGTTTGTTTTCAGTCTTTGTTTCCTTTTCTGATAGCAGGTTGAAGCCTGGCTGGCTTAAGCAGTTTAGGGTATTCTCTGAGAGGAATTTGCTCTGGTTTCCTTGGCAACAGCAGCCACAAGAAGCTCAGTAAGACACATTTTTGAGCAAGGTTTTTTGTTTTCCTTTTATCCATTCTCAGGTAGGCATCAAAGAGAGAGGAGCTGCTTAGGTTCCGAGTAATCAGCTAAACTACAGTGAACGGATGGGGGTAATGCTTGTTTTTTTCCTGAATCTGGCAAACAATGCAAAGCTGCCACTGCTGCTAATGTCCCTTCTCTTTGCTTCCTAAGTATCAATAATCTTTATACCTAACAAGATTTGAAAAAAGACTAATTACAGTGTGACCCACAATATTTGATTTAACTTTTATACAGGAACTAATGCCTCCTATTTTTAAAGGCTACATGCCTTCTATTAGTGGGCCTTTCTATATAATTGCTTCCTGCCACTGTTTTCTTTTATTGAGAAAAGTCATGTAATGCCATTGCAGATGTGCTACCAGCTTGGCGTAAACATGGTACTCTAAATCATGCGTAGTACAATAAATCATACTCCTGCCATTATTTTAATGCTTTGCAAATCTTTGCATTTGTTTTTCTCTGGAGTTAGGGGAAACACAGTAGGAAGCAATGTTGTGAAATCCTGAAGAATTTAATTGTCAGTAGAGCTGCTTGAGAAATTACCCTCCTTCTCTTTCAGAATAATTCAGTACAAAAGGAAACATTTTGTTTAAATTTTGTTAAAAAAAGAGCTTTCATTGAAAACTTAAATGTTCAGTTTTCTCTTTGAAAGTCCCAAAGTGAAAAACATTTTTCTTTTCTTCCACATTATTTTTCAATGCAGACACCTTGGTGACAAAAAAAAAAAAAAAAGAAAACCAACCAACCAAACAAAAAAACCAACCACTGGTACCTTCTATTTGTAAAAACTGTTCTTTTTCTTTGACCCTGCTGCTGCCACTCCAGAAATTTCTCCATTTTCTGCTATAGCAAATTTTGGAAAACAATAGTATTCTGGTTACTGAATGCAGTGTGGAATATTAGCTGTTATTCTCCTCTTTCAGCCATATGCAAGTTTGTTTTTCAGGTTCCAATAGATAATCCTTCTTTTTTTTTTTAAATTGAAAACTTTCTGAAACAAAATCCTCTTGTGTAAACTTTCCATCACTGGTGTCAGCCAGAAGCAGTTTTTTTGGTTTGTATTAAAAGCATGAACAAAATTTCATCCATCTTTCTAGAAGCTTTCAGTGTTTACAAGCAGAACAGAAATAAAATAATAAACCACTCCAGCTTTTCCTTTAAATTCTCATCAGATCTATTATATGTGACACTGAGATAAAACTTTGGCTTTACAGAATACAGTCTGTGCTTTATTATCTTGGAGTGCAAGGACTGGGACACAAAATGCTTACTCTCCCTTGGCTCCTCAGTGAAAACTGATTTTCAGCTAGTTTGAATTCTTCAGTATTTGAAGAGGCTTACTAATATTATCTTATCATAAAACTGGAAACACTGGTGACTGGGTTAACTGACTCATGCCTTGCAAAGTGTCCCAGCACCAAAGTACTTCTGAGGATGTGCTGCTTCCTACTGTCGTCACTTCTGCTATGGATATGGAGAGATGGGCTTCACAGTTCTTTGCACCATGAATTTAACGTGTGGCTAATAATAGTAGGCTATCACTGTTACATAATTGTTATTTTTCTAGCAATCAGATATCCCAATGCAAACAATCAGCATATTTTGTAGTGGCTCAGAGTATAACTCACTTTCAGGAGTAGAGATCACTTAGATGATGCCCACATGCATATATATAGCAAATGATTTTATTACATTTCAGATCCCTGTCCTGGTAGTTTTTTTCTGAACTTAAAAAACGAACTTTCTCAGGTTCAGAGCCTGATATATCCTATTAAGGACACCCAATCAAAGAGAATACTTCTCGCTGACACAGGGGCTTAACAGATTAATGAATTAGTCTGTAATACCTTCTCCTTCTAAGGGCTGGTTCGAGTTTTGCTGCTGTTACTCTGATTAGCACTATCTCCTCTGGTGCTGAGCCAGGCAATTCTGTATATTGACTGTGCTGGTATTTCTTACTGCTGTGAGAGAAGCAGAGAAAAAATGCTGCACTATAAAGTTTGTATTGATCCCAAAGTAAAAATGTAAACATAGCCAAAAGATCTGTATACTGAAAGGAAAAACAGGGCTGTTAATCATGTGGAACAACTGATGTTGTATCCAGACCATCTTTTTCCTTTAAATATATAACATTGCTCGTGTAAGTTGTTGAATATACTTTATACCAGCAATAGTCCTCTGAAACTTGTTCATTTTGTGGCATTATTGATATTATAAACCACAGTGGTTTATGTTAGTAACTGCCCTCTGTTTACTTCAGGTTGTTAATCAGAGAGCTAGCCATTAAATGCTGGCAACACATGATTTCTCTGGGATTATTGCTAACATTTCTGCTGCAGTCAGGAGGGCTTTTCTGGCTTAGCTCAGCAATGAGGAAGTCTGAAGCTGATCAAATGTGCTCTTGCAGGCAAGTGTCACTGCAACTGATGGGAACTAATATGAAAAACAAAATCTAATACAGAAAACACTATTTTAAACACACTCTCCAATTCAATACTAAATATTGGAAAGGAAAACAGGATTCTACAGCACACAGCTCTGATTGTGACTGACCTACTCACAATTATAAATGGCAAGCTGGGAGATAAAACATCCCATTCTGCCTCACTTGAATTGTCATCTTTAATTAAAGAAGTTCTATGCCACGGATGACATTTCTCAGAGAAATGTCTCTCAGAGTCTTGGGGAAGGGAGGGAGAGGAAGACTGGGAGCAGTGTCTTGGCAGTCTATTTGCTGTTTTCCCCATACGGATTTAAGTGGTCAGTGTAGCAGCATTTAGAGATTGGCCCAAGAAATCCTCTTGGGCATTAGGTGATCTTACCATCAAGGCCAGGGTTTTGCAAATGCTTTAAGTAGACTTCCACTTAGGAGGCAGCCTGTGCCTTGTACTGTAACTCTGAAAGATGTTCATTCTGGTCCTGAGAGTGGGATTTATTGGCAGATTTTGCATATATCTGCTGGGAGGCAATGCACTCTTATTCTTTCTTACAGATGAATTTTGGACCCTAAGAACCAGTATTCAATAAAATATTTGCATGCCTGGAGTTCTGTTAAGCAACATTTCAGGAACCTACATTCACTAGTGTTTTTTATGAAACCCTGTTTAATGTGTGGAGATATCTCGACCATCTTTGGCATATAAAGTTTCAGTTAGAAATGCTATAATGAGTCTAAAACTGTTCTACTCGTCATGTTGGGTCGGGTACTTACCTTTATTTCAGTGATTGCTTACCTCCTGTCAGAGGCCTTTTGAAGTTCAGAAAAGAAAAATCTGTAGTCCTCTGTGGAACTCGCAGTGCCAAATATGCTCAGAACAAGCCTAACTTATTCAAGCTATGTAAGGCAGTGGTGGTACCTGCTGTCCCATCCATGAATTAGTGATCAGATGAGTCACCTGCAATCTTGGTTCCTGCAGTCTGGTTGTCCTGAAGGGTCTGCCAGACACATCACCTATGACCCTACCTCTCCCTAACAAAGCTGCCCTCAGTGCAGGTAAGAAAGAGTCCACCCCTCCTGTTGCACATGGGCCACTATGCAGAAATGCTTTAAATACTAGCATTCACAAAACAAATGTCAGAGCTACAAGGGACACTCTCCAGATGCTTCCTTCCCTCTGAACTTTTCTTTTTCTTTACTATCAATTGAACCAGAAAAAATAATCAAAACTAAAATACTCAGTTGTATCTTAATTGAACATGGTGGAACCCCTTCTATTTCATCAGCCAATCCATATCACTAAAATTTAATTTTAGAAATTAGTCAAGTCGCCATCTGAAACATGATGATGCAATATGATTGTGGTCTCTGAAATAAACCACTCCACTGGGAAGAACCTTGGCTCATTCCCAGAAGGGATGTGATCAATGCCAGTGTAAGGCCATACTCTACATGCTTTCAGGAAGAGATGGCTGGATTTTAAGAGCATAGAGCCTTGGTGTAGCTTTGCTTCAACTGAAGTCAAACAACACTTATACTTTGCGGTGTTATTAAGTGATATAATGAGTGCAGCAAGGGAGCACAAGGGTGATTACGGGATGGGAACATCTGTCATAAAAGGAGAGGCTGAGAGAGCTGGGACTGTACAGCATTGAGAAAAGAAGGCTCAGGGGATCTTACCAATCTGAATAAATACCTGATGGGGGTGGCAGGTGGGGTAAAGAGAGAGCCAAGCTCTTTTCAGTGGTGGTCAGTGACAGGACAAGAGGTAATTTGGCACAGCTGAAAAAACAAGAAATTCTCTTTAAATGTGGAAAAAAATTATTGCTGTGAAAGTGTTTGAACACAGGAACAGGCTGTCCAGAGAGATTGTGTGCTATTCAGAAGCCATCTGGACATGGTCCATAAGCACCCTGCTCTAGCTGACGCTTCTCTGAGCAGGGGTGTTGGGCTAGGTGATCTCCTGAGGTGCTTGTCAGCCTTAAAGATTCTATAATTCTATCATATAAAAATACGATTCTATGATATAAATTATTATTTCTAATTATTTTACAAGAAAATTTATGTTATATCACAATGAAACATATATAGAGTTTTTGTTTTCTGAAAATGACTCTCAATATTTATGTATTCATAGATACTTTACTTACAGTTACTTTTTATTTAATTATGCTAATAATATGATTTACATACAACTGCACTTATTTACAGATATCTAAATGTGTGAAAATGCAGCATAAAGTAAGTCTCGGATGACAAAAAAGTTCCCAAAAATTTTTGTTTCTTTCACCATCCCTTTAAAAACTCAATTTCAAATAAACAACACGTTAAGTTTCCCTGCAAAGGAATCATTCTTTTATGCCTCATCTTCTTTTCTTCTTCAACTTCTTCATCTTCTTTCTTCATGTACCCTTCACGTCTCACTTCCTCCCAGAGCTTTGACTTCCATGACCTGAATTTTCCTGTTTCACCTTTACGTTTTACCTTGACTGGACTACTGCATGTACTCACTAGTAGATCTTACTGAAGAACTGGTATTATAGCAGAGAATATTTAATCACAACTGGAGGAAAAAGGGAATACAGTGTTTTGGTCTCAGGACTGAATAGTGGCAGAGAACCAAACAAATGACCATTCTGTTCAAAGGGCAAATCTTCAATCCTGGCACACATTTTGGGAGGGCAAAAGTGATCACTCTCCCAATCCTCTATATGAAAAGAGCAACTGCATTGCCGAGTCAGTGTGAAAAAAGCCCCTGTCTGTGCTTTACCTTGTGCTGCTGCCAGTCCCGGGGACTCTGTGGATCTCAGGGGTTTTGGCACTGTAGCTTCTCTTTAACTGGAAGCACACACAACACTCTGGCAGTCTGTGCAGAGAAAGAAAGTTTTGATCAATTTGGGTTTTTTTTCCCTTCCTTTTTTTTTTCTCCTTCCTTTTGTAGGCCAGGGCAGTAAAGCCTCGAATAAACAGCTCATAAAGAGGCCATAGGGTATTCATGATGAGACTTTATTTTCTCCATAATATTAATCTTACCTGTTTTCATAGGGGTTTAGAACTCAAAAGATTTTTCTTCTTACTTGGATTTGCTTCCTACTATATTACAGTAGTAATCCAACATTTTTCCTCCTTTATTTCTAGTTCACTTGTTCTGATCATGTCACTCACCTGTTGTGGAGATAGCTATACTTGTTATCTGCCTTATCACAGTTTACTTTCCCAGCATTGCTTAATATAGTTCTCCAGCTTGTCATCATATTTCCTATCTCCTGCAACCAGTATATGAATGGTCATTAGTTCTCATCATTCTCAAATCCACCACCTAGAAATGGAAGGTGCTGACAATGTTTTCACTTATCCTCTCAAAGAATATGAAATCTCTTAGTAAACTGGTTTGTTTCAAAAGCATGCTGTTCGAAAACAAGCTATTGCACACCTAGAACTTGGCTTTAATTTACTTTTCACCATTTTTTTTCTGGTAAAGTTATTCTCTTGGTTAATGCAATCAAATACCATTGGAAAAAAATAAATTACACTGGAGATAAAAATCACTGCTATAGATCTCATTTATTCTCCAAAAGGTTCATTCAGTAAATTCTTTCATTTCTGCTAAAGTCAAGATAAAGCTCAAGGCTTAGGACTTGCTTAGGGAGCTTATCTCTCTCTGCTGAGCACAATGGCAGGCTACAGAGGTATACCAAATATACTTAGCTTCTGTGAAGACCCCTGTTGTCTTCTAGGGGTGGCAGGAAGAGCAAGACACAAAGGGCTGTAACCCTGCATCCTCCCTCTTGCTATCACTGAGCAGGTCTCCTGCTAGAAACTAATTTGTACTGTGTCCTCACTGAAGTACAGACCTTCAGTTATTCATGAAAATACCACATTTCTCTAGGTCTACTGGTCTGACTGCTGTCAGTCACAGCCTTGGATATCAGTCTGTGACATTCATCATGGTTTCTTCTGGTGCTTTCCCACACATATTTCCATTCACACTTCATTCATACCAGCCTTTTTATTTCCATCAGAGGTATCTGTGAAATAAACTCTGGGATGTATATGACCTGAGAAAAAAGTAATAAACAGGACAATTTCTTAGTACACAAAATGTAGGGAAGAGTAGACTTGTATCTTGTTCGTATGTATGCGATCTTGATTCAACTTTATGTCTGGATGTTTGTAAAAAATCTTAAAGTTTCCCCCTTGGAAATAATGCATAGCTGCCACATGACATTTGATCTGTCACTGAATGCAGCAGATTATCATACAGTTGAATTAGATTCCTGGCATTGATGGGACTACAGAAATAATGTTATACCACAAAACACTGATAAGTCATTTAATAATATTAACATTATAGATCTCATTGTATGGATAGACAAAATAGCTCCAACATAATATTAAGATTGCTAGGTTTCTTATAGCTTTCTTTATATTGGTTTTGATTTTTTTCTTTCTCATACTAAGACTTGATTATGCAGAAACAAGCAGAAAGATTGAGCTTACAAGACATCAGTTCCTATTTGATTGATCTGAATAGTTTGGATAATTTTCATAAATTTTTAATGTTTATCCTAAGTTAACTATTAATTCATTTCAGTTCAATTTTCTGTTATTTTGTGTCATCTTCCTGATTTTGGGATTCTTTCTGATGTTCATGATAAAGTGTATTTGCCTGATGGAAATATTGGGAAATTTTCATTCTGTTTTCAATTAGAGATAAACAGGAATCAACCCCATGGATCTCAATGTTTCTGAATTTTGAGAAAACTTATATTAGAGCCAAAGTCTGGAACTCTCTCTTTTTTGGAAACTCTGTTTTAATTCTGGATGAACTTTACTGTGTAAATTATATGATCATGATTTTTAAAGTAATGATTGACAGGGTGATTCCTATCAGTAGAAATAAGAGACAAATTCTGATGTTTTCTCCTGAAAAATGGGAATTGATTTTTACAAAATATTCCATATTAAAATGTTGATTATGAAGTCATCACTAGGAGAGAGCTGCTAGTATGTAGTGCCATATGTGATTTAGTTACAAGAGTTTCTGCAGGAGCTGCAGTTGGTGAAAAGTAGTGAGGATTTTCTCATTGTCACCCCTAGAATTTCTAGGAAGATGAATATTCCTTTTCATCATATTCAGCAACAGATAAATGTTCACACAGTGGAAGTAATACAGGTACAATTCTGCCTTTAAATTCTTTGTAACTGTATGACTACATAGTTACGTCAGTTTTGAAGAGGTCAAGCAGAAGCTGAAATCAAGGTCACACACAGAAAACAAAGAGATTTACCAGTTCAGTGTGAAAACATATGCACGCTGTTTCCACAGAATTCCATTGGGTCTGGCCACCACTATGCACAGGATTGCCCTTCACATTTGTCTATAAACTTCCCCTATTAGGAAAAAGGAGGAAAACCCTTGAACAGGGCTATGCTTCTACAGCACACAAATAGACATTGATGTAAAGAACAGTCAGAGGGAACCACTTTGAGTGTACAACTATCCTACAAAAACTATGAATTATGATATGTATTTTGATTGCCATATACAGATATTTAAATTATTGCCTGACTGTTCATATATGTGAGCTCTAAATTAATGTTGTAACCTTAAAAGGATCTGAAGAAAAGACTCATACCTCTCTTTTTGAAATTGTAATGAAAAGTGATGGTTAGAGAAGTGACTATTCCTTTTCCATGCTGACCAAAATTCTGGGATTTTTGAAATTTTATGATTGTTGTGACCTGTCTAAATTAAAGGCTATCCAAATCAAATAAACCTCATATTTCCTCTAACAAACCAGAGTAAGAGATGAGAAAGAGTTTTCCTTATCTTCTACCCCAAAATTACTGGGTTTAAACCCGTGGAATTTGATTGTAAATGAAGATACTGCCTCTAAAGTTTTCAGCTTCCTTCTTTTCTAAAAGGAATGGAAGATAGATGGTGTCCCTCAGACAAGGAGGTCATTTTGGGGCACAAACATTAATATAGTAAAAAGAGCTTTAAACTTGTTTCAAAAACCTACAGGGCAAAAGTTGAAAGGCAAGTTAAAACCCAAACAGCAACAATAACTATTATTGATCTAGTCACGCGGATGGAATCTGAAGATGAGCAGAAATCAGAAATGCTGCCAGAGAGACAAGAATGGAAATAGCAGGGCAAACTGCCAAGAATCTATGCATACGATATAAGGATTCAGTGGCCTGAAGATTGAAACAAAGATGACATAAAGAGGAGTGCAGATGATGAAACCTAACACCAGACTGGAATGCTAGTTGCAGAAGAGCACAGCCTCTGTATGAGTCAGGTGAGAAGAAAAAAAGGAATAGAAGCTACTATACACATCAGGCGTACTCATGGAGATTAAACAATACAGTCATTTAAGCTTTTCCCATCTATATTCTTTTTTGAGGTTTGTGCTTCTGCAAGTCCAATTGAGACACTAGGATACACTGCAAGAATAAAATTCATATGCTTGTTTGACTAACAACATGAACTTGATGTTTAATTTTTTAAACTGAGGAAAATTTCTACAAACAATTCTACCAACCCCATGAGGTAAACAATTGAGCTGTTTTGATTAGATCCAGCAGAGGGCAATGACACCTATACACAGTAGCTATTTCAATGTAACAAGAATAAACACCTTTAAAGTTATAGTGAGAATAATCACACCACCCTCCTTTTAACCCTTCAGACATCAGGTTAATAAGACAGAACTACAGTTCATACATATTATCCCAAAGGAATACGTTACTGTGTATTTTTCCTTTTTGCTGTATAGCTTCAGTATTAAGTTAGTCATGATTTACATATATGATGCGATAATTAGGCCTAGGAGGTAGGATGAACCCATACGCTGTGGATAACTGGTTTAGCCTGAAGAAGATAAGCTTGAAGATATTACATGAATATCACTTTTAGGATTGAAAACATGATAAATATTACATATTGCTAGAAATGTTACCCTGTGGCTGCCCTAGCAGCAGCCTCAAACATCTAATGTTCTCCAGTTAAGGTTTATTTTGTTTCTGTGTGTATATATATAATTATTATTTACCATTTATTTATCATGGTCTGTCTCCTAAGGAATTCACTATCAAAATTAATCACAGATAGGTGAGTATTAGCTAGGAACTATTTGAAGGAAGGCAGACAGAAAGGATTTGTCTTAGTAGGTCATAAATTGTGCATTTTGGAAACATCTTTCATATTTCAGAAACATCCACTCATTTATATCTATGTTGGTGTTGGATAGGTGCATTATTTATATACTACCATTACTTACTACTTTTAAGACAATGAAGATGACATCCCCCTAATTCAAGGTACATTTCATAATTAAAGCCATTGGCCTCTAATACAGCTTCACTTTGTCTTTCCTTGATGTGTTAAATAGAAGTTGTATTACACTCTTATGAGAACAGAACCTTCTCTTGCAGGCTACTTATAGAACAGCATCCTCTATCATTGCCCAATTAGGGCAATTTATGTAATTTACATTCAAAACACAGTGAAGTTATCAAAAAATTTTATATAGAAGCTGAGTTCATCCAAATTCTCAAAGCTGTGGAATTTTGTATTCATTGTGTGGTTTACATGATGATACACATGGATCGTTATTCAAACTCTGTGTTAAGAAGCTTGTACTGCATTCCAGTACAATGACTGGCCAAATAAGTTTAGGAGGCCTTATTATTCAATGAATACTGTTGTCAAGTGTGCTTAACTCTGTACAGAAATGGACAAGATACTTGACCTGAAGAATTTGCAAAAGAAAGGATCTTCTGATATTTCAACTGAAATGTGTTTTGGTGAAGTATTTGAAGGAAGTCAGATTCTGGGAGAATCTGAGTTAACAGCACAGGAGGTGAAAGATACCTGTGGAGATGACAATGTGTAAGATATTAAGACCGACATCATTTGCGAAGTAGAAAGGGACATGGAAAAGTAATACAAATGAAGACAAAAGAAATAGTCCATGGATCTTCCTGTGTAAGATTCATTCTCAGTTCATCATTGACCCTGGGACAAACCTGCCACTCTTCCTTCCCCTAGAGTTTGAATTCAAATACTTATCTGAACACTGAGAAAAAGCAGAGGCGTATAGATGGGGTCTAGTTTCAGTTACCTCAAAAAAGAATGATTTGTTATAATTAATAATTAATACATTATTATTATCTGTGTGATAATTTTAATGGTATTCAAGTAACTAGGGACTTTGTTGTTTTATTTTGCTTGTTTTTTTTTTACTGTGAGACATCAAGGTCACTTCTGATCAGTCCTTGAAAGTTTGAAGATGACTGTGAAACACAATTTCTAGAGTAGCCTGCTTTTTTTTTGAAATGGGTAATATATACTTTAGTGTTTAAAATAGAAATGAGTCAAGCAAATCATATGTTTGCTATTTACAGAAACTTCTTTAAAGGTTTGGGGCTTTTTTTTTTGTTCTGTCTAAAGTCATATTAGAAAGAATTTCCACATAGCTTCTGCAAATCTGAGTACATCCTGTAACCTCTCATCTAAATTTATTGTGAGTTTTTAACTATTTCATAGAAATCCAGATGTACTTTTGACAATGAAAATTGAGTTATGGCTTGAGATTAAAGTATTTTAAGATACTAACGGATTATTTACAAATTCATGATGGTTCAAGTGTACCTATGTAACTATTCAAAACTCAATCTTTGGAAAAAAGTCCATAATGTTCCACAAAATAGCTGTGATTCATAATTTAGAGGATGATAGATTCTTGACTATAGAGTGCTCCAGCTCTGATGAAAACAGGCTTCCTTTTGTGTCACACTGAATAGCACACACACGTCATATCTAGATATGCAAAATTATGGCAACTGAGATACTGTTCTTTAGAGTTCAGCATGGTGCCCTGCCAATAAACCAAGTCTGGTTGTCTCTGATTTAAACAGTGACATACTGCTAACCTTGTGGGCTTGTGATAATGACAACATTGGCTTTTAGGCACACTGGATTTGCTTTTGTTCTTATTTTAACATGCATTTTTTTGTGTCATGACTGTCCATATTTTTTTTCAGAGTAGGTGTGGAGCAGCTCTAAATGTCTTAATGTGCTAAGATAAAGAAACATATTCCAGAAATGGTATTTTGATTCATAGTTCTCACGTTTTAAGAATGAAAATAAATTCATTGGTGTCTGAAAATTCCTTGATTTTATTTGGACTTGTAGGGTTAGTGACAACATAAATGTTTGCCTCGTGTTGGGTGGATGAGCCTTTACATTTTCTTAAGACAGTCATGTTGCTCTGTCAATTCAAATACTGTGTGGAACATATTGACTAGATTTATCATTTCTGATCTATCTTTAGACTTTCACAGATTACAGTACAAGATTAATATAATGGAGCACAAAGGGTACAGTCTGTCTTAGATCAGTTTATACCTTTTCATGTTTCTTCTGGGAAATATCCCTATTGTCTCAAGTGTCATCCTATATGCCTTCTAGTTTTGGAAACTCCATTCTCTTTGTTTTGCTGTGCATTAAGAGTTCCAAAGGCATGGCTCAGATTTCGAAGTCTTGCAAGACAAATATTGAAGTCAGATTTTCCTAAGTAAAAACTCCTTAAAATGTATTTATTTGTATGTTTAAATAAACACATATTTTGTTAATCATCTGGGATTTTGTTTTTTATTTGCAAAATTTGTACAATTGAACCTTCATATAAAATGCCAAAATATGTGACTGTTTTTAAAATTATTAGCTTTTTATATATCTATAAAAGTTTTTGTTATAAACTTTATTAACAAAAGCAGTAGTTAACAGATATAAAAATAAGCAAGTTACATAACCATGGCAGGCTCCTGCAGTCTTTAGCTTTTCCCCACAAATGACATACACAACATTCTTGGCTCAAGCATTATTTGAAACACATTTCAAAGACACAACTGTGAAACATTAGAACCTTCCAAAGAGCAAATTGTCTAATGGGAAGAAACAAGACAGACCTGCTATGCAACGCAAAAGACGTCTCCACCTAACCCAAATTCTAGTTTCCAAGAAAGCTACCAGCTATATAAGTAAGGAAGAGACAATTCTTCTCTTAAATTCACTTACTAACTTGGGATAACCACAAATGGCTTTATACAGTCTGTAATCTCCCCGTTGATATCCTTCATTTTATTTATTGTATTCATGTCTCTGCTGAGTGTCTTCCCAAGATAGGACATCAGAGAAGATTATATTCAACCTACAATTTGGCTCCTGAATAAAGTCATGGTTATTTTCTAGTGTAAGGATTATCTTCACACCCAAGAATATTAGCAAACTGATAGCGTGAAGCAGAAAAACAGTTTCTTAGGTTTTAATGTCATCACGTTTGCTTTAGATCTGAGGTTAAATATTATTGGACACAATCACACAGAGTTGAAACAGCCTATATAGTAATTCCTAACTTGTCCTGTTTTCTGCATCTTAATGGTGAGTTATAACTTTTGGTCTAGTTTGTTAAAACTTTGAAAACTTAAACGACAGAGTTAATGCAAACAATATTGAGGGAAGGGAGAAGTACTCATATCAATCAATTGAACAGAATGCTTAATCTTCTCTATTTCTTTCAAATATTTCAGACCTTTTGTTTGAACTTAATTAGTTTTCAGTGCTTTTAATTACAGTGTGGTCTTGCTAGAGTTCATAAGAATTATCTGGACAGATCAATTTTGGGTAGGAAGATTTTAAAAGGAGGCCTAAGTATTAAAGTGAGATTGGTGTCTCAGTCAATAATAATCATCTCTTTAAGTGAGTATTGAACTTCTGCCATGGGAAGGCAATTAAGAGAATATGGTGCTACCATCTTTGTACTTACATCCATTTACCTGTGCATGACAACCAACAGTAAAATTTAGAATGCACCAAACTCAACTCAAGCAGACTTCTAGCTAGGTAACTGCATTTGATTTACTTAAATTCATACTGAAATTCTCGTCAAATGCATATGGGTAATTTTTACCCTCCTATAAATCATTAAGAGCCACTTTTTGTTTATAAAACCTCTGGGTTTAAAACTAAGCAGAAGATTGATAAAATATTGAAGAAAATCCATTGATTTGGTAGATGCTGTAGAATCATTGGGGTGTTCTGTACAGTCACAGAAGAGTCTGACCTTTGCCTGCTCAGCTACATTCTTTTGAGATGTTAGTCAGTCACCTAACACTGATATACACAATGATGCAAATTTTCAATGGATCATGGTAATAAAAGCCACCTTATGATTACCGTGTTATTCTAATGATTTTGCCTACTCACATGGAGACAATTAATAACAGTAGGCCATGCGGAATACCATGCTGGGAAGATGCGCTAATGGAAAATTTCATAAGCCTTAAAAAAAGCCTTTTTGTTTGTTTATTTTTGGCTGAGATGGAAGAAGACAGGAAACAAGGGAATATTGGAAGACAAAGGATTTTTCATAAAATTGAATTCTTTAAATATCTTTAAATATCAATCAAAGGTATACTACTCAAGCTTGCATAGGTACTACTATTAAAATAAACAGCTTTTGGGTTTGTTTCTGTCAGATGAAAATGTTAAAGTGTTATCTTTCGAAATGTTTTGGTTGTGGTGGTGAGATTGTGCAAATGAAATACATCTCAGATACATATTGGAATTTCTTCTCAAATTTAATACTGTTTAGATGTGAAAAGCTGGCTACAGCCTATCTCAGTCTGTGTGATTTAGTTTCCACAATCAAAAGTTTTGGACTACAATTATAAATAGTAAGTATAGTCTGGTCAGTCTCTTTTGTTTCCATTTTGTGCTGTTAAATGAGCAAGGAAGATTAAGGTTACCTGACATCCTCTAGGATCACACTGAGGCAGTACCATGCATTTGTTCAAGTTTAGAGAAACAAGATCTATTTGCAAAAATAATAAGAGAATGAGAATAAAGTCAGTATAGAAAGGAACAACGCAAATAAAACTTCAGCTGTTATCAATAGTTGAACTAGTTCCTAGCTGCAACAGTCACTGAGGTAGTCCACAGTTCTATGCTGATTGTAAATGATATTAGATCAGAAAGAACCTCCAATCTTTTGTGTTTAATTTCTCTTTCAGTTTCTCACACAAATTGTTTTCAAACATTTTCCTAAACAGAGAACTAATCACTAATTTGGACAAGCATAAAAAAAGTAGCATCTACTTTAAAAATGTATTTGAAAATACAGAATCACAGAATGTTAGGGGTTGGAAGAGACCTCTGAAGACCATCGAGTCCAAAATACCACAATATTTATGCCAAACTTACTACTGAAACAAATAAAAATAAAGATGAGTCTCTCTCTTAGTGATGTTGCCTTATTTAAGTCAAAGAACAATTGGTATTTACAGATGAAATGAACACAGATGAAATGATCCACCTAGTAACAAGCAAATTAGCAAGACAGCTACTAAGTTGTCTTAAAAAAGACATTACATGTAAAAAGGACTAATTATTATTCACTTGGGAATATAAATCTCCATTTATGGTAAGATGTGTTGCTGACTTTGTGTAGATCATGGAGGACAATACAGAGCAGGTGTCTGGTTATCAAACACCATGTCCTTCTTGATGGCTTTGTCAGTGGCAGTCCCTCAGTGAATAAGGAAAAGTAGTCTGAAGAGTCCTTGCATGTCCCTTCATGTTTGTTGGTGAATATTTCAGTTTCTTTAAAGGTTCATTTATACCATACTCATCAGCATAACATCTGATCTTCTTCCAGTAGTGCATTAGGCAATATGACAAATATCTGTCACATTCTAGTTCCCTCTTCCTCTCCCCAGGGGAGAAAGGCTAAATGAATATAGATGCACAGGGATAAATTCAGACCTGCTGTAAGTAATTGTGATTCCCTTGATGTCAGTAGAGTTGCACCCTACAACTTTTGATTTGAAACTGGAACAGAGAGACACATTGTTCTTTGTAAAATAAAAATAAACAGTATGTGAAGATGTTTCCAAAAATTTCAATAATATTATCTAGGACAGATTCTGCCCCCAGTAAAAGTTGTACAAATCCATTTGAGTTAATGACATTACACAACTGCAAATGGAATTAGTCCTTATACATACATACAGTATACAAATGTCTGTGATTATTAGATACACATTTCTAGATGTACACAAATCAACATGCAAAACTGCTAGTTTGTCCTTCTGTCTTTTAACAAATACACTGGTGCACTGAAATGGCCTTTTGGTAAACTTACCTTTGCAGGTTTTGTGTACTCTCTGCAGAGTCAATTGAAAATAGAAAATATTTTTAAACATGGTTTTGTAGATCAACTCTTTAGGATTTACTATGTCCTTATGAACCACAGCTAGGACACTGTATACAGTTCAAACTTTGATTCAGTTGGCACCTGCATGCGCTAGAGCTTCTTTCAGAATGAATGATCTACACATGGTTTATTTAGCATGAAATTGCCAAAAATACAAGTGCTTCTTTCTAATTTGTCCATGGAAATGACAGATAGAAAATAAAATCTTAAATTAATCATAATTCTTTGAAGTTAAAATACATATTGAAGTAAATCAGCATAAGCTACTGTAAAGTAAGCCTATGGAATTTCACTGGTAATGACTGGAGGCTTCCAGAAAATAATGGCTATGAGGATGATGGCTTACTTTTTTAAGATAAAGAAAAGTGATATTGTTTTTCGTCACCCTTGTGTGAGTTTTCAACTGAACTGACTGATGTACTCCACTGAACATATTTTACAAACTAAAAGATTTTTACTTTATATGTAGTGTAGTCAGTCATAAGATTTAGAAATATCCATCTTTTAGGAGTAGTGGCCAGAGCCACCAGCACATGAATCATCTTTCTGTCATGTAACTTACTGTCTTGAGCACTTCCTCACTCCAGCACATGATGAAGGTTCCCAGCACTTATGCATCTGCAGAAGAGTTCTTGGTATGACCCTGTTTGTTGATGAGAGCCCTGTTTGTGTTTGACAAAAACATACTTGAAAACTGCTATTAGCACTTTGTATTATGGAGGCAAGACCTTTTGTCCAGAGCTTCCCAGCTCTTAAATACAAATGTGTCGTTGCTATATTCTATCTCTGAATTATGGTAAGGCCCAACTATATTATGCTCTTTCTATTCTCTCTCCAGGTTTCAGAAACGTAGGAGAATGATCTGGAGAGAGGTGCTCCCACAGGTTCTGAATGATAAGGATTTATTGCAGGTAGGTCAAACCACAGCCTACCAAGCTAATTTGCACTGCAGTAAGTGAAATTTCCTACAATTTTTAAGGCCTTTGGATTGTGAATGACATTCATTTAACTAGATCCAACTGGAACACAGAAAAGTAGTCTATTCGTAACACTTTTGACAAATAGAATTCACAAGCTCCAGGCTCCATTCCTGAGGAAGACTTCCTATGGAGATTCAAAAGATTTCTATGGAGGTCTTTTGCAACAGAAGGACAAATATTTTTTTTCAGAGGAATGTTACATGGAGTAATTATAAACGTTTTTGTGTTGGAGAAGAGCAAGACTAATGCTATCAATACTATTGCTGCCTTTTACATCTTGACTTTGGATGACTTGCAAGTTACAATTTCCTGAATCAAAGGTCTTGAGGATATATTTTCATGATTAATGATGTCTTATTTTCTAGAGACAGAAATTTGTCACACTCTTCCTTCACTTGCAGGCTCAGCTGTCTGAAGATACTTTTTTTGTCTAATATGTTTTTAGTTACCTACCATGGAGGAATTCTTTGAATCCTGTGCTGACCTATTATTGATCATAGGGGGTGGTCCTTTCTCCAGATTCTGGCTCTAGTCCTCTTAGCTGGGAGCAAGGCTTAATAAAACTGAAACAATAAATATCTTATATCTACATAACACTTGAATCCAAAAACAGTTTAAAAAGCAAGGATGAATTCATTTACCACTGAAATGCCAGCCACCTCTGGGGTGGAACACATGGTTCTTATTTTCACAGAGCTAAGCAGCTGTTCAACAGTACAAAACAACAGAACATTATAGTTTAAGTCATGAAATGAAGAATAATCCCGTATCCAATTGAAATGTAAGATTAAACCTAGATGGGGGAAAATAATTACCCAAATTGGTAAAAATGATCAGAACACAAAGACTAACACCACTATTCTGGCACAGTGGGTCACCAAAACAGTAAGGACTGAGTGTGGTAAGGAACATAATTTTTTATAACATCTAAGAGCTGTTATCTTCAGTTAGATATTGGGGTTTTTTTTCAGTAAAGTGATTTCTTATTAAAAAAAGTGAGTTCATCAATATCCTGCCTTTCTGTGGAAACTACATGCCTTTTAGACAGGAAAGGTCTTTTGGAGTCTGTTGTGGAATTTCTGATCAAAAAGACATTGAGCCAGAATCACTAGCAACCTGACTGTTAAGCACATCTCCCAGGATGTGGGGGGAATGAAATTCAAGTCCCTGTTTAGATTACTTCACAGCTTAGACTTGGACCTGGGTTTCCTAAGTCCCAGAGGAAGGTCCTAAATTACTGGACTTGCAGCTATTCCGATCATGTTTTCTTCTTATTTTCCCATGGAAAAAATACAAAAAATTGAAAGGTCTTGGGTTTGGCTCAGTGTAGAATGTGAATTTTGCAATTTCAAAAACTTTCCTGGAACAGGAAAGTTATTTTCCACCAAGTTTACCTCCCGCTGCAATGTATTCCTTTGCAATAAGATGAAAAGTTCCTGAATTTACTACAGTATTATCTTAGAGGGAAGACAACTGCTCTGTAGCATTCATATGAGTTCATATTATACTGTAAAGTTTCTACACATTCGTCTGTGTAGACTATACATCAGGCTTTGTCATCAGAAAATTTAATTTGGAAGTTAGAAAATTTTTAGCTATCGCAGCAAACATCTTTTAAAAAATGCTTCCAATAAAAATAACACCCAATAAGAATAACATCCAATAAAAATAATATGAACACACACCTACTTGCTTTTAAGGTGAAATTAATGAATCTCAAAAAGGTGGACACTACAAGATACATGGTCCTTTTTGTCCCCATTCCTTCAAGGACTAATAATGTGACTGTGGCTGGCAGACAGACCTTCTCACTTTCTTCTCTGCTGGGCAGGCTAAGGAGTCAGAAGACATTTTTTGTAGGTGAGATGGTGCTATCACTTGCTCTTGCTTTTGGTAATCACTTCCAATAATTTTTGCGTTCTGACAAATGTCATTCCTGATACTGATAAGATTTAATATTTTTTGTCTATCAAACAACCAAAAAAAAAAAATTTAAGACCACTTACCTGTTTCAAATACCTCTATGTCAAATGGCAACAGAATTCTACCACTAACAAGCAATACTGGATTTGATTCAGTGGTGATGCTTTTATTACCAATGTACTGAGTCTTCAGGTGCAATGAGGCCTATTGATTCCTGCGGATTTGTATATACTTATTAATCCGTCAAAATAATTAGATTTCTGTCATATCACTGAAAGAGGCAGTACAGAATTCTAAAGAAATATCTATTACTTTCAGCAATGTAGCTCCTGTCTGGTATATGGTTAGCAAAGGTGTTGATCCCAGGAACTGTCAAGTTAATGGACACATTTCGCTAAGATTTGGATGAGCTCAAAATATTTGTGTAACCCCATTGGCAAGGAGGCATAGCATTGAAGAAACTTGAGTCTAAAGATTCCTCAAGTCTCTTGTTCTCTTAAGGCCAACTTTTATGAAAGTCAATGGGAGGCTAGTTTCCAACAAAATTAATGACTGCGTATTAATGGTTATTCAGAAAATTTAATTGTTTGGTCTTTGAGGAAAACACTAACCCTTTCTATTGTATTTGGACCACAGGAAGAGCACCAATGTTATTCAATAAGGTAGCAATAATGTCCTGGGGTAAAAAAAAAAAAAAAAAAAAGACAACTTCCAGAAACAAGAAAAAAAATTATCACAATGATTAGTCAAAGAACAACAAAAAGGGAATAATAACATGCAGAGCTCCTCAACATAAATCTTACTTCTGGTCTTATGGGCTACATAATTAAATCAAATTAAATTGCAGTCATTGTGCATATACTCACACGTATATCTAAATATAATACATGCAAAAAGTCTATACCAACATAAAAATATATTAGATGTTCTTGTTAAGAATAAACAAACATTGCCTTGTTTGGCAGAATTTTCAAATGCATATTGCTTCCTTTATTTATTTTTTTATTACAATAAAAATGTGTTTTGTATTAAATCTATTGTTATAAAGAAATTAAGCTATGAAATCTGCCAGCGTGGCTTTTTTCCATAAAGTGGAAAAAAAATCCCTCCTGTTTTAGATACTTGAAAACATTAGAAATCTGAAAATGAAAAGACCAGCCTCTGCATAGCAAATTACTCCATAAAAATAAAAAGAATTCTTCTGTGTGAACTTAAATGGTTTGAAAGCAGAACATTGCGTGCATGGTCATAAAGGAAAACAGAGGGTTTAAGTCAATGTTTACAGATGTATCAGAGTCATTCAGGAAGAAAAATAGTAAAAAATAAATAAATCAGAGGCTATGTCACAGAGATATGGGTCTGATCCCCCTTCTGCTGTGGCAAAGATTGTTTGCTTGAGCCTGTGCTTGTAAAGAAAATTCCAAGAAAATTCTTACAAAAAGTCTTTTCCTTGATCTGCTCCTTAGCTTTGAACAATGGGGACAAAATTTTGTGGCCTTACATCTGTATTAAGGGATGTGACTTGCAAGAACTGAGCTTCCAAACTTTACCACTGAGAGCACTCACTTTCTCTCTTACTTTCATCATCATCTACGGTTTAACCTACACTTCATATTACACCTCATTATTCCCCTATTTCCATCTACATTTTTTTATTATCATTAATTTTGTGTAGTAGGTTATATATAAATCAGTGATAACATGTTGTACTTGGATTCTACTCTGCAAGATACTTTACAAATACCTAATAAAAGACAATCATTGCTCCAGTGAGCAAAACATTGAAATAGATAGAAGATTGAGAAGAAAATTACAGCTCTTCAAGTTGTCCTGTCCACGATCCCAGGTCTGGTCAGTGGTAAAATCAAAAATAGCATCTTATCTCCAGGGCCCTGAACACTGCCTGCTCTGTCTCTCATTGCCTGATTTCTCAGAGGCTCCTGTAGCTGCCTCTCCATATTTATCAGAACATTCAGCTGTAATAAGCCAGGTCACTTGTCAAAGAACAAATTGTCTAAGTGTTCAGAGGAAAAAGAGATGTTGAACAAACACCAAATGAACATATACCTTGCTAGATGTTTCAGAATTTTTTTCTTTTATTTGGAGAGATAACCAGTGACTTGTCTGATAACAGAAGGGGACAGTCTTGATATCATTTATTTGGACTTAAGCAAAACATTTTACAAAATGCTTCTCAGGGAGATGGTGAGTAAGGTCATCAGTGATGATGTCAGTATCAGATAAGTGAAGAGGCTTAATAATGAGCTTTGTGGCAACATGCAGATAGTATAAAACTATGTGATGGATATCCAATGTATATTAGAAATAAAAAAAACCCAAAAGGAATGAAAAAACAATAATGTCACCAACCATCTATAAGGTAGAATTCTTGAAAATTTTAGATTATTGTTCCTTGATTTTCTGTGTTCATCTTCTTGTGGCTTCACTTCAGCCCCAGACATCATTTTTGACACAGTTTTATCTGATTGTGACAGCCTTGAGCTGTTCTTGGCCTTTTCACGTAAGTTCTGGTGTTTTGAAATGGCTGGAGGCACTGCTCAGTGGAGAGGTTACACTATTTTTTGTATTTCAGAAGGTCTTGACCAGGACACTACCAAAATCTGGATATTCTTGGATGCCATAATAGTCTTTTGAAGCTACAGATATTTGAGTAAAATTAGAAGAGACCTGTGGTTGCTTCAGATTGCACATCCCGGGCTCTGCCTTCAGTCTAGGAGAGTTAGTAAGTCACCACAGTAAAGCTACTACCCATGCATTCCTGAAGCAGACAGCACATTGTGAAGTGATATTGACAGTCAATGCATACTATTCTACTCTCAGTAAGCTTGAATGGCTGTCTACTTTCAACTGGTTATAATCTCATAGCTGAAAGCAGTCTTTAGTATGAGTCTGAAATAATGCTCATGTTCACAGCCCTTCATCTACTGTAAAATGTTTTACCCAGGTCCACATTGGAACTGTGCAAATGTTGACTTGGAATTTCTACTGTCAGACTGGACCATGCTACAAAAAGAATATCAATTGTTCTTATGGTTGAGGAATTATAGAGATATGGACAAGGACCTATTAAGTGTTGACTTTCCATATGAGGTAAAAGTAGGGACTTGTAATCTGTTGACTAGTCTGGTGGAGGTAGGAGAAACCATTAAGCTAACCTTATATGAATGGCTTTCAAGGAAGGAAGCACCAGTGGTAGGAAGCAAAGCTCATGGGATGCAGATTTAAACAAACCAGATGAAGCCACCACCAGCACATCCTTGCAGATCTGATTACGGGGTGGCACAAAGATGGCATAAAACCAAATTTTCCTTTTCTTATGGGCAAATCTTGAGATTGTCCTAGAAGTGAAGAAAGCATTCCAGAATAGGATTAGCCTGTCTTTGGTCTTGAACAGTTTTGTCCCAGCCAATTCATAGGATGCTCTTTTTTCATCTCACATAAGATGTCCACATGTATTATCCTTTGCAAGACAGAAGAAACAGAACTTAAATGAAATCCAGTCTCAAACACAATGGGGATGTTCTAGCAAGCGTGGTGGCCCACCCAGATTTTGGAACTCTCTACTCTGCAGTCTGAAGAACATGCATTGGTATGGGAAATATAAATTTCAACTTAATAACTAAGGCCAAAGCCTCGCTGCTATGCAAGCTGGTGTAAGGGGCCTTGATATAATTTTCATACAGCAATTACAGAGGCAGAGGTTCAATCTGGTTTAATATCTCTCAGAACAGATAACAAACATCAAACAGAACAGATATCTACTGCTCATTTTAGCTGCTTTTGACTGTGGAAACGTGTTGTATCTAGTTTCCTACCCTTCCAATGACTTGATTTTCAAATTCTTGCAACTCACATAAGGTGTGTTAAGTCACCTTTAGATCATTTATATGTGTTCATTCGTTATAGATGACAAAATGTCTTAAAGACACATTTCAATTCCTGGCAGCATAATTCCTAATTCTTGAATTTTGGCAATCTGATGTTGCCAAACAGAGTATGTTATCGCTTGCCCTTTTCCCCACTCCTGTATGTAACTCAAGACTATGCTGAGAGGGTATGGAATTGCTACACTGTATAAAATGTAAAACTGATTACTTGCTAGCATGCATTGAACAGAATTTAGGAGGAAACTGGCTAGTTTGCTATAGGATCTTGGTGTGAAGCAACAGAATTGAAGAATAATTCTCGATTAAAGAGAATACAGTGAAAAGGCACTGCTATGATGAAGGACCCCAATCCCCTCTTTGAGGACCAAAGAACAGGAAGATACATAGCTTACTAAAACACAAGACTGTGAACTACCACTGAAGAATTTTAGGCTGTCATTCCTTCTCTGTTGGGACAGGATCCAGATAGCAGAGGTAGTACTGTCTTTTGTCTGAAGATTTCCAAATTTCTTTTAAAAACTCTTCCAAAAAAGCAATTTCACAAATCATCTTAGAAGTCCCACAGATGAACAGGATTATTGTCTGTTAGGAACATGATACTTTCTTGCTAGGAAAATAACAAAGTGAGAGTACTAGCAATTCTAGTTGAATATTTCTGGTGTATGCTGCCGCCTTCATCAAAACCAGAGAAAGTACTTTGTGGGAAAGAAAAGAAGAAGGAGAAGAAACAACAGAACAAAAAGCTTAGATGTTAATGTGCAGTTTTCTGCTTTGTTTTCCAACAGACTCAGGCATGATTAAGCCGAGCAGACATTCCTTGGACAGAAGGCAAACTTTTATAACCAGGCAGAACACTGACATTCTGGAAGACAATGCTTTTGAAAAAGAGGCTTTGAATCTGCATATAGCATAACAAATGACATTCAACCCTCCATGGTGAGATTTTTAAAACTTTAACAGGTCAGCATATCCTGAGCTTTGAATAGAGATATAGCCACATACATGCACATACAAACACATGCTAACACTTGAATATTTTGTATTGTGGTACTGTTTTGTTTTCATTAATTCCTCTATCTGTAGGCTTTGCTTTGTGCTGTATTTACAAAGAATTCTTCACCCAAAGTACAGACAATAGTTGAAAGATCTGTCTAGGTGCCTTGCAGTACAATTCATGTATATGCTGTTGTAAGAAGGTTGGTATTTAATAAATTCTATTTTGAAAGGGAGATGAAAATGCACATATAAAATTATCCATCTTTGCTCATGTCACAGCTTCAATTCATTATTCACAGCTGGAATAAATGACTTCCTAAGTAGGTATGACACCAAATTAGGTCTGTTCTCAGATGAACATTTTCAACTTTATAGACTTCATTAGTATAAGTAAAAATACTTGCATCCAAGTTAGAAGTATAATTTCCCCATAAAAGTTATCTAAGAGATGTTTAATTGTAAATGAAGGGCAAAAGATCAGTTGTCTTCAACTTTTCCTATCAGGCTGGTCTAATTTTCAGGTTTTTATTGGCCATGATAGGATGCATATAAACCCCAAAGGTCCAAAAATTAGACCCCAAAAATAAACCGAGATACTGAGACAGAACAAGTTAAACTTTGTGGATGAGATCTATAAAGAAGTGCAGAAACACATGTACAGGCCCTTGAAACATAAAGAGAGGATCCTGTACAGACACACCTGACTGAGAGCACGTAGTGTCACCTGAGCATACAAGCAATGTGGATATATTGGCCTTCACTTAATGGTGGCTGATAGTCAGTGTAGTTCTGCCAACTGTGTTGAGACCATTTCCAGATGGAGGCCCTTGCTGTGGCCTGGATGAGACTGTCGTCAACTGGAAATGATACTCTGAGAACCCATCTTCGAGCAAAATCACTCCTTTGGCTCTTCCGCCAAAAGGATGCTGAAATGTTTCCTTTCTTATTTCTTTCTTCTTGTGTAATGACTTGGTCATAAAAGCATCAGCCTGAGGTGTAAAAGATCATGATTAAATTCCTTCCTTTTTCTGAACGTAACATTTTCATATTCTGTGCAATTACTAAAACCAGGAGGTGAGATAGTGCATGTCAAATAGGTGCAGATTGGTGCTCACAGTCTTGGTCAATACATATTATTGAAACTGTAATGACCAAATATTTATTGACCAAGAGTGTGAGCACAAATCTACACCTACTGGTTAAAATGTGTGAATTTTATCTGAGTATTAGCCACCGATCCAATGGCTTGGATTCAATTAAATCTTATACTTAGAATTCTTGAATATAAGTTGAAACAAGAACTGAAATACAGATCTCTGCCTTTTCAGGTAAGTTTCCCTGAGAACACACTGGTCTAATAGATCCATAGTCATGCTCCTCTGCTCTGTTCCAGTGAATATTTGATTATTCCACAAAAATTCAAAGACCTTGAACAGAAGAGGGCTGAGAATGTTTTGCTGCAGAGTATATCTTGTTCACTTACATTCTCACTAAGAAGTTAGGAAATGCAGTCTGAAGTCTCCCAAGGCAAGTGAGGGTCACTGAACTCACATCTTTCGCATCCTGAGAAGGATCACTGCAACTAACCTACTCTACAACTTGAACACTAAAGCCTAGATGTTATGTTTTTGACAAGTCTAAGGAGTATGTATTCTTTGAGGATATCTTGACTGCAGACCTTGCAGGTGAAATATTATATTGATCCCTGTTGGATTTTTGTGCATATCTGCCCAGAACTTGTGCAGTTCTAAGTCTGTGTAGGGTTTTCAAAATCACACTAACATACCCATAGACTTGCCATGTCTCATAGGCCAGACATCTGATGAGAGAGAATTAAAATTGTGGGCATTTTGTGTTGGGTAGACATAGATAGCAAAGTCTTTTAGTGATGCTAGGCCTTCAGCTGAAGTCAGCTCCACAAGGTACATGTTTTACACCAGACACTAGAGCTCTACTTTGTACCAGTGCTCTTAATACTGGAATAGAATTGAGCACCAATTTGAAAGCAAAAAATTTGTGCTTCAAATACAGGTCTAATACAATTGATTAAATACACTGGATGAATGTACAAAATTAGTGTTATAAGAAAGGTTATTTATCAAATACTGAGTAATGAGAATAAAACACAGAAATTAATTTGATGATAACAGAAAAGATCATCACACATCCTAATTGCTGACAGTTAACTGCGATGACATGTGTTTCTCACTCAGTCCAGGCAGTGTTTTCAATATAAGAGGAAATAAATTTGGTCTAACTGTTTTTTTTTTTTCACACAAAATCACAGAATGGTAGGGGTTAGAAGGGATCTCTGGAGATCATCAAGTCCAACCCCCCTGCCAAAGCAGGTTCACCTAGATCAGGTTGCACAGGAACATGTCCAGGCGGCTTTAAAAGTCTCCAGAGAAGGAAACTCCAGAGAAGGAGAGTGGCTTAGCAATAACATGAGTCAGCTCCCTCAGCACTTGTGGGTAGAACTCATCGGGGACCACGGATCTGTGGGTGTTAAGTTTTCCTAAATGATCTCTAACCCAACCCTCCTTGACCAAGGGAGAGTCTTCCTTCCACCAGACTTTCTCTCTTACCTCAAGGGTCTGGGATTCCTGAGGGCTGGTCTTAGAAGTAAAGACTGAAACAAAGAAGGCTTTTAGTAACTGCACCTTCTTTGTATCCTCTGTAACCGGGGCACCCACTTCATTCAGCAGCAGGACCACATTTTCTCTAGTCTTCCTTCTGCTACTGAGGTACTTGAAGAAGCCCTCCTTCTTGTCTTTTACATGATTTGCCAGATTTAATTCCAAGAGGGCCTTAGCCTTCCTTGTTGCATCCCTACATACTCTGTCAATGTTCTTGTATTCCTCCAGAGTGACCAGTCCCTCTTTCCACATACTGTAATTTCTTTCTTCCATTTGAGATTTTCCAGAAACTCCTTGCTCAGCCATGCAGGTCTTCTGCAACTTCTACTTGATTTTTTACTAATAGGAATGCACCAATCTTGAAGGAAGTGGTGTTTGAATATTGACCATCTCTCTTGGGCCCCCCTCACTTCTAGAGTACTAACTCATGGGATTCTTCCAAGGAGGTCTTTGAAGAGATCAAAGTTAGCTCTCCTGAAGTCCAGGGTGACAATCCTACTTATTCTTCCTTGCATGATACTGAACTTCACCCTCTTAAGTAATGTTATTCTTCTTCTGCATTATTTTTGCTTCAGATGCTGTCAGAACAAAAGAGATGTAAAGAAAAATATAAGTCCAGGCCAGTAAAAGGTATAAACATGGGACATGGAACTGAAAATGGCCCGAAGTATAACAGAAATACAGTGACATTTAAACAAATATCTCATTTATGGGAAGATAGACTAAAATTATACTTGGATAATAATTGAGGCCCATCTTTGTCAAATACTGTAAGAATTGAGTTTTATTTTTATTTATTTATTTACACAGATTGTTCAGCCTTTGTGTTATGAAATGAGGATGCTAATCATCTCTGGTTTCACCAGAAACTTCAGCCTGAATGATGGGTGACAAATAAGCTAGGTGAGAATCTGCCTTTCTAAACATTCAGTAGTGGAGTATGGGAGCTGCTTTAACTTCAAACAAAGTCTGTCCTCTTCCCTTTAGAAAAGCTTTTCAGATGGTAATTGCTTTATTTGGCAATAAGCATGCTGACAAGATATTATATCTGCACTTGGCTTTTAAAAATCAAGTAAAATGCACATATTTTTCTTGCTTATTAAAAAATAGTTGTCTGAGAAACAGGTGGGCGATCAGACACAATTGCTAAGATCTGATGTATCTTCATAATTTTGGGCTTACTTTAGTTCCAAAACAGGCAAACATCTCTGACTTGTAAGAATATAAAAATGTGTGGGCAATTAATGTTGTGAAATTTGTCCTTCTTTTTAGCTAAGACCTCAATAAAATATCTGTCTTTGAATTTTCTATATTTTATGGTAAGTTTTTGTGAAGAGAGGATCTGCCTTAAACTGTATGCAAAAGGGTTTCTTTTCAGACAGTGAACTCTTCACCATATAATCTGAAATGTATCAAAAAAACTCCAGACTATACTGGACATTGCATCATGTCCAGTAACGAAATACATTGTACACCATAAATACAAGAAATCAAGGTTATGGCTGATATCGCTTCCTGAACTCTTTCTGAGTTGTAAATTGTGAATGAAAAGAAGATTAATGTTTTCCTTACTGTTAAGTTTCCACATTAAATATAACGATTGATTATGAAAGCATTTAAATGATAAAACCTAGTTAGGATATTATGTTATGTCTTATTAAAATGTATTTGGAACTGTTCAAATTTAGTTTGCCAAGTAATCTGCTCTAATATGAATGTCTAATGTACTACAGACTCTGCAGTGGCCTTACTTGGAATAAGGTATAACAAGCTTTCCAGGCTTTGATTATGTATTAACCAGTGGCTTGTAGAACAGATACTGATGGAGGTGATGAGAGCTTCTTAAACACAGTTGTTTCCAAATACATAACAATGATCCAATAGTCTGGAGATCTCTGGTAACTCCAGAAATATTTTGAGAAGCGCAGTGAAATGTTTGCCAAAGATTTAGACATTGACAAATAGTCTCCTTTGAGCATGTGAGTTCACTGCCATTAGACATTCAGATGAGCCACTGGGAAATGGGGACTGCTCGTAAGCACCAGGGGCACTGGAACTGCTGGACTCATTTGGTCACGTTCAGAATGAGATCATGCAGCTTGACCTCATTCAAAATACAATTATTTTTGGTTTGGGTGTGACTTGAGATTTGAATATCAGGAAATGTGGGGAAAAAATAAAAAGGCAGGGTGGAGAAGCACAAACTGGGAATTTTGAAGTAGAATCAGTACAGATGGCTACATGTTGGTTTCCACTCAGTGAGTCAAAGATGAGTCTGCAAAGGATCAAAAGAAATAAAGCTTTTAATTAAATGCATTCCTTATGCATAATACTAAAACTGCTTGCACCTCAGGAGAATTTGGACCCCTGCTGAGAACATGCTATCTTCTAAGCCTTATCAATGCCACTTCACAGTCACAACTGTCTTTATAACTACTGTTGTGTTTACACCATAAATTCTGCATAGACCAACACACGGAACTTCTCTGACTCCTGCAGTTGCATCCTGTCTTTCAACAACATAAAATGAGGCTTTAAAATTTCTCACCTACCCACAGGAGTACACCTATGCCAAAATTTGGAGGTGGTATAATATCAACTTAATTTTTCAGAGCTTACACTGGTCTTGCTGTGGGCAGGCTTATTTTATTGTATGGTCTAAGAGTGGAGTCTTTTAGCTCTGGGGGTCAAATCTATGGGTTGAAATTAAGGAAGTGCTTGGAGACATGCTGTCGAAGTAGCGGTTTGTCTTTGTGCAATTGAAGGAAAGTCCATGAGTCAGGAACTCTAAGTGAGATCTAATCAACCAAAATGAATCATTAGGTTTTGTGATGATAGGTAAGCACATAAAAGAAAATAAGACAAGAGAAGAAAAGAAACTAAGATTCTAAGGATCATGAAGATATAATCTTTAAAACCAAGTTATGAAGAGATTCGATAATTTGAGGGAGATTTGGTCTGATTTGAAATTTCATTCCATAAACAAATGTCTTTACTTTTTGACCAGATGTTTGGCAGCACATTCACTGAGGCAAAAGTCAGCGTTGGTTGATTCATTTTCTGTGGTGTTACGCATTATTTTGTCAGTCCAAGAAAGTGTTCTGGTTCATTGTGTTATCTCTTCTTCACCCACTCCTGACAACCTGTTGAGGAAGGATCTGCACGAGTCCATTGCTCCACAGATGGCAGCTGAAACAGTGGTCCCCCCTATACAGAGGCACTGATATAATTACCTTTACTAACCACTCTGTCAGATAATGTTGTACCCCTCTCTTGTTAGCACTCCTCCACTATTCAGCACCTAACTGCAGCTGAATAGTACCAGGTAGGAAAAAGCAAATGGTCACCTTTTTTGCATACATCTCTTAGGTTTTTGCCATTACCTACTAAAAAGTGCTGTGGTTTCGGCAGTCATATAACCTCATAATGTACTGACATTAATGCAGATCACTTCATTTAATAGATAACTTTGCTTCTGCTGGCAAACTGTCATTTAAGCAGAGCATGGAAGCAGGGAGACAGGGAGATTTCCATTGAACTGTTTTTTGAAGCAGCCTAGACCTTTTTCCAAAGAAGTTACAACTTGTCATTGATAAGTGATGTTCTGTACATCACAACATTAATTATTTAAATTCCATTAACTTAATAATAGTATGCAATAAGTCTGCCTGCACACCCTTTTAGCTTTTCTTCTTTTTATTAAATTGGTGTTTTGATTGATCTGGGTTATTTTAACACAAAGTAAAAGTGTGTCTTACGCCATAGGCCTTCAAAAATCTTATTGCCCTTTATAAACTCAGGTTAATATTTTGTACTGAGGGTGAACCACAGTAACAAAGCACTGCTGAAAAGGAGGGATCCAACTTGCTATTCCATTCTCTTCCAATCAACCCTCTTTCTTTCCCGGGTTTACGGTCACTTACTTTACTTTCATCCTGAAAATCTTCACACCTTTGGAAAGCCTGTTCAACAGCCACACTGGTGAACCATTCACCTATTTTGAAATTGTTTTTTCTAGTGATTTTTTTTTTTTCTTAGTTGGGATTTCTATGAGGTTAAGTTTCAATCAGTTTAATGAGATGAACTGACTTACAGAGGGTCTATTAACTGTCTGAGATGCTTTGGATAAGTGTCAGGAAGGTGCAGTTCAGGAGTGTGGAAGATGGGTAAAAAGGGCTGACCTGGATCTTTCTCATTTGGCTGTGCCAAGATGTGTCCACGTTTGCCCCAGTGCACATGTGACTTCATACTTAGTTCCAAAAATTAATTCCCCTGAATAACAGTAGGACTCAACTCAGCTTGTCAGTGGGATCTGATTATTTTCAGGATGTAGATAATCACTGGTCAGTGTAATCTTAGCAAAATCTTTGCTAGCTATTATAATCTGCAAATGCTTGTAACAGCAAAAGAAATGAAGGGACATTGACGGTGGCAGAAGTAGTCTGTTAGGTTCAAGTACAGGGCTGAACCTAAACCCAAGCAAGAACCAGGGATGTTCTTAATCTGAAACAGGGACTTTTATCAAGAGAAATCATACTGTCCTAGTGAAAAGTCTGGCATACACAATCAGGTAAGCACTTACATGTCAAATTTTGCATTCCTATTGAATTTATCTGATTTTTATTATAAGTAGAAATGTCCCCATGTATTTCATATTGTTGGGTATTTTGTATTTAGGAGATTCAATACATGATAGTGCTGAAGTGGCCATTCTGTAAGCTAGAAAAAGAAAGCATGTTTCTCTCCTCCTTCACTGTTATAATTTCCCATGAGCTTATCTTTACTTATTCCTGAGCAAATGGTACATTTCTTCCCAGCAAATGATAGCCGAATTGTATTTGCTTGGCACTTCAGAAGTATGCAAGCCACTATATCAATTTTAATAACAGTTTATGCTGAAAATAACTGTGCTCTGTCATGCAATGTCTGATGTTGATGCGAGTTACCCTAAGGCTGGAATCTACCCTGTTTGATGGTTATTGATAACAGCTGTTGACACAACTAACCACAAGATTCCCTCATCATCTTCTCCCTGGCTTTCCTGATTGGTTTATCTTCTCATTTTCTTCCAACTGACATAATGGCATTCCTTATGGTGGTTCACTCCTCAGCTTTTTCTGAAAGTCCCTTTTCCATTCCTGGTCTTAAAAAACCCCAGCAACAAAAGTAAAAAAAGTCCTAGGTGGCCTCATTTCCTCAATTTGAGTGTGTTAAACTCAATAAACTGAGGCTGATTCCTGCCCAGGTTAATGTCTCAGCTGGGGAATTCAGATGAAAAGTGGATCTGACTACCAGCCTGCTCAGAGATTGCTTTGGGGACATGAGCCTGCATAGCACTTTAAGGTGCCATACAACACAGCTTGTTTAGATATAACTTGTCTGACTCCATCGTCTGCTCTCCTGAGTTGTAAATACAGATCCATGTAGTCATACCTGAACTTGATCAGCTCTTAAAAAAAGAAACATCAAAAATCCCAAATACAAACCGCACAGAATCTTCCTTGGCCTTGGGATCTGCAACCTGGGAAATAAGATGAAAAATATTAGTGCCCACTTCAGGAAAACATATTCCTAAAGTATTGCTCGAAAGCCATTAGACAGCCAAGATGTGATAGCCCTATTTTGTTTTCTGAAGTGACATAACAATCCTCCTTCTACTTTCATAACAGATAATTAAAGTACAAAGATAAATGAGAGCGGTTTAATTTTTTAAATTAAAAGCTCCCTACAAATACAATAATTTTTTTCAGCAGTAGCAAAAAGACGTCAAAACATTTTGTGTTTTACATTTCACAGTCTTGTTGGAGTAATTAATTTTGAAAGTAAGAAAATCCATTAGCAGAAGTGTATGCTCTGACGTATTGCTTGTCTTGTAACATAAACAGAACACTTATTTGTTACAGACAAGAAACAGCACTTTTTGGAAAAATTTTCAGCTAGATGAAATATTTATTTGCTTTTATTAGTAAATTGTTGGGTACTAGGGTGCAGATCTTTTTTGAAAACACACACTTAATTTGTGCTGTTATTAGCAATGATAGCGACTCACTCATTTATCCCTGCTGAAGTTTTAAAGTTGACGATATTTAGGTTGTGTTAAACTGTTTTGCTGTATTCAGCTAGCTTTAGCCTGGCCAAGAGTTTTGCAGCAGGAATGTTGAGGTTTAGTCTAAACACATTACCTTGTATTGTATCCCATATCTCGCCCCACTCTGGGCTTCCTTGGTTCTGTGTTGAAGAGAAGGTGGGGGTTGGAGGTCTCTGATCTTGGCCTGAAGAATCCTAAAACTTTTGCTGAGATCTCATGAGACTGCTGGGGGCAGATGAGCCCAGGGCCTTTGAGGAGTGGTGTGGAGCCAGACAAGCTCTGGAGGAGCTAGGGTACTGCAACCCCTAAGGCACAATCCCTCATGCAGATCTCCAGCACACAGGTTTGCACAGGTAGGATGCACCATCCCTCCGGTGCATCCAGCCAGTTCTGCAGGCTGGTGCAAGGGTAAGTGGATTAATGGTCTGGCTCTTTTTCACTCCTCTGGGGTAACTTGGGAAGCCAGGAGAGAACAAATCTGCTCTCATGACAGGACTTGCCCAGTATCCACATTGCATGAGGTAGCCAAAGCCCACTTCTAGAGATTCCTCAGCACAGACACAAACCCTGTTCACTCAGACTGGAGGCAGTGGTCATAGGTAAGGCCTATCACGCTACAGGTAATGATATCCTGAGGTTCACTGTTCTTGGCCAGGACCTATATCTGAGCCTCAGCTACAGCTGAACATCAAGCCATGGGCTGACAGCCTGTATGACACAGTGCTCAGCCTGCCTTAAGCCAGATTTCCACTGTTCAGTGTGAATGTAGATGTTTTATTTTCATCTATGGGAGGGATGTACTAGGAAGGTGAGACCTCCAATATATTCTACCATCTCCACAGAATTCTACTAGAACAAGATATACTGTGAACTGTTAATATTTTGTGACTTTTCTTTCCTTTCCTACTCGGGTGGCTGATTTAACATCTTGCCTAACAAAATGCTAGGCATAAAAAATAAATCTTCACAATGTCTTTCCTGCATCCAATAAACATCCAAATGATTGAAGTTTTAAATAACCTAAGAAAACTAAATTCATTTCTTTGATTTGCACTTCCAAGGGAAAGAAGTGCCTTTGGGTCCTTGGCAGATGGAACATTAGTCTCTTTTTTTCTTTTTCTTTTTCTTTTTCTTTTTCTTTTTCTTTTTCTTTTT
>JANVCC010000070.1:7184723-7209523 GCA_025345505.1 Todiramphus chloris collaris | reverse complement strand
TTTTTCTTTTTCTTTTTCTTTTTCTTTTTCTTTTTCTTTTTCTTTTTTTTCTTTTTTTCTTTTTCTTTCTTAAGGTTTATAAAAGTAAGCTCATACAAGTAGAGGTAGGAATTTCACAGGGAAGTCAATCTAGGTTGAGTTCTGTGGCCCTGAAACCTGCGGGCCTGGTAAACAGCAGATGACCATGTAGTTAGCTCTGCAAATGTACAACAAGTTAAATATTATATGATATTTAAATTAAAACATAAATATAGCTATGCATAATTCAACAAGAGGATGCCTTTGCAGTCAGAGCAGACAGGAAGTCAATGACCCTTGATGATAGTTCTTTCAAGTATTAATAGTAAGTCTATATAATGAAGTCAGTCCTTGCATAAGGTTTATTCTCACTCTGGATGGGGAAATAGGAGCATCATCCATTTTGCACACATGTGCAGAGCATGTGGTTTGAATCTCCCCTACGCGTAATTTGCTGATTAACCTTCTTGGCTTTCCACATTCATATTCAGTTTGCTAATGTTATGCCTTTCATTAGAAAGACCATGATGAAAGTATTGCTCCAGCAACGCCAACTAATTCTAACCCAGGTATAACTATCTTTTCTCTTAAGTATTTCTAACACACTTTTGTATCTGTATATAACAGATATATATATATACAGCACACAGAGAAGTCTGTATTTTTATGGCTGAGCAGTGAAACAGCTAAGAAGTGGTTAAAACATATTCCATTTTACAGTAATTCATTTCAGCCCTTGACAGATTGATTTTCATGGGGTTATTTGCTTCTTTCTGCACCCTGCTTCATAACAATGCTTACTAGAGTGATTTATTAACTCACTACCAAATTCTTTGATACCTTAATAGTTAGATTAACTTCAGAACATGAGGCTAAGTTATTTTTTTCCCAGGTGCTTGGTGTGATGCTTTTCAGTAATGAATGAACAGGGTCATGAACTAGTAGAACTTTAGTGCTTGTGTGTGCCAAAAACGTGTTTTCTCTAGGAACATTCAAAGCAGACATAAACAAGCTGGATAATAGCTCCTATTCAAAATAATCTCATTTTTCTATGTGTACCAATGAGCACTCAAACAAGGCATCTAGTTTGCATATCTTCCCCATAGAGCAGTTTTTTTGACTTTCTCACTTATCAGAACAATATGAAGTCACCACAGAGCCAAAGTGTCCATGAAATCAGAATAGGTTAAACAGAGGTGTGTGAATAATCACTTCTGCAGTTCACTGTTTAATGACAAAAAGAAAAGGTTCTCTTACAGAGACCTGAAATTAATTTCTATTATTCTTTTATTGAAATGAAATATAATTTGTTTTAGTTCAAGCAAAAACTTGTCATTTCTGTTCCCTTGTTTTATTCTCCTGATTTAAACAAGTATAGATTAATTTCTTAATGAAATGTCAAAAATGAGAAATAAAAGAGTTGATTTTGTACACAGAAACCCAAAACATTTAGATTTTTGAAAGACAGCTTTTTTGAAATAAAAAAATTGCGGCAAATTCAGGAGACTTACTAATTGTTGACGTTAACTTGAGTGAGTTTCTGGCTAGTGACATATACAAGCAGGGAAAAAAAGAGTGACTCAGTGATCAGGCTAGATGTTTATACTCTACAAATGGAGAAGAAAATAGTTATGTTATCAGGACATAAGATTTATACTCCTATCTCAGGCTAACAAGTTTTCTTTCATAGTCTCCCAAAAATGCCCATTTAGTGATACTGACATATCACTTAAATTTCAAGATAACTGAGTGCAAACTCAAGTAGTATGCCATTGCCTAAACCATGGTTTTAGCATACATATGCTGGACGCTTACTAAGAAACTGTTTAGGGGCTGCTGCTACACTATAATTTAGAACCACCCACATGACCTCGATGCCTTTCCTATATTATCCGAGTGCCATTTTGTGCCATCAGCAATGCAGAGTTTAATAAGATGAACTGAAGAGTATTGATGAATATAAATCTCAGCCAAGACCATTAGGTTTATTGAGTCCAATAAAATTTAGCATAGTGGTGTATATACTGATATCAGGACACACTCAAGCTAACAGTGTTATTGAGAAAACAAGAATTAGAAGGTGAGTGAGATGACCAGAAAGTGTACGAAGATAAGGAAAAAGCTCTTACAGTAGAGTGGAAGTGCTCAGTTAAAAACATGGGACCACGGAGAATGGAAGGGAAGAGACTGTCTCGTTTAACCTTGTGATCAAACCAGGTCCAACAATAGGTCTTCAGGAAATTGTCCACACACTTTATGAATGTCTCTGGGGACAGAAATTCAGTCAAAGAAGCAAAGAAAGAGGAAAAGTGGTATAAACTTTTTGATAACTTTCAAAACTCTGTGCATTTTTGTTCACATCATCTACCCTCTGCCCACTGATAGCTTTCCCTTAGAATATGCAAATTTTTATGTGTACCAAACTATTGTCATTTAAAAAATATTAATCAGACAGAGTTATCATTTTCTTCTTTAATTACGAAATCTGGTCCATTAGTGCTGCCAACTCAAAATAACTTCTCAGACCAGGATTGGTATCTGTGTACAAACCCAGAGCTTCATCATTAATAGATTTCAGTTCTCAATTTTTTTTTTTTCCTCCAATTTTTTTTTATGTTGCAGAAGGCTGATATTTCTTTCAGCCCTGGAGCATCTTAAGATCAAAACCCCTACACTTAAAAAGATGTAAACAAAGGAAGGTTAACCTGTAAATTGACTAAGGGACCGTACATCAGCCTTCAAATATTCAATCACAATTGTGGCCATTTAGCATTTGCAAAAATAAAGCATATGAAAATCAAAGTATATGGGTTTCTGGTGTAGAGATATTCCACAAATATACATTTTCAGGAAGGAAAACAATGCCCAGGTAGACATGCTGTGGTACATATGTTGGAAATGCATAATGTACCTTGTAAACAGATGACTGAATGTAATACTATATATATTTTATTACCATTCCTTTGAAAATGGCTGACATAATACACTACTACCCAGTATTGACCAAATTTCTAGGTAAGAGAGACAAAGAATTATCTAGACTGGGAGGATTCTCTGGGGGTTGTCTGTCCCAAACTCAGCTCAGGACCAACTTACACCAGGCTGATGCTTTCATTACAAATCTCTTCATCCCTAAGGAGAAATATGAAGCTAACAGGACACAGACTGATGCAGTGTTTGTAAAGCAAGGTGAACCAAGAGCTTTCTGCTCACAGCTGTGAGATCAATTTACTGGATTTTGCTATGGTGACATTTGATATGACAGGGTGTTTGCTAGATGTGGACGGAAAACGAGCTGTGCCAGCTACTTTCTCTGTTTGTCGCTTGTACAAGCACACACACTCACATACCATCAATAATTCATTACTACTTTGTTCTTGAAAGACAACTTAGCACATGAGTCTCCTCTAACACCTCATGCCATGATCTGTCTTCCTTTTAGCTAGTCTGGGGTATGGTATTAAATTGCTTTCTTATGCAAATGATTTGGAGGCATGATGCCTTATAATCTGCTCTGATCTTCCCTGCTCAGCTGAATTTTCTCAAAGACTGAACTGCTACCAGGATGGATTGTCTGTTTGCCTTTTTAGTCACCATTTTACTATTAAAGGAAGGGAGTTTAGATTACCTCTAGGTGTGGTTATTTGAAAAGCCTTAGTTCCAGCGTGCATTTCTTTCCCCTGTAAGTATTTGGTTGCTATACACTAATTGCATATGACAACAGATACTTTAAAAGGTTTATACTGGTTACCTGTAGCCTCCTTTGCCTGAGTTAAATCACACTCTCATTCAAGATAAACTAAAAGCTAAATCTTGGCTTTATTAAGGATAAGATGAGAGCGCATTGACAATGTATTCCTGTCTTCAGATGACCCGATTATTTTCTTTTCAAGCATGACACTGAAAATCAATCCCTGCCCTTGTACTACAGATACATAGTTATATCCAATGGACTAACACACAATTAATAGACTTCAAAGTAGGTATACTGCATGGTCAGGATATTGACATTATAATTCTCAGATTTCTTTTCAGTGGGGAGGCAATCATATTGACTAGATGAATAAATAAACTCCTAAACATTTCTTTTTCCTCAGACATTTGACTGGTTTCATAATGTCTACTGTTCTGATCACATTTGCACTCAGCACATACATTCCAGTTTCTTGAAAATTCCTGACAATTAGGAAGAAACATGACATATTGTAAAGACAGATATTTTCAGAAGTAGATTTTCCATTTCAAGTCATCTACTTTTTGACACTTTGCCTTGTTTTTCAGAATAGTTCTGTTGAATTCGGATGTTTTTCAGGGTGAGCTCCCACTTTGTTTCTGGTCTGATATTTAGAGCTAGAGATACCCATAACTGGCAGACACTTCTGAAAAAGACCCTCTCTGGAGTAGCTGTCACTGGAGACTATAGATACTCATCCAGGACTAAGCTTACATTCAAGCAAACCAACTGTCCTTGTTTTGTAGGTTGGAGGCAAATGCACTAATTGACTCTATTGTGTTGCATCTTATTAAACCCAGTTGACTTCCATGCACAGAACAGCTACAGAATCAGATGCTGTGTGCATTTAACTAATTAAATGTGATTATTTTGATTCATAGAAAAAAAAAATGACCATCCATTGTTCTGGGTGCTTTCACGTTAAACAATTAAACATTCTAGGGCTTTTTTTGCTCACCCTTTTTAACGGAGCTCTTAGCCATTAATGGGCATTGCAAACTGACTCACTCATGAGGGAGCATTTTGTTAATGTAAAGTACAATCCTGCTTGAAAGGTCTGGTTGTGGTTTTTATTTAATTATAAAAACTATATTATAGTTCCAAGAGGAACTAAAGAAGTAAAAAAAGGGTGTGGATGTGAGTGTTGGTATGCTTTTAAAGCCGGTTCAAGCAGCCTGGGTAACTTTGATTTTTCCTTTCAGCATTTTAATTTACATTAGTTGCTTATAGAAACATTTGATTAAGCGAACCACTACTCTGTTCTTGTGCTCATCAGTCAAGTTTGTCTTGCTGTTCTACATTTATGCTGTGACTCAGGCCAAACTGTCCTTTTCAATGTAGAGAGAAGGAAAAGAAATATCACACTGCCATAAAAGGCTAAGCTAGCTTGTACTTCAGTATTTTGTTTTCTGTGATGGGTTTGACCATGGACTGAGATGGTTTGTATGTGATTTTGCTCTGCCTGCTCACCTAACTGAGGCATTCCACTTCAGCTGATGGTCTCATATCAAACAAAAACCTTTTCAAATGTTTGCATGTAAAATCAGCATCAGTTTCTCCCTACTGGACTCCTCTTATCCCCTCATTGAGCAGCTATATGAGACACCAGAAGGCACAGGGCACCTAGAAGATGGGCAAGGCAGCCCCATCCCCAGATGCACAGTCCTCAGTAGGCAGAAACTAGGTTGTGATTACTGTGACAAAGATCCATTCAGAACTTTCCATCATAGCCCTGACATAATTCAAATAAACTAAATCCAATGATTGGCTTCATATTGGTGGCCTGGAAGTGAGGAAGAGAACTGGGGAAAACTATACAGTCATTAAGCAGATAGATACCCTGTTACTAATCCCAATAGCTAGCAAGAGTTTATAAATACTATTTTATGTCCTGGGAATGTAATAATTTAGGTACTAAAGAGAAAAAAGCCCTCCTTTCTTTTCTGTTTAGCTCTGAGCTGTTCTGAATGCCATAGGGGAAAAAAGGGATACCAACACTTAATCAGATTTGTATGAAATTGGTAGTACAGCTAAAGATGGTGTGTGTTGTAGCATTTTGCCTCAGAGTCATTAAGTGAGTATTTTATTAAGAAATGTCTTATGTGACACAAAGGTCTTATCATGAGATTTGTAAATATGACATTCAATAGTGAGAAAGGACTTGGATTACTCATCGAGTTTTTCTAACTAGGAATATCCATCTCTCTTAAAAGAGCGTAATTGTTTTATTTTAAATGATCCTTTTAAAAGTTTCTAAGGGATTTCTTTGACATGACAGTATGGTTTCTCAGATTTTATGTCAAGTGAGCACCACTTTAGCTATCTCCTGTTAAAAACGGTTGTTATCTATTGCCTTGCACTGTCTAGAGATTCTGCCTGGGTTAGGGGTATCATCCTCCTGAGTGCTGCTACAGTCCCCCCTGAAACAGACAGAGATTTCATTTCATGATAAAGCAGTGAAAGGAATATGAAGAAAGAGAAGCATTGTTCAGTCTTAAAAAACAAGATTACCATGGATGATCACCAATATCTCATAAGCTTGGAGAGGGGGGTGGCCTCTGAGGAAGATTTTGAGGTTAAAACAATTACCTGGTGCATTTCATTTGTGAAAATGTTCAGTGAAAAATCACTTATACATGAAGAACATCCTGAATCATGCTCACCAGTGGACCTTTACTGCATTCTACAGAGAAACAGAACTACAGACTGGTGACTTTGTAACAACCTCCACTTCAGACTCAAAATGCATATTGCTACTTCTCCAGAAAAAAAAACCTGGAACTTTCACAGAAACTTTCCTCTTCAGCAGCTTAGTAAGTTGCTGTATCAATCTACAGGGGAAAGAAGGACTCAGAAACCATTAAACAATAACTGGAGTTCCAGAAATTCCTGCTTAAAATCATGGAAGGTAAAATGACTTTGCAGAGCACAGTCAAAAGATGGTTAACCATATTTTCCTCCAAAAGAAAAGCTGTTTCAAAAAGTGTCTTTGCAGACTTGTATCATTTCATGTTTATCTGTTTTGGGAAAAACTTTCTTCCGACAGAGGAAATTTTAAGTATTCAGAGCCATGAAGCTTCTCCATGAGGAGCTACATAGATGTACTTTCACTCAGAAAAAGGCATCAAATAAGAAAGACATCGAGTTCCAGTGAAACTCTGCCTAGCATTGACAACAAAATTATACATCCTCTGCCAGGCTGTTTGCAGCTAGTAAATGAATTTTAGGAATTAAAAGTAAAGCAAAGTATGTCAGTTCTGCCACAATCCATTGAGTGCTTGGCAAACAAGTTTTCACTGCAGTCCAGGAGCTACCTCATCTTAAAGTTAGCTGGGCACTTGTCCGAGTTACTAATGTTTCTAGATAGAGAAACAGGACATGGAGTTATTTTGTTTGTGCAGAACAGACTTTAATGCTTTCCTTTACTTTTTTTTATTCCAACTGGGTTGTAGGTACCAAAAAATAGTCTCTACTGTGGTATCCCAGATTTACAGGGGGCCTAGGAAGTGAAGTGTTACTTCAAGATACCTCCTAAGAGAAATTGACTAAGCTTTTGCAAACATATTTCCTTCACAACTTAGTCCTGGCTTTTTATTAAGGGTTTTGTAGGTCTGAGAAAACTCACTTACTGCTATATGTGAGCTATTTTTATAAAAAAAAAAAGGAAAAGTCACCTTACTTTCCCTTTTCAATACGGTTGTATACAAACTTCTCTTTCTTTTTTTCTGCGGTCCCAGATGTTATCTTTAAATGAATAAAGATTCTTTAATGGCCACAAAGCTGTTATAAATGACGGTGTAAATTGTTTGGTTCAAAAAATATCTTTTTCCAAAAGCCTATTAATTCTTCCCCAGTCAAGTCAATTGGTCTCACTACCTACCTTTCTACGCAAAGTTTTCTTAGGAAGCTATTTGTAAGAATTTGCAGTTCTATACCTGAGATCTGGTTAGACACTTCTAAAGACTGACAGCTTCATGCTTTAAGAGTTGTTCTCAGTGAAAACTCAGAAAACTGAGTGTAAGAGTACATGTTTCTAAACTGGAGCTTTAGTTTTCACTTCTAACTACAATTTCTTCAAAATATTTAGTCAGAAATGGAAAATTTATAAAGTACAGTAACTTTTGCTTTGCTTTTAGGGAGGTGTATTCCTTCTTATTCTAAGAGGCACAGACTCAGAAATAACAATGTAATTTCCTTACATGCATCTTCATGCCATGTAAGGAAATATTCCTGTTCCTCTTAATCTTTTTCAAAATGATTTTGCATCTCACTTCCACAATGTAGCAGGGAAACAGAATGGGGACCTTTGCAGAATAAGTGGTCGTTAACTTTCATAGACTGTTACAGAAAATGTAGTATTTATAGGTTGGATTTTTGTTAGGATGTGCTTCTTTAAGTGACAAGAAGTCACTAGGAAGTGTTTGGAGGAATCATAGTGGGAGCGCTGTAGTGAAATAGGCACAGAAGCTTTGGGTTGAAAATGGCATTGGGTTTTTTTCATAATAAAACTGTTGTTTCTGTGTTAGAAATAGCATACTCACAGGGATTTTTTTCTTGTTTTGATTTGACCATCTTGATTAACACTGTCTTGGTTATAGAAAATATTTGTTTAAAAAAAAAAAAGACATAAAACATCAGTCTTGATAATCTTGGACACTCTTACCCATGTGTGGATAAAGAATGGTAGTCAAGTGAAAGTAGTGGTGTCTGATAGGTAGTTACACACACCCAAATAATCTACCTGTGTATCAGATTTGACAGATAAAAATGTCTTGTTCTGAAGCCACATTTTCACTCCAAGGCTTTGTTGTCACTGGCCAAGAAGAGTAATTTAAACTGATTTTTTACTTAGCGTCCAGCTTTAAATTGTATATTTACAACCCCGCTGTTTGATGATATCACAGGACAGAATATAACCTCTCTAGGAGATCTTTTCTTTGCAGATTGGAATCATCATTTCAGAGATACAGTGTTTGCAAAAGAAGGTTCAAGGCCAAAAAATCATAGTGAGATAGGGTCAGTCATGCTATGTCATAAATTCTAGAAAATTGATAGGAAGTCTAAAGGCATGATTGCAATGTACACTAGCAATTACAGGGGTATATCAATGTTGTACTTACCACTGATTCTTCTTTCTTCTAATGAGACAATAGAGCAGGTACCATGTGAAAGGAAGCAGTGCCCCCACTCTGCTTATTCAAGCCTGGTATCTGCATGAAAGAAGCTGTGTATCAAGGGATGTACCTTTGTCAGAGTGAAACCGTTACGCTTTTTCATGGAATGGTCATTAATTATTTCATGGGTTTTAATAGAAGTTCCTGAATTTTCATCAGTGAATATCTTAAACCCAAAATCTGAAAAACTCATAAACATTTCATCTGAATAGGCAGAGAAATATTTAGCTGCTGATGCTGAGGGAACTTAGTCCATGACAGTTGGGAGATAATTCAGTGGGAGTAAAGACAGGTATTCTATGGCTGCTTTATTGCAGCCTGTAGTCAGTCTGAATTTTTCTCAGCATGATAAAATATTCTGCAGTTAATTTCCCCCCCCAGAAACATATTTGTAGATCACTTGGTCTACTGGTGCTATAGTCTACTGGATATTTTTCATTGCTCCTTAGTGAAGAAATGTTTAATATTTTTCACAGTATATTGTTACCGTCTTTCAATTCAGTCTCAGTCCAGCCAATGGCTAGAGACAGACTTTAGGCAAAGCTGTCTCCTAGCCCTGAGATGGCAGCTAGGCTGGCTGCTGACATAGGTACAGTAGATTAACAGTGATGAGACAGCCCTTCATCCCTCCCTCCATGTGGCTTTTCCTCCATGAGTGCATTTGTCTCTGTATACATTGGCAAACTCCTGGAACAGTGACTCTCCTGACTAGTATGTAAAACCTTAAAGAAAGACATTGTTTTTACTGTGGTTCTGAATCCCAGCCACAGGTGCTGGAAAGTAAAGCTGCAGTTTTTGAAATTGTAGCAAAATCTAGGAGGCTAACAATTGGCTTTTCAAATAGATTTACCAAATTTGTAAGGTATGTAATAGTTTGTGTCTTGAAAGTCATTAAATATACATTATACTTTATCACTTACAAACAGTCATGGTTCAAAGTCACCGTTTTGCAAGAACTCACAAACTTGGACTTGGATATCATTTGTCTTTTTCTTCTTGTACTTTTCATTAAAAACAATTTTTGGTATACTGCTGCAGTGATATAAATGTAACTCAAACCTGTCTTCTTCCAAAAGAGTTATCTCAATAGCTGAGCAATGCTCTATTTGCAATAAGGTGGGGTTTTTTTGCGTTATTTTGTTCAGCATACCCCATCTTATTTTCTGCAGCCCTTGGAAACTTACTGAAGCAGCAATATAAGATTAGACCCTTAAACAATGTCACCAAGAACATTGTATTTCTAGCGGTGCAGGACAATGTGCAAAAGCGTGAGTATGAAAGTGATTCATGCCATCTATTAAAGGCTAATTTAAATATCGGAATACTGTTTTACCATTCAGATGCTATAAATTATTACATCTACTGTAGTTTGAATCTAAGTTGAGACAGGTTTTCCAACCTGCAGACAAACTCCAACCCCAAAGGATTTAAAAAAAATTGTGATTGTCACAATAGACATATCTTTTTTTTTATTTTACCTATATGGATAATAATCTTTCATACATTTTAATACAATCCTAATGAAATCTAAAAAATAAATTTCATAGTTCATCTGCTGGTTTACTGCAGAGACTGCAGAGCAGTATATTAAAAATGTATTTCTCTTTCATTGTTACTCTTTTTATATTATCAATCAAGTAAATCAAACTTGGAATTCTAACTTATTAGCATAAAATCTCTCCCAGACACAATCTGCTTGATGAACAGGCTTCTAACTTTTTTGTTATGGACACATAAATTATACTGATATTACCAGGGGAAAAAAAATTCTACTACTTTACTCAGTGTTTTTGACGAAACGTTGTATCAGGTTATGGCTGTTCAAGAAATATACTGTTCTGTTTGGAAAGCACAGATCTAAACTGATTAGTCTATTAGCTGTAATACTTGTTACTCATGTTTCCTGCTTAAATATTCACAGATAGAAAATAATTTAACATTCCCCTGTGAATGCAAGCACACACACACACACACACACACATACACACATAGGCACATATATCTTTCACGCCACAGAAGTCTGCCAGCTATGTATTTTCATATGAACGTGTCTGAACTGTTTACTTCAGCTGCACAGAATATTCCACTTGGTATCATTTAGAAAATCGTTCTTTGGGCCCAGTTCTGCATTTCTTGAACATTCATGAGTTTGCACAAATAATGGGAATTAAAAGAGGGTCAGTTTTTTGACTACCTGTACTCTGACATCCTTATATCTCTTATGTATATAGGAATCCTGTTGGATACCGAAAACATGCAGCAAGGTGCGGAGGTGAGATTCATTCAAGCTGTGATAACAGAGGCATTAAGTACCTGATGAGAGTGGGCCGTAGCAAATCTCCATTGATTACCTGCCATGCATGTCACTGTGTGCCTTTACACACTGAGGTTATTGATTTGGTCTTTTTGCAGACGTTTTAACATCTCATCTATACATCTCATCTACCTGTATAATAAGTAGATACCTCTGCCTGACTGTCATGCAGAAATTGTTCTACTTACTGGGAATCTTCTTGCATTTCTTGCCATTTTTTTTTCTCCTGCATATTTATCTTCAATTTAATATATAAATAATTATCAAAAGATGAATTGCACTTGTAAGGTTATCTTTGTTTTCTCCACAGTAAGCCTTTCCTCTCTCTATACTTGGAATTATTTAGCCTGCCAGAAAAGTGTGTTTTAAACCAGTCTTGCACATGGTAAACATTTTATTTTTGGAAGAATTCAGCACTCGGAATGAAATGCCTTACTGGCACAAGCACTGGCACTGAGCCTCCTCGCCTGCACGAAGACGTTGCACACTGAGCTGATTGAGTTCACAAGTTTGGCCCCAGGAGAAAGAGTTGATCACATGTCCATCAGAACCTTTAATTTTCTCAAACCCATTACCATCTTCCTCTATATGCATATCATTACTTGTGGTGAGGCATATGGGAATGCCACCATCAACCTTCACAGAGACAGTGCGAGTCTCAGAATATTTGATCCCTTATCTTTTAAGAGGATCCCTTCACTTGTCCTGTGAAAAGCTGCTGCTCCCTGAGAAAGATCACAGGCTCAAACATTACATGTCAACCTTTATTTGAAGCACATAAGAGGTACCAGCATAATATTCCCTTGTTCTCTGTGCCTGGGTGCTGCTCTCTCCATGATTAGGCACAGCATCCTGTAATGGGAAATTAAAGCTGCCTGCTGTCAATACCTCCAGAGGAAGTTTCCGTTCCTCCCCGCCGTATGGAAGACTGACTCGCAACCCATCTCAGATGCTTGTCAGATTGTCAGTGACTATGATAAGGCTTTCACTTATCCCAGCTGGGGAGGCTTAGAAGCAAATAGGAATTGCAGTGGGAACCAGCTGCTCATGTGTCTCTGATGAGCAGGCTCACAGGAAGATTTTTACTCAATTTCTGTGCCTTGCATTATTTAACTTACCACCTGATGTTCCTGTCATTCAGTAAATTCAGAAAATTACTGTTTGCTGAGACTTTCACTGTGTCAGTTTGTGTAGATACATAAGATAGTCTCCCAAGTCTCTTGAGCATTTAAGATTACATGAAGGAATCTTAGTGTGACATTTTATCTGGTTTCTATTCCGTGGTATGGTGCTCCAGCAGTGCCTAGAGCTTTCAATTCAGTTTTTGTTCCTGCAGTCTGTAAGAATCTACTGTATATTATCCCAGTCTCTGCTCAGACATGTTCTGCAGGTTGATAATAATCAGATACACACACAGAACAATGATTATGATAAAAATCAGTGTAACAAAACCAATTTGCCCAAAGATCACAAATGGTATTAATTGATTAGCATGGCAGCTTTACATTGCAATTTAAGACAAACACAGTTGTTTGTTTGGGTTTTTTTTTAATTTAAAAGACAGTGACTTAAAAAATGTAGCTCAGACAAAAAAAAAAGGAAATGTCAAACTGTGATTTAAATATAATTGTGATTTAACTATATGAAATAGAATATTTGGCAATATTACCATATTTCTATTGCATATAGACCATTGTAGACACTCAATGTAAGAGAAAAAGAAAAAAAAAAAGGTTTAAAGTCAGAATTTCAGTTATTTGTTAAGCAGTTCCATGTTTTTCAGATAAGACTAAAATTCACCAATGCAAGTATAGAGTAGAGATTCAATAAATTTTTTGAATTTTGATTACTATTGACTTCATAGGGTCACGGAGGCAGGCAGTGACACTTTTATTCAGAATGGATGGTAATTTTTCTACATTCGCAGCTACTACTTCTGCAGTTACTCAAATGTGGTCCCACTGACAACATATAGTTCTCCTTAGTGGAAATGGAGTTATGAAAAACATTTCTTGTTCTACAAAACAGGCAAAACAACAGCTTCTTACTTCAGAGGATGCTCTGAAGATCAGTATTTTACTGTTTCTCTCCCATAAGGCTATCTTTATCCATTAACATGTGAAACTGTATGTATCACAGTTGATACTTAGTTTTGTTGGTTTTTTTTAAAATAGCATGGAATAGTTCTGAAAAAAAGCAGGCTTCTATTTTAAATTGGTATTGTTTAGGATTATTTTTCAACACAAGTTTTTTGATAACACATTTTCAAAAGCCTCTAAATTTTGATATCTTTTTTTTTTTGTGTTTATTATCAGTAAAAACATTTCTGACCAGAAGATGAGTGAAGCTTCTTCGTGTTCAGATTACATCCCCATCCTCCAGGGAATGTAATGGCTTAGAAGCCAGCCTTGTGATCAGGTTCTAGGAGGATTCGATCATTGGAGGCAGAGAAAGAGTTATCTATCCTCTTGCAGGGAAGGGCTGATAGTTCAACCTTTCACCCTCCTGTGAGTCATTAAGCAAATAGTCCAGCAGATGGATCTGAGGTTCCTTTAGAGTTGTGAGTTCCTGATGATTCTCAATATACTCATTAACCTTGTGCTTTTGAAGAGAAACCCTGCCTGATGCCTGAAGGCTTTGTATATTGACATTTCTGTTGCCAGTAGAGTTGAAGGAAAATACCATTTGTTTTTCATGGGAAAGTTGGGAAAGGAGAAAAAAAAGGGTTGTTTTTAATTTATTATTTATGCTGACATTTCCCATAAATGAAAACAGGAAAATAGTCCATTTTCAAATATTAATCATATTTTTCAAAACTGGGTTTTCAATATTAAAACCAAATATTTTCCAGTCAATTTTCAACAAAGAGAATCCAGTTTCTTTGAAAAAATTTTGGGAGGGGGAACAGTAAGTATTTTCATTTACAATGGAAGAGAATTCTGTGTGTGAATATGAGTTCAAACAACTACTTAAATATCATTTTAGAAATGCTTGAGCTTTGGTGATTTTTTTAGGCTTCATCTTTCTTTTTTATCCAGGTGTACATTTTTTTTTCTTCATCAAGAGAGTGCTGGTGGGCAACAGATAGTTGATGCTGAATTTTCACCTTCTCTGCACACAACTGCCACAACTTACAGAAGCTGAATACAGCAGGGAAGTCATGCTCCACATTTCCTTCCCTAGTTAATGAGGGGACCTTAAGACAAAGTCCAGCTGCCTGCATTAGGTATTTGGCACCCCAATGTTTATTGCAAAGAGACGTAATACTGCATCTAAAGCTACCTAGGTGTTAACTTCAGGATATGAAACATCTTTGATCAGTTGTGTTAAGAACACATGTTCTCCCTCAAAACTGTGCAACCAGAAAATCTATCAAGCTCTGTATACAGATCTATACATTATTTAAATATAAATGAAGGTATGATAGAAGAAGAACAGGAAAAAAGGAGAAAAACAAGTGAGATGAACAATGGTGTGGAAGTACCAGCTTGATACATGGGCCATTAAAAGCAGTGAATCACATCCTGCAAGAGCCTGTTCTCCTCCACCAACTACAGCTGAAACATGGATGCCAAAAGCAGAAACTTTAGATGACTAACAGACCACATGAGGTCTGCACAGAGAAGATGCTGTATCTCTCAGTCCCTGCCCAGGCTTGCTGAATTGGTGCTGACAGGGACTGAGGGCTTGCCTAGGCTTGTTATGTCCCCTCATTCTTTTTGCCTGGGCTTGTAACTTTTTTTTTCTGTCTGGCTTAGTGTCTTTAATCTTTTCTTCTGAAACTAAGACAAGCATCTATGGCCCCAGGAGGAGTTGTAGCCATGAACTAGGCCAATTTTTAATTCTGCTTTTCAAGACTATAGGTGTTTACAGTGTCTGGCTCTGTTAACTTCTAAAATGCATTGGTTGGTAATGATAACGACTAGTACTGCCATAACTGACAAAGTCTCCAAGTGATGTAGAGTAACACTGGGTCAAAAAGCATCCAGTAAGAGTAGTTGTATTTATACTTTCCAAAGAAAAAAAGTAGAAAATGAGAAACATCTAGTATAGCCTACCAGAACACTGATTTGTATAGCATTCATTTCTTGATGTGCAATGCAGAATGAGTAGAATAAAAGTTTATTAACATCTCATTATATTACTTCACAAATTGTAGCTATGCTACCATAAACTCCTTGCTTGGTCTAAAGTTTCTAAGAGGTCTCAGTAAGGTCTGGGTTATCCTGAAAAGCAGAGGTACTCTTCTCTGTTTCACTTTTTTGGGCAGAGGTACTTTTCACTTTCCTCCTCTTACTAACGGCTACATGGGTGAGAGGGACAGCTTTTTAGCAAACTGATAATGACTTGCAGCACTCAGTGAAAGTGAGTGCACATTAATCCTGCAGCTTCTATGTTTGTAGCCATTGCTGTCTGCAGCCAAGAGAATCAAGTACCTGCAGTGTAAGAAAGTGATATGAAAGGAAAAATGAAGCTGGAATCAAGAAAGAGCAGGATACTTTAATAAAATGTCTCAAAGTATCTTTTAGGGTTAACCTTATCATTCTGATTTCTAAATTGGATATAAATTGTTCAGGTTGTATTCTGTTGTTTTATGTAAGCAGAAGTAAATATCACTGGAGTATAGGTCTGCTAGTTAGCTGACTTTTCTATTCATCACCTTTACCTTGTCACAAGTCACCTTACATAGCAACAGTACAAGCAATAAAATACATCTAGAGCGCTCCTGGTCCTTCCTAAGCTAATGGATGTAAGCCTGCAATTCTCACCGTGGGAGACAGGCATTTGTCCCATTTGTTCCTTCTCTTTTTTTAATACTAATGTACTTCTTACTTTCCCCTTTCATCCTCAGAAATTTCATACTATAGTCAGTACAGTCTACTGTCTATTACCTGATAATGGGAAACGAATGAAGCTGTATACTGCATTCTGTGCCTTGTGGAGTATCATCATGATAATAGTGGAGATAGATCAGAATGGTATAACATATGTTCGATTAGTATCTCACAACAAGGGCCCAAATTTTATTGGTATTTAATATCAGTAAGCATCAGAGCAGAGATCATCAGTTTAGTGAGAATCCATGCTAGGCTTAGTATAATTATTGCTACTCATTGCCTTGGGTATTGGGTATTATTACGTCAGTAGTCATGCAGAGTTGTAATGTCATGCAAGTAGCTTGATATCTATCTTTTCTGAGTTTCATTCTGCTTTATACATTTTAAATATATGTAATATGGAAAACAGAAGATACCTAAGTGCCCAGAGGGATGATATGCTCCAAAGATTACATTGACTGCACACTTTCAAACAGCTGCAGTTTTACATTGAAGTCCTGGATATCTCTGTGTGTTTTAGTTCAGAAATATGGTAAGATATAATAGTAATACTATCATTAAGGCAAGTTACAGAATTCAACTAAACTGAAGACTTACTGTAGAAAATTCCAATAGGAATGGCAAAACTAATCACAAAACACAATTTTGAACTGAATTTGAATTTTCAGTATGTCTGATAAAACAGAAATTTGGAAAAAAAAATATTGTCTTTAAATTACTTTTTTCCACTGGAACATCTCACCATTTAATCGGAAATTCAACAACACTACATCCTTGACTAAAGACTGATTCCCCATGTGTGGTATCCTTGAAGAAATTTTGCTATTATTATTAATAGTGTTTGAAGGACCTCAGAGTATATACGTCTAATCATTTTATCCCTGGGCAAGATCTCCCTTTGCACCCCATGCTATATTGTCAGAACAAAACCATATCCCTGCAAAAAGCTTAGAAATCAAAGAACAAAACAACATTGGTAGGCAATCGGGGTAAAGGAATGAGCAACAGTCTGGCTTGACATCACATTTTCTGAAGAAACCACTGAGAAGTTCTTACTATGTATGGTTTAAAATCTCTAAAATACTGCACAGGTACAGAATGAAATTACAGGCAAACTGGAGGGAAATGACAATTAAGTGATGTGAGAAAAGAAGGTTATTATCTGAATGATGTTGGAATCAAACTCATTTGCCAGCTATGCAGAAAGAGGGCTCCTGAGAGGGGGAAACAGACATGGGCCCGGATGTTCATGTCAGATATTGAGAGCTTGGCCCTAAGCTTGGAGGGCTCACTTGAGAGCAGTCCTGGGAGTTTCTGCCACAACATATGGGGAGTTTGCATGCAACACACAGGAAAAAGGCTGAAGAGCAGATGAGACACTCTCCAGTGAGATGGGCAGTGCTAGACCTGTCCATTGTTCCACCCTTGCCAAGGACCCACCAGTAAATGCAGATCTGTGGGACATGGGTTTCTGTGGCTGCAGGGTCACTTGTTGAAAGGCCGCTGAAGAGGAATCTGCTGGTGCCATCTGTATAAAGAAAATAGGAAGCAAGCTCCTTTGCATATGCAGAAGGAAATGAAGCAGTTGTGTGTGTCATAGCTATTCCTTATTAAACTGTTTGTAAGCAAGTTGTTTGTTTAATCTGCCCTGGAGTATGTGTTACAGGATAAAATGTGGCTGGTGAACTTGCCACCACAATTATAAAGGGCCATGAGATGCTGCTTTGCAGTATAGAGCTGATTATGGGCAATTTACCACAAAGTGAAATAATTACATTTATTTCTTACCTAAGTCATCAGGAGGATCTATTTCAGGGAACTGGAGCATTTTCAATGTAGAGTTTGACCAGTCAGTGTAATTGAAAGTAGTTTTAAGATAACCTAAGAGAGCAAAACCAGGGAAATAATAATGGGAAATAATGATGTGGGGTGTTTGTGAGTTTTTTGGGCAAACTGGCCAGGGAAAATTTCTGGATAATTTAGATAGATAGCTTCTCAAAGTGACTTAGAGCCTAGGGAGAAAACTTTATTTTAAGAAACTGTGGAGGTTTGCTGTTATCCTAAGAGTGACTCTTAGAGCTCACACTGAGGAGTTTTGTGAGCTGGGTAATATTACAGGAACTTCTCTCTTGTCTTAGGTAAACTGATTTCAAAGTGATCATGAGTGTCAAGAACTTTCAATAATATTAGAAGGGTCAGTGAGATTATTGTGAACACCAAAAGTGAGTGCCATGGATGCTCTAAATGCACACGGGCGTCTAATTTCATTCTGGATTCACCCAAGAATGAACATAAAAGCACTAAGAAAAAAAAGGACCTTTATTCTCAGCAAAGGATAAAAGGCATGAGTTAGTGAGAATGTCAGGTAGATTAATTAAAGGAGTCACAGTGAACAATATTAGGCAGTAAATAACATTAGGGCATAACATAATTACCATTTCTAAGAGTTATTTATCACCAAGTAACCCTTTTTGGTCTAGACCAGTCTTAATCCCCTTGGGCTTATGTACTTTTCTGGAGCAGCCACACCTTTAATTATGTAAAACCTTAGCTTTCTTAATTTTTAGGAATGATCTGTGCTTGGACAAGTTATTGCTCCACTTTGGTTGAATTCTTCCAAGCTCTCTGGCCCCAGTGCCTCATTTCTTTGCTAGATTTTTGAACATCAGTCTGAGGCAGCATTAGCACTGAAGCGTCTTCTCTTTGTAACTCACTGAGACTTCCAGAGCTCTTGGATAGCACTGACTGTGTTTGTCATGGACTTCCTTGTGGCACTGACCTCCAGTTTGATTTGAAAACTTTTTTATTTCCTGTTTTCCTATACCCTTTCTTAAAGTGGCAGCACATGAGTGTCTCCTGTAAGGACAGTTCCCCCGAATACTTTTTCCTTGTAAGAAGTAGGACATATTTTGATTCTGGTGTAATGTTGTTCTCTGCATTATTTTGTAAAACTAGCCAAGCAAGTGCCACAGGATAACCTGCTCTTTCTCCCTCTACTCCCAGTGCCCAATTGACTTGTATGTCTTTCAAGTGAAAATGAAAACCATTTCCCAATGGAAAATGACTACTTGGTTCAAGGCAAAGTATTTACAAATGTGTATTCTTTACAACATTTTGTTTCAAAAAAAAAGATAAAGGCTTTTTGACATTGTCAGAAATGACCAAGTAAGTTTAAGTCTTACATTTCAAAAGATCTTTTTTGTAACAGACTTAATTGTCTTTAAATATATATAAAAGCTTAGTAAAACAGTACAAAGGTCAAAATAAGACAAGAATAATGTGATATTACTGAGGCAATACTCTTGGCTTAATCCACAAATAAGTCCTTTAAAACTACTATTAAAAAAAATAATTCTTTAGTATATGTCAAAAACGTTATATTTTTTTCCACTTTATTTTCACTTTCGGGTGAAAAGAAGCAGCTATATCTCCTTTTACCGGAAAAGCCTCCTTGCTCTTCCCAGAGAATATCTCTATAAGTTATTATGTCAGTGGACCTTCTTCACCTCCACTCCTCCAATTCTGGGTCTGCAATTCATCTGATTTATCTCTGATCTTTTAAGGAATTAGTCAAAGCTCTTCCTCAGTCATACTCTGCAGACACCAAAGAAATCTGAAGAAAGCCATACAATTGGTATGGCAGTCAGATAAACAGAAAGTTTGAGAAGCAAGCCCATACAGGTACCCATATATACACAGGCAATGTAACATTATCAGAGATCTGTCAGTTCATCTGGGCTACCTGTTGGTTTGATGCCAGCCCATAACACCAGGTGTCAACTCCGATCACTTTCCACAACAGGTGTCTGTCTAGTGGATGAATTCTTTATTTCTGGCACAAGTTGCCTTCATGAAACACCTCAAAATTCAGGTGGGCCTGTCAATGCTGTCTTTTGCATACTCTTTCAATGTTGTCATCCTTCTGTGATGTTTCCCTGTAGAGAGGGACTCTGAATATCTCCTCTCTGATGTGCTAAAACTCTCATGGAAAGCCAGAAATATGTTACTGCCCACTTAAAATCACAGAAGATGAGCTTTATAGGGAGTTATTTAGCACTCTTATGATTTTTTTCCAAGCCATTACTACCTAGGAGTTTCTTTTGTGGGAGCTTTTGCTGCATTTTTTACTTCTAAAAATGAGGCCTTGCTTGTGGCTTCTAATGATGTATTCTGGAAATTTTAGCACCTTTCAAACTGCAGGGGAAAATGGAGTTCATGTGAAAAAGGAAAGCTTTTTCCCTTACAGAGTGTGGGCCCTTGTCTGAAAATTCCTCTGAGGCTGTGGAGACCTGTGCCACCTTATGCTAGTAAGATTATGCTGCGTAAGTGGATTGTGACCCAAAAAATGACTTAATTGTGTAAGACAAATGGATGTTGCCAGTTTACACTGCTTTAAAAACAAAGCATCATCTGGTCACTACCAGTTATAAAGCAATTCAAAACAACATTAAAAGAATAAAAGCAGTTACATGTTTTCTTCCATATCTGCTGAATTAATCCAGTATCATTTCTGGACAGTCTTAAAACAGAATGAGAATAAATATTGAAGGAATAAATTAAAAGAGATCAGTGAGAAAGGATGTTAAATGCTTCTCATTAATCTGCCAGGGAAGCAAGATTAAAATAATTACAGTTTAAAATTTTACACAGGTTTCATTAAACTCCAACCAGACTTTTTAATAAAGCATTACTACTCAATGGCAATTGTTAGAGATGCCATCTAAAAGGGCGGATGTATTATCTGTATTTTATAGTCGTGTAAAAATGTAATAACTTTTGGTCACAATTGACTAATATAATTTTGAGCTGGAATATTGATTGGACATCACACATAGCAGCCTTAGGTGATTAAGAAGAGAAGTCGGGTTATTCTAATGGTGGCTGGACCTGAGGATTCCAGGGACTTAGCTATCTCCCACCCTGCTGACTTTTGCCTAGGAAGGGGAACAGGCTTTGAAGGCTGTTTTCCTCTTCTGCCAAGGTTGACAGAGAGAGAAAGGGTGCATTGACTACATGAATGATCAATACAGGTGTACTGGTTGTGGAAGAAGAGAAATTTGTGTGGTTCAAGACCTGATTGATTTTCTTCCAGAATCAGCACGGGTGAAAAAGGACAGACAACTTCCTGTTTGTGACTACTGTTTGCAGAAGGCACAGTTGTCAATGTGTGCCTAGTGCACTGATCATGACACATTATTCATCTACTTAGCCCCTTTCTGATGAGCAAAGGAAGACTGAAATGAAAACTTCATTACTCTGAGAATGAAGTACTGCAGATGTGAAATTGGCATTTGCAGTCCCTGCATACTGTGTGAGCTCTTATTTGGATGACATGTAGCTCATGATAGGTAAAAGTTGCTTCTAGATCTAGAAGAGTACCCCCAAGTTCTCAGATAAAAGGCAGCGTATTGTTCTTCCAGATTCACCATGCAAAGCCTTTTTTCTTAGTCATTAACTGTAAGGATTCTGATTAGTTGGTTTGGTTTTGGTTTTTTTTTTTTTGTACACAGAGAAGTTTAGGAAAATTCTATCAAAGAAACAGAAAGGGAAAGCACATTTGAATGAGAAGAGTGAATCACATTTCTAAAATAGTGAAAATCATTGAAAATGCAACTTTTTAAAAGTTTCAAAGCTGGGAGAAAGCAAAGCTGCCAGTCTTTATTCTCTTTGTGAGTTGACATGACGTTAGGATAAGAATTTGGACATAAAACAAATTTTGCATCTATATTCAGTGATCAACCATGGTTTTCCCTCAGACAGAAGAAAATTAATCAGGTTGGGACCATTAACAAATATTTTCTTAGATGTCTTTACTATTGTTTATGTCATTTGTTTTTCACTTGAGCTTCCTCTTGCCCTACTTTATTCATGTTGACATTGCTCTTGTAGTCAAATATCTCCTTCCTATAAAATTTACCATTTAGAAGTTATTTGAAATGCAGAGTTCCTGAAAACAAGAATTAACATATTTTAGAATATCAAAATTAATAAATACAGTATTAAAATAAATAACAAGGTTCAGACATAAATTGATCTATTCTTACCATGATATTGTTTTAATTGAAGCCCAATAATTCTTACAAAGACAGAACTTGCCGCCCTGCTCACAAAGTAGATGAAATGATACATATGCACTTGTTGGCATATTGTCAGCCTTTTTTATTACATCCTATTGGAAAATGTCTTGTGTCTTTCTACATTTTCATGGTGATCTTTTATTGCTGTATTGCTGCATTTCATGGTTTCAATAAAATATAAATAAAAAATTAAGAATAACAAAGAGTTAGAAAATCCATGTTAAATGAACAGAATTATTCTCACTGCTAGTACAGATATTTTCTTTTCCTTCTATCAGCCTGAAACAGCTTTCTATTCCAAGAAAGACCAAAATTTTGTAGCTTAGTCCTTCAATACCTTAAAAAAAGACAAAAATTTGCCTTCATATATATATATTCATTTTAATTTACTTTTTTCTTTGTTGTTGAGTGTAAAATCAAATTTCATAAAACATTAAAAAAAAATTTATTTCTCATTTGCTCAAACTTCAATTAAATGGTATCGTTTTTGTATGTTATATTAAAAGTACATGAGAAAAATAAACACAGCCTTTGCTGAAATTATTTAATATGTAAGTATTGTATAATTTATTTTTTAATTCCTTACAAGACTGCAGATCTGATATTGAAGAACTGAACATGACATGGTTCTCACTTCTGGTAAATCCCTGCCATGCTGTAAAATCCTGCTAAATTTATTGCGATGTATTTATTCACTATTAAAAAAAAAAATTCTTTGTATAAAAGAAAATAAAAATGTAAAAGTGAGAGCTGGTTTTTGAACTATAATACAAAAAGACAGTACAAGATGACATGTTTTTATATTTATGCTTATGTTTAGTTGCAGTAGCAAAATGCTCTATAGCACTCAATTAATAAGGGTTTCCTTTTGTGAGTGTAGAAAGTAAAATATTTGACAACACAGAGTAATAAGGTGGTAAAAGAAAGATCCCCTTCTTTCATAGAGGCTGTTGAGGCATGATTTGGTCTGCTGTGGTGTGCTGAAATCGAGTGCAGGTTCTATACCTTCTAAGACCACACAGATGAACTGAATTTTACCCTATTGCAAAGACTGGTATCTTCAACTGATCTACCACATCCTGTCCCCTTAATCTGTGTGTTATATGGTGACACCTCCCATGGTAAAAGTCCTAATATCTCACAGAACCTCAAACTAATTGTTATTGCATGACAAACATATAAAACCACAATTCATATTTACTAGTACTACTTGATTGTATTGAATATATTTAATCCTGTTTTCAGACCTTGAATTTGTTTTTTAGTAGAACTTTCCCTGAAACACTCTTTAAAAGTCATATCAGGGGTACTGTAGCTTGCATTGAGGTATACTCTCAAAATAGTATTTTTGAAAAATAAAATGTCTTTCAAAGTATCATACATTTGAAGTAGGAATGATACATCAATAAAATAGGTTAATGAACTCCTGAAGTTCTTCCACAGATATTTTCTTTACTCAGAAGGTGCTTATATTCATATCATCAAAGACCTGACATAACAGGCTTCTCTACACTGCTTTCCTCAGGCCTTCAGGCTGAACTATTCATACAATCAGCCCCAAAAACATTTTGCTCATCGTGAATCGGACCAGTTTCGAAGTTAAATGAGAGATCTTTGTTAGTTTAATTCATTTAGATGGAAATAGGTGGGGAAAAACTCACCTAAAGAGATGAGTAGGTAGATTTTAGTGAGATGGATACTGCTGCTAGCATGGTGCTGAGCAGAGTGGAGTAGGCTGGAAGTTGATGCTGAGGCCAGTGCAAGAGAAGCAGCAGCCAAGCCCATTGTTTTACTGCTTATTCTGTGTGCTAGAACTTAGTCTTGTGTGTCAGCAAGGTTCAGACAACATTCTTCTGCAACGAACTCTCTTTTTGGTTGTTTAAGGTAAAGAGCAAAGTTGAGTAGTTCCTAAATTGGTGGTTCCAATGTGGAGTGGAAACAAGTCATACAATGGCATGGGTTATTTTCCACCAGCAGGAAGACATCAAGTTTTAGATTCAAATCCTTTATTACAGGATCATCACTGATTAGGCTTATTGATAACCAGACACTCTTGCTATACCCTTGGAGACAAGGAATGTTCAGTCTTGGAGTCTGGATTTGTGGACATCTTTGATTTGATTCACACTTGCTACTTGTGTACTTGCTGCCAACATTGTTTAGATAATGCAGCACATCTGACAGGCTCTGTAGGAAAAGCATGTCAAACAATGACGCTCTTTGTTGTGGCCTGGCTGGAATGTTAAACCATGCTTTAAACTACAGTGGAGTCAAGAAAAGATTAAAACATTTTTTAACAAAGGCTTCAAATGCAGAAATTAAGCAACTTCGTTCTTCCACATCACAACCCTTGGATCACAGCCAGGGTAACATTTGCACTGTATTGAAGGGGCTCATTCATCCTGCAGATAAAGAGATTGTTTTGTTTTGTTTTGTTTTGTTTTGTTTTGTTTTGTTTTAAAAAGATGAACATATTTCAGTGCAAAATCTTGATCTGCCCAAAAGTGCTAAGCTCACACTACATGTTAATTCTTAAAATTATTTTATTGCTAATGTGAGTATAATAAGAAAGATACTATTTTTTTTCTTTTATTGTATACTGTTGCTCTGTATCATTAGATTCCTGTAGATGAAGACTAGTGACAT
>JANVCC010000070.1:7137824-7184623 GCA_025345505.1 Todiramphus chloris collaris | reverse complement strand
ACAAAACAAAACAATCAACAACCAAACTTGCACAGGACTTGTTTTTAGAATACTCTTTTAAAAACAATTCAAGAAAAAAATCATCTTTCATGTAAAACTCCAGTGGTTACTGCACTCAGGAAGTGTGAATACTTGGATCACTTCACTCTAGAGTGAAGCAAGTTTCAAATCTCTGTTTTCTGCTTCTGGAGAGACTTTGTTAAGCATTAAACAATGAGCTCATTGATGAAGGGACCTTCTGCCAATCAATCACCTTCTGCCAAAGTATATTCCTTCCACCAAGAGAAAAGTGGGTGAGATAGTACATAACTGTATCTTAACACAAGTGAAGCCTGGAGAGAAATAAGGCTTGGGAAGGATTTTTCTATAGAAACAAAAACTTTGAATTTGTGACTGAATTATACCTCAGTCTTGACTTAGATGTCAAAAAAAATCATTTCTCAGAGGAAATGCAAGATGAGAGAGAATACTTCACATGTCTAGATAACTAAGTAGTACTTAGATGTAGGTATTTTGATGGACTTTAACATAATAGAACATAAACTACTCTTATTTGTCTAGGTGGATAAAATTTAAATTAAAAAAAATGCTTTCTTCTTCTATGAAGAGAAAAAGCAATCATATTTTCCCTCTCATATTATGCAAGAACAGCTGGAAAGGATACCAGCAATATGATTATGAATATGTGTGTATCTGTATGAATGAAAGTGTTTTCTCTATTTCAGGTTGCAGTAATATCAAAGGGATTCCTGAACACTAACTGGTTTTAAGGTTGAATGAACACCTACAAATAACTCACCAGCTATACATACATGTCAATGGTCAATCCAACTAACAGGCAAAATTCCCTAGTCCAAGATACGTATACACTGCCACTTAACAGTCTTACAAGTATCCCTCTGGCTTTTCAGATGCATCTCTCTAAGATAAAGCAGACCAGATCAGCAGTCCCTCTATCCTGTTCTACAGCTGCTCTCATTCTGCTGCCATAATCACCTACATACTTCATCTTCTACTTACATTTAACACTGATATAGGGCAATTTTTCCATTGCAGATGTGGGCCACAAAGACTTTTAGATGACTCTTTCATTCATGGACCACTGTTAAGCACTATGAACTATATTCATAAATAAATAAATCTCCCAGACCAAAACATTGTCTTTAATCATTTATGACAATGGAGTTGGATGCTTCTGTCCACAGATGAGTCTTTACATTAAACAATAGGCTTATTGTGAGCTATAAAGCTGTGTGGAAAGTCCTCTGACATAGTAGTGATGTAATATTTGCAACTATATTCGAAGATCTGCTGTTTTTGCAGTATCTTCCTTCATACTTTTCCATATTTTAGATTAATAAGATGTTTCTTACAAAAGATTTGAATTTGCATTGAGATCAATAGCAAAGATCTGAGTTTACTGTTTGATTGTGATTATTTAATATGGTTTATACCAGATACTTGAGTGTCTAATAATTATTACTAGGACAGAAAATTGTTTCCATAGGGAATTATAGCAATATCTGTTTGATAATGTCATCTGTAATTGGAATGAACAAAGTTGATTAAGACCAAGGACAACAGGTGATGGACACAAACTTGAACATGGAAAGTTCCATCTAAAAATGCGGAGGAAATTCTTTACTTTGAGGGTGATGAAGCACTTGAACAGGCTGTCCAGAGTGGTGCTAGAGTCTCCACCTCTGGAGACATTCAAAACCCACCTGGACGTGTTCTTGTGCAACCCCTTCTACATGAACCTACTTTGGCTAGGGCATTGGACTAGATGATCTCCAGGGGCCCCTCCCAGCCCCTACCATTTTGTGATTCTGTGATTCTGTGAAATTTAGCCATTATATTCTGGTTGTTTCAAAGTGCCTTATGAATATAGGTGAACAAACAATATGTTGTTTCAGTCTGGTGGCTCACATACCTGCCAAAACGTAAGGGAAAAAAATCAGTTATGATGAAAACAGAAGTTCTTTTGGGGAAGAGAGGAGAAACAACTCTTTTCCTATCAGGATTTTATGAATTCAAAATATTTTTTTAAGTCCATAATTTTTGTTTTGTTACATAATTCAAAATTGTTTAAATCCTGTATTTTTCCTTCTTTCATTGAAATTTTTGTTGTTCTCTTCAATTAAAAATGTTGCCTGACAGGAAAGCCTAGAAGTTTCACTTGAAAATGTCAAAGTAAAGTTCTTGGCATTGCAAAATATTACCATATAGATAGATAGATAGATTTAATTTCAGTCAACTTTTTCACATAGTTTTAAGTTCCAAAGATTGTTGGCAAATTTGGTATTCATTACAAATTTTGCCCCACCTCATTTACAAACATATATGCCCACGGAACATCCTTTGAGGTAGCAAAGTGTCATTGGCCTATTCCAGCAAAGCAAGATACCAAATTATTTCTGGAGAAGGAAGGGGGAAATTAGTTTCATCCACTGAAATAACTCGAGTCAGTGTTCTCGGCTTCCCACCAAAGGCTCTTGTATTACTGAAGAATTCAAGCTCCTACTTGTCTGCAAGCTTCTTGCTCTGATATTTGGTGTTCCCATCAGTATACTGGTCGGCCTTGTCCTGTGACAACATACCACAACTCCCATACAGCCTCCACACCTGAACTTCCTTCCCAAGTAAGCAGAAAAGGAAGAATGGTATGTACCCATATCGTAGCAAGGTATGAGGATGGAAAACAGCCAGACTCAGGAGTTGAAATCATTTGGAGGTTAAACACTATGGGTATCTAGTTGTGCCTGTTCATTTGACATAAGCTTCTCCAATACCTTCCTTCAACCCCTCCTCTCCTGGAGAAAAGGATGGCTGGATGGGGTCAGGCAACAGGGATCACAGCTCTTACAAGCCATCTGTTTCACTTTTCATCTAGACCTGTTGCAGACAGTTATGGGAGGAGAGAGGCAGGCAGAAGTACATCTTTGCCCAGACAGGAGACCGGATTAAGTATGAGATATGTGTGCCTAGGGTGGAGGAATTCACTCCACCTGTATACATTCCAGCATGAGCTGTGTGCACATATAGGTCTTGGGTGGGGATGACAGTCTTGTCTTCATCTCTTCTCAGATAAAGAGAGCACAGTGTTCTTGAAGTCAAAGGTAGAGCAAGGAAATAAAATCAAATAGGTTTTCCAGCAGGGAGCTCAATTCTGCTAGTTAATGTACGTTTCTGCAGTGACAACTGCCAGGTGTTATTTCATGGTCTCCTGAGGTATTATACCAAAAAGACAGAAAAGAACTACCTACCCACCCAGGTAAATGGATATGAAATGCATGGATCAAATTAATGATCAGGGGGGAAAAAACTGCTTTCTATGAAAAATAGGCTGACTCAAACACTGTTTGACACAGTCAGTGATAGGTAGCAAGAATAGTCTACTTTTATTAGTATTCGGCCTGACCTACCTCGCTTTACAAAAGGCCCTCAATTATTTCTTTTAATTGAATGAGGTACACTTACCATTTAGTTTACCCATATGAGATACTTTTGTAGATGATTAAACAATGTGAAATGATTAGAAATTTGTTAGCAAGATCAAGGCAATCCAATTTTTTAACCACCTTTCAAATGAGTCAGCTTTCATCTATGGTTCAGGAAATCCATGCAGACTTTATGACATTTAGCAAATATTCTGAATCTGTCTCCTGCAAAAGCAAGGACATAATTTAAAAGGAAGTGTAGTGTGAGACTGAACAGACCAGAACACAAAATTTAAGCCATTCACTTCCTCAGGACCATCTCAAACACTTAATCACCTCTTTGCAACAAACAGCTGCCAATATGTTAAAGTAAGCTTTGTGCTTATGAAACATTTGCCTGATGTCCTGCTGTGTAAATCACTGGTTTTAACTTGGTCATCCTGTGCACTTTGTCCCAGGGGTTTGATGACTCCAGGGATACCTGGTAGAATATGGAGTCTTTCACCTGTAAGGTCTTTGGTCTGCACTCACAGTAAGCTGAAAAGTGCAAAATCTTCTATCCCTTTTTTATGTTCCAATGTATATATTGTTAAGAGAAGACGGAAGGATCTATTTGCATCATGCATGAAAATGTTTAATTACTCTGCAATCCCGCATGCCATTTAGGGCCTTAGTTGTTTAGCTGAAGCTCACACGTGCGATGAAACTTATCAACACTGGCACTAATTGGAACTCCTATGAACAGTTTCAGCATTTGTCTTTCTACCTGCCACTTCAAAGTGGAGTGTTGTTCTACCAAAAAGATACCTCCTCCCAAGTGACAATGAAACAGAACATTAGCACACCAGGAAGAAATTCCTACTGCCTCCATCATATAGACTGAAGCTGAGTTCCAATGCTGTCCATCTGGATCACTTGAAAACCAATTCCTGCAAATCCTGCATGTTTTCTATTACTAAAGAAGACCACCTTCATTTGTAAAGCTGCTTCTTGCATGAAGGTTTATGCCCTGTTTTATTAAAACAGAAAACAGAAATAGGAGAGACCACCTTAGAATTCACAGGATTATGACAGAAGCTTTTAAGTGATCTGAATAAAACAAAAACTATAATAGACAGTTTGCTGACAAGCAAGCAAGGAAATGAATAGATGATATTAATTAGTTTTGTCTATGTATTAGTTTAACAGTTGTATCAGTGGAAAGAAAAGGACCAAACTGCTTGAATAGCTTTAAAATATTTCTTTGCTTTCCATAATCACTTCATATATCTTATTACCATGGATGTTAGTGCAGATCACAAGGTGATGTGACAGAAAGAGTGGACAGTTTAATAGACAATTATAGTAACAATGAGTAATGTAAACAATTAAATCAATTGCTATTGCAATATCAGTAAAATAACATACATGATATCATACAAACCTGACTTCTTCCTACAGATTCTTCTAGTTGTTCCTGTAGAGTTTAGCAGACATTTATATTATGCTCTAGAATTCCTGATACAGACTTAAAAAATCAATATTGCACTGAACTCTACAGTATTTCTTCCAGGACAAGAGGTGATTACCTCTGCTTGCTGACCATCTCCCCATAATATACAGTTTAGTCCTCTCTGTGTTGGAACTCAGGCACTACCATTTCTTCCATAAATCAGGGTCTTTGTTTAATACGTAAGACTTAGTTAGTGCTCTTACTAAACCTCTACCTTGATGAAGGGCTGAAAAAATTTTCAAGGTGGAAATGACTGTCGTTGTCAACACTCATGCTTTTCAGAGATGTTGTGAAGTAGTTGTAATGGTGGACGGGGATGATCCGACCCCACCAAAATCCATGTAAATAGTTAAAGGTGGATACCAGCAGAAGTAACAAAGTTTCCTACTAATATGAAATGGTGTGCTTCAAAAAACCTATTTGAATAACTAAATATCAAGAAATAAAACCAGCACTGTAGACAGCATTTGTCTACAGGGGCTTCAAAGAACTTGTTGACTCAGATTAGCCTCTAGGAAATTACCACTTCACTTACAAGGGAGCATGCTGTGGGATTAAAAAGAACACAACACCTAAACCATGCTCTGCCTCAGAACTATCTCAGCCACTTAATCACCCCGTTGTAATAATTGGCTGCATATATCCTAAAGGAAGCTTTGCTCTTTATGATAAAAGAGTCAAGCACACTGTCGGTGACCACAGCACCAGAGCAGAACTTGTTTTTCTATAAACATTGAATTTCTTAGTCTCAAAACGTTAACCTGTGTAAGCTTTTCCATTGCACACTGAGAAAAAAAAAAGTTCCCTGATACTGAAAATGTAATCTGGTACCTTATAATGCATTGTACCTTGGGACATGAGTACCTGAAGCACTTGTTTAAATATATATTTGGGTCTATATGGCATGCATCCCAGCTGGCCTCATCTGAATAATCTTCATATATTTCAACGAACTAAGAGCTCTAAACTAAGAGCATAGATAAAGTTATAAAGACCTAAACTATTACCTATACAGATCCAAAGCCTGCAGATTTTGCTCATACAAACCTTCCTCACATTTCTAGTGATTGGCACCTTGCAGAACTGAGTGACTATTTTCTGTCCAATTCTGTCAAAGAGAAAAAAGCTTTCTAAAACCACTGAAATACAAAGTACATCTATAGAGGCAACTCCACACTTTGTTTTTCTTTTATAGGTTTAAATTTGGTTCTGGTGTACACGATTAACTTGCATATTATCAAGTGTAGGAAAGGATATGACTCAGACAGGGGAAGTATAGGCAGTGTTCTTGTTTTAATTTTAATTTCTGTAAAGAAGAAACTAATCTTTCCTGGGTTTAATAGACAAGCTCTTTGTGCATGTGACAATAGTTTTCCCTTTCAAGAAAGCTTGCCTCAGTGAACCAGATTGTGACACAGAAAGTAGTGAAATGCCTGATTCTTGTCCTACAAGATAAACTAGGAATATGATTTGAGGTAAATAAATATCCAGATGGTCCTCACTGAGTCTGAGTTTGAACCTATCTGTTCGACTGAATGGATTCAATATAAAAAGGCTACAAGTCTTGCCATCCAAGAATCATTCCTTTACAAAATGCATGTTGCAACACAAGCACATACACAGAAGCTGGCCTTGCTGCATAGTCCTCATATGCTTTTATTCAGCCTGGACCTGATCCTACGAGGGACCGAGTCATCACAAAACTTCCTTTAGGTTCAATGGAAACTGAAGGCCTGATATTATTTTAAATATTATGCTTTATTGTAACTTTTTTCTTTTTTTTTGAGTCTTTCATTTTCAAGTCATCTTTGAAGCCTTGGTGCTGCTATGGCTTTAGCTTTAAGGAATGGTTGTGCTCCATTTTAACCTTTCACATTTTATTAACAAAATCAAAACCAGGACAATTAGATACCTCCTGATTTTCATTTGTTTCAATATTAAGGGAATGTTTGAAATGGCACAAGTCTTGGGGAAAGTGCTTCAAGCCGTGGCTGCAACAGCACTGGAGTTCTGGTCACAAACATCAAACATAACTTGAAAAGAAGAAAAAAAAAAAAATCGAAGCCAATAATTCTTTACATTTGCAGATACTTTTGAATAATTTTGTTACATATATCAAAAAAACCCAAAAAACCAAACAAACTAAGAAAAGATAATTAACTACTGTTGAAAATAAAAATATTTTAAACTTACAACAAAGCTAAGATATTTTCCTATTTTGTTTTCTTTGGGGAAGACACAAGAAATAAAACTTTATAGCAACAATGGGCAGATGAGTAAGCAGGTATTCAGGAGAAACACCTACTGGGGAATCTCTGTCACTTGGATTCTTGTATGGCCATTAGAAGATTACATAGCACTTTGTTTTTGTTCTTAGACTTGGATTTTTCCACCTCAAATGTCTGTGCACTAACAGTTATAGGTTGGTTTTAGGTTGTATTTAAGATAGATCAGAATATTCCATGTCTTAAATGCTGAAATTAAAGAGTTTTTATCACTTGTTGCACTAATAATGGCACATTAAAGTACAACATGGCAATAACTATATACATCTCATATCTGAAATCTGTCTTGTGTTCATGCTTTTTCCCCCTTATGTTGGACCTGAATAATATAGCCCTATATAGATTCAAAAAACATTAGAAGACATTATGGTATTGCCTATTGTCTTTTCACTCCTTCTGCTTGCTGTGCCTCTCCTAAATTTTATTTACAAACTCCTTGGTATTGAGATCATGGCTGAAATTACGAATTTTGCATTTGTTTTAGTATGTGTTCCATACTCTTACCCTTATGGTAAGGCTTAGAGGATGTTAAGGAAAATTTCCTTTTTCAATGTTTCCTGACAGTGCTGGGCTTTGGAAGGAGGAAAGTTTGAGGAACTTTCAGGTATGAAAAATGAAAACATTGTTCATTGAAAACTAAAAATAGCATTTGCTTCAAAAGGTGTTAGGGCTGCACTAAAACAAACGTGTACAGAGGGCAAACATATGAGCTATTAGCAACTAAAAAGAGGATGAAAAAAGAGAGTTACCATGTTTATCAAAAACTTCATCTGTCTCCCAGTAAGTCACAAATAAGTCTTAAATATTTGAACAGCCTCACCCTCTGTTTCTTTTTGGACCATATTGAAGGCACAGTCCTCAAAGGCATTCATGGCCTAGTAGACACTTCACCTGAGCTTTACATTTTAAATGGAGATTTTAAAAGACCACTGAATACCAACGTGTTTAGTAGCTGTGTTTTGCTTATTTTCATTTAAATTAGAATAATCTTGGTCTTTGGGGCTTGTTTTACTGCTGTTATCTCATTGTAAGTTCCATTATCAACTATTAATAGTGAGATGGATTGTAGTCATCAAATAAGGGTTCACCAGCACAGGCTGGGACATGCACATCACTGATAATGGCCCTCTGGTCCTAAACACTGAGTTGCTATTTTTTTAGACTTCTGTCTATAACAATTTCAAAATCTCTTTGCCCATTATTAAATATATGTAAAATTAATATTGTTTGTCCCAGTATGTATCATTTTATATTTACCTACTACTGGATTTCCTTTGCCATTTAATCTCCCATTCATTTTTGTAGTTAAGCCTCACCTTGGTTCCCACAAGTAATTAAGGTATTTATTTAGGAGCTCACAGAAGCATAGGTTATTCTAGCCCAGAAATAAAACAAAATAAATAAAAAAAGAGAAATGTTCATAAAATAGAATCATGGAATAATCTACTCAGATGAAGTGGTTAAGAAATAAACTCACCAACATTTTCCTCCTGTTCCCTGGGCTGTCTAGCAAGAGCTCCCATGGAAAGATCCTGGACTAGTTAAGGAAACAATTTCCAGGGAAGGTATGTGGATTAACATAGCTGATAGGAACTGGCAGTCCAGTTGCCAGCTTGGCAGCTGGAATATGCCAAACACAAAAGGAAACTCATTGCTACTTGTCCATGAGCCTGTTCAGGTTTAGGGTAAATTTCAGGGCAGCTAAGGTCATTTTTAAACTGCTTTTCTGCTAATGGTAGAGGCTGGTACTTAATGAAACAGGACAAATATCTAATCATTTTCTTCTCCAGGTATTCTCAAGGATGGATTCTCTGCCACCCATTGCCTGTTAGATGATGGGTCCTGCCATGGCAGTAGTTTTACTGATAGCAACAAACTGCTTTTGGGTATTTTTACTTTTAATAGAATTGCTACTTTTGGTCTCCTTCCTTTCCCTCTGCCCCTGGTTTCACATCTTTGTAGCCCTTACAATGTTCAGGAAAGCGTTCATAGTGCTAAGCAGGTTGGACGATGAGGGAGTTTGGCCTCAGGTATTAAAAAAGAAATCCCTAGTGGCTTTAGCTACATCTGAAAAGGAGACTTGAGTTACATTTTGTACTCAGTCAGCAGGCCGTGATGATTTTAGATTCCTGGTGTGCTCTCTAGATGACAGAACTTTCCCAGCAACAGGAAAAAAAGAGCTTCCCTCTTTTTTTTTTTTAACCTCTTAAACTGTCTTTATCTTGACCTGCAAGTTTTTTTGCTTTTGTCCTTATGATTCTATCCCCCATCTTGCTGGGGGAGCTGGCAATTGGCTGGGTGCTTAGCTCCTGTGGGCTTAGCTGGGGTAAGCCCACCACAATGATCCAAAATAAATGTTAAAAATTTTAAGTACCACAGCTCCTGCATTTCAGCTGTAAGGTGAATAAGATTTTGAAATTCCCAAACAATGCAAAAATGCACCTGATATACCAAAGTCTCTGGTGTAATGCTTCCAGTCTGTCAGACCTATAGGTCTTTATTCATTCTCATGGCAGTTGAGCCACATAGGACAAATGCATGGATCTCCCTGCCACAGTGAGTCTCCCTGCCTCTTTGACATTGTTTTCCAGATCTGTTAGAACATTGGTGATGTCCTCTTGCAGGAGGATTTCAATGTGACTCTTCTTTCTCCTCCTGCCAAAGGAATTCTTGCCAATTACCATATCACTAGTCATTCAAAGAGGAAAAAGGCACAGAAAAAAACCCCTTCCATCCTTTCCCTCTTTATGTTCTTTCACTTTGTCCATTCAGGGACTTTTGTCCAACAGTGCATTGACAATGAAAGGAGTCTGTGCACCTGAAATTCTGTGTGGAGAAGGAACTGAGCAGCCACATAAAATAGATTGAAGGATTACATGGCAACAATTACTACAGTTCTAACTAATTAATTCCAATCTATAGAGAACACATGGAAACCAGCTATCAAGTCTACGTAGACAGTATCATTACTACAGATAACTTATACAAAGTAAATAAGATTTCTTTCTTGAAAGTAAATATACATGAATGACAATGGATTTTACTCCACTTCTTTTGTGAAGAAAAACAGTCAGTTTAGTAACTCAGGTTTTTTTTTGTATGGTCTTTCTTCTGCAAGAAGTTACAGTAGATGTTTCAGTGATGTCTTCCAGTTCTAATTTCCACCAACACAGTTTTATGCAAGCCCTATTATTTGTATCATTGCCCAAGACAATTCTTTCTTCACATTTTTTACTCTCCTTTTAACCAGAATCCTACTCTTGCTGATTGACCAGGAATTATATTACTTTCTCAAGTAGTTTTACCAAAGGACTTCATCCCTTCCACTAATGGCTCCTTGTTCCAGCTCCTGAATGTCAGAGGCTTCATGTGGATTAAAAAAACTACTGTATCAAATTATGTGGTGAGCAAAAGGTTATTCTGTCTTAAAACTGAATTTTGTATCCCTTGTTTTGGTCTATGTTTCACCTCGAGCTATAACTCATTGCCTCTTTCGTCCACATCACACAGGGTGTTCCAGACAGTCAAGAAGTAATGAGATACACACAGGCCCTACAGTTCTCAAAATGCAACTCTAGGAAGCAAAATGGTCCCATTGCTCTAATAAAGGTAAGGCATGAAGCCAGTCTGGTAAAAAATTCATTTTGTTTTCCAAATTATGCCTGGTCATTAGAACTTTTGAAAATATCAGAAAGTGGACTAGAATCTCCAAAAAAGATTCATTGTTTTAGTTAAACTTTAAATGGAGCCAATAATCTATTGGCACTTAAAAAAGAAACAACAATCAGGAACATATAGTGTTCTACTGAGGTGTGAATGAATGACTGTGACAGGGTCTCTTTGAGTTTCTGGCTGAAAAGAAGTCTGCTTTCTATTTGTCAAGGGTTAGGGCAGGACCAGCCACTAAACAGACAGTGACAGACATTCTCTATTAACCCCTCTCCCTTCCCAAAAGGGAGGAGAAAGCCAATATGGGAGAGAGACTTATGGATTGGAATAGAAAATTAAAACAACTTCAATTAACATAATAGGTAAATGAAATTTATACAGATATATACAAAACCAGTAGAGAACACAAGCCCCTTGATGCCAATCACATCACAGTCATCACTGATGTTGTAGGGCGGGCACTAGGGAAGCCCCAGCCTGGACTCAGCAGCAGATGGGAACTGGATTCGGGAACTGAATTCAGGAACACACAGATTGGAATTGAAGGCAGAATGGACAGAGTCCTTCTCTGATACCAGCCACTGAAGAAGACAACTGGATCTACTTGATCCCCCAGCTTTATACTGAATGTTATGCATGTGGAAAAGATTACCTTGTTGTTAGTTTAGGATCACCTGTTCTAATCACCCCACAGGTGCAGCCTTTTAGTTTCTGCTGCCCCAAGGTGGTACACAAGATGCAGCAGTGACCTTGGTCTGCACACATGCAAGTGTAAGCAAGAGCCTTTTTACATCAAGCATTATCACTACTAGAAGCAGACACTGTCTCCAAAAATACTCTGTTAGCTTCAGAAATAGCAGTTACTTAGAAGACACTGATCTGAAAAGTAAAATCACTGAACAGAATTAGTTCTGTTCTCACTTAAACCAGGACACTTTTACTCCCAAATCATGTATGTATGCTTAGACAAGGATGATTGGTGTATCATTGACCAGATCTGCCAACATACTTTAGTCCTGACCTATAAAGTAAATTGCACTTTATTTAGTCATTGGGCTTGTTCTCTGAATAAAAAACTACATTTTGGGCAAAATGGTGTGAGATTATGCTGTGAATTTAGTTCGTAAATCCTCATAAATATTTGTTTTTATCAGTATTAAATCAGTCCTGGCAGTTCTCCTTCCAAATGAAATCCCTGTGACAGAGTAACTGGTTTTGTTTCCATGGAAAATAAATTTCCATCAGAAAATTTTCAATAAGATATGGACCTGAACCAAACTGCAGGTTCTAGTCAGTTATGTGCACCTTCTTGCCCTACAGCAACTGAAAAAGAGCGTTTTCTTTGTTTTAGTTTAACAGTCAAACTTAAAGTAACCTACAGAAAAGATAAATGGTTCTGCAGAGTTCCTTTTGTTGTTTATTTAAGATTTTAAATTATTTCTTTTAGAGTATTTTTAGACATTTTTGTGCAGTCTATTTTTTCTAATACTTTATGGAGAAGTGAAAGCAGTATGCCATGCAGTGAATGTAATTATATGTGAGGAAAAATATATATTTAATTGTGGCTTAAATAGCAGTCTTTTCCATTTGTTACACATAGAAAGAAAAGACAACTTCAGGAAGGACTTAGCTTTCTGTTTTTTCAATTAAAATCAAAAGTAGTCTATAATTACACCTTAGATGCCTAGTGGGTCTTCTAGAAAATCATCTAAAACCAAACAAACAAAACCTTAGAGCTCTGACTATTCATATTTTCATTGTGTTAAGGAGGCTTCTGGATCAAGTGAAAAAATGTTTCTGACAATTTGAAAGGATAATGTTTCATAGGTCCAGGGAGTGGGCTCGGGACTAGCCCTTAGGATTTGTGTTGCAACCAGCCAATTTGTTGTGCAGTTTAGGAACGGGAAATGATGATCCCTCAGTACCAAGGGCCCAGCAAATCCTTGTTCAGTAAGTCTCATAGATCTATGGATGTCACTACTGGCATTTAGAAGTGCTGACTGAGCAGAGTTTTCATTACTGTTTAAGGATCTCAAGGGTTTAAGTTGCATTTCTTCAGCAAGCTGAGACTACTCCTTAGCCTATACTGCATCATATACTTGTCTTCAGATGGGAACCTGCACCATCTACTTGGCCATAAGAGCTCACGTATCTTCCAAATGCTGAAGGTTTTTCTTCCCACTCAGGTTTCCAACATAATAATCTCATATTTTCAGATAGCTTTTTCTTGTTGGCAGCAGGAGGCACTGAGGTGCATAGCAAATTGTTTATGCAGCCTAGTGACCTTGTTCCACTGTGCCATGGGATGGCTTCAACAGCACAGTCCTCATTCTTCTGTTACTGGTAGTTGCTCACATATTCCCTGTGGTCACAGCTGTGAGTAGAAGAGTAGCCCTTCTAGATGTGAACAGGGTGCATGGATAGTTTCATTACAACCCAAGATTCTCTTGAGAATTTAATTTTAAGCCTAGATTAGCCAAGACGTATACACTGAAAATTAAAATCCAAGCAGATACTCTTGTCATAAATTAGAGTAGGAAGATTATACATATAAAAGATTTTAAGTGTATATATTTCCCTTCTTCCCAGAATGTAGATGCCAAAATGTAACCCAAGATTTTCACCACTAATTCAGTTTCTGTTCTTTGTCTGATGAGGTCAGAATTGTAAAATGTCTTAAAAATGATGCCTGATGTTTTGATTTTTGTTTTCTCAGAGAAAAATGCTTTTTAAAAAATCTGTTAATTAGAAAATATATCTTATTGGGGTGATTTCTGTAACCTTCTGAAAGACTATTTTAGCCATGAAAAAGGAGTTCACATTCAGATTTGTTTCCTTATATAATAGATATATCTTTGATTTTGTCTGATACTGAAAAGATGCTTGTTATTTCCATGGCTGAGTATATTGTTATAGATGATCTGCACAAAATCTCAGCAATATTCAACAGGTAGATGATGTATAGCAGTGAGTTGTAGTTCACAAGGCTTGGCTTCTTTCACACCTTCCTGCTGATAAAGCATTTTAATATTCTTGTGCTTCAGCTTTCCTGTTTCTAAACAGGATAGTTATAGTTTATTCCTTAATAAATGCATTTGATATCTACCAGTCAAAAATGAGTGGATTACCAAGCAAAGGTGGAGAACATTCATTTTTTGGACATTGTTTGGCATTTTTTTTTTTATATTACTCTAGTTCTGTAAATCACATATGTAAAAAAAATGAGACAAACATTTTGTGTTTTCTTTCCTCAGAGCCTCATCTTGTCCCCAGTAAGAATGTCATCAGTTAAGTAAAAAGTAAGAGTCTGAAACTTATCCTGGTAAGCTACTTTTTATGAATATAACAAAAACATGTCCAATGAAATATATATTCAGAGCCTCACATAATTTTATACTCTTTAGAATAAATAACAATATTTATGACCTGTTTTCAATAATTAAATTATTATCATTATTTCCATAGAAGAGAATATATGGAAGATTCATTTTACAGAGCCTGCTCTAGATTGGCTAGTGTCCAATGGAAGGCAATTTTCCTGTCTCTGTATGTTTCTGACACTAGAATTATGGTTTTTTTTCTTTTCTCTAAGGAATGAGATATTGAGGGTCCACTTTGATTATAAAATTTAGTGGACAGTCTCTTTGCTGTTCATTTTGGGTGTTCAGAGAAAAAACTCTTATAAAAGATATTGCTCTCCTGCTACTAAAGCAGAAAGAAGAGGGTTTCTTTTTGCCTGCAGTATAAACTGCCCAACCATGCTTTTTTTTTTTTTTTTTCTCTGAGCTTGGCAAAAGCACGTTCATTTATCACTTTGACTCTTTTGGCTTTTGAGTCAGCAAAGTAGAGTTCGAACACCTCTTACATCTTTTTTCCCTTCCTAGTTTTGAAAGACAGTCACAAGTACCACGCTGAGCACAAATAAAGACAGACTTTCTCCTAAAGAGCTTTACAGGTAAACACTTGAAAGACTAGACATTCTAGGAAATCCAGATGTTTGGAAGGACTTGAATGAGGAAAGGGTGATGTCTTGGCTGAAGCTAAACATGAATATTTTTACTAAAATATGTTACTAAATATAGCCTGGGTGGTGCAACCAATTTCCCTTTGTTACCCGGAGATTTCTCATTATTTTATTTTAGAGACTCATTTGACTCATAAAAGGGGCCACATGAACAGCTCTGGAGACCAACAACTCTACTTATTCACAAAATGGGCTTCAAAGAACTGGAATAATAGAGTTTCTTACCTCTAACTAAGGATGGAAAACTTCTTGTAGTGTGAGAATAATGTCTATATCCGTTAATTTTTTCATATCTTCTTAAACACAACAAAGTTAGTGACAATTCTGTTGAGAATCTTTTTGGTTTGGTCTACAGCCAAGTCATCTTCAAACAAGCATTATATATTGCAGCTGGGTATAGGTACTGCACTCAGGGACACTCCTGTATTCCCAAATCCACCAAACTGCACCACTGTTTGGTTGCTCTTAAGATGAAGCAGCACTTAGTGGTTCTTGTTTTATTTTTTTTTCTGTCAAAATACACACTACTGATCAAGAGCGTAGTAACAACACCATGATTTGGGCACTGCTTTGGATTTGAACTGACCTCATGTTTTGATGTAAATCTCCTGAGTTCTTTCATAATACTGATACATTTGTGTCATGTTATGGAGGTGTTGGGAGTCTAATTTGCTCCTTCCTCACTGTGATTTTATACTGGTGAAATAACTCTGACTTCAGTGTAGGCAATTTTAAGGATATGGTCTGGGAAGTCAGGTCCACCCCTGAAATATATATACTGGAGGCTATGTAAACACAGTTAGAGAAAAACATACATTTTCAACTTTTTGGAGCACCTCTCCATTAATATCAGTGGAAACAATAATAATTTGGATCCTTGATTGTTTTAAATTTATTTTTATTCTATAGCTCTAAATCAATTAACACAGATTGAAACAAGTACCTTTTAATGATGAAAAATCTCCCCAAATCAAAGGATCAACTAGTTGTAACTTCCAAAACACTTTTTAGGGTTGTGTTATGGAGTGAAAAATCCTTACTTACAGAGGTCTCAGAGGAGCTGCCGTTCATTAATGTTTTAAACAGATGCTTCACTGAGCAACATATTTAATTAAATCCACAACTGTTGTGCTTAAACAAGACAGATTTTTACTAGAGCAAGCATAAAGTTGAATTCACAGCAACAATTATCCAGACGAGTTTGTATAGTGTGTTTTATCAAACAGGTAGAGTGACTTTTCAAAGACATTAATTTAAGTGTTGATCATTATTAAAAGCCCCAAAACAAAGCTCAAGATCATAGTGTGCTTGCAGCCACTGCATAAAGAATGTAGGTGGCTATTCTTTCTACAAGGTCTGGTGCTGTTTCCATGGGGTTTAATTGGAGCAAAATTGATTTTTTGTAGGTGTTGGTGATCTATGTATATGTGTATATATATGCATGTATAAAAGATTATATTTATGTATGTATATATAATTTTTATGTGTATATAAATAATGTTTTGAGAAGATCATAAGCATAATTGCTTATGTTATAAACCAGCAAGTAGGAATCACTTGATCTTGGTTTCAAAATACAACTCATAGGAATTTTAAAAGGATCATTGACTAACACAAGAGACAAAGACACAAGCCCTATTTACACCAAATATCATACAGATATAGCCAGGACTAGGAACCTCATCAGGTTCAGAGAAAGTGCTGTAGATTAACACAGTAATTGCATTGGTGTTTTATCTGGGCTAGTCTACTGACCTCAGTGGAGTTTCTCTAGTTTAAACAGTAGCTGAATAATGTTAAGATCACTGTGTGGGAAGATTCCTTTGAGAATATAGTGTAAGACTGCATACTGCACAGTCTTATATTCCTTTACAACAGAGTGCTTTGGAAGAAGCTATATTCTTTCTTCTAAAAAAACATAAGGTCCTTAACTTTTTCAATAATGATGGAGACTGCAAATTCAAGGAAAAGGCTGTGCTTCATCTGCTGTAGTGTTGTGATTTGCAGCACTCTACAAACCACATGAACCATCAGAAGCATATCAGGATTTCTTTATTGTAAGAAGGGTGAGAAACAGTTGCAGTCATTATTCTTCTATGTACTCATCACTCCCTAGTGTTTATGCATTTGTGGCATAAAACACACTGTAATACACAGTTGTGTTTTTGAGGAAATCTTAATGTTAATTTATGTCAACATTTATATAAACTAGAACTGTCTAGTCCTAAGGGCACTAAATAAAGACCAGAGATTCTGCCCCTGCTCTGCTGCAGATTCTTTGTGTCAGCAGAGGGACAAATGTCTTGACCCTTTTGATTTTCCCAGTGTCTTCTAACTTCTCCTTGCCACTGCATAATTTGTCCTGTACACATTTGGTGAAAAAAATTTTGCGTGCTATGCAAACAAGACCTTGTTTTTGTGGCAACAAATAAGTAGCATTTTTATCAAATTATAACATTACAATTGTTTATTTAATTAATACTCTCTGCATTATTTAGTTTATTCAATATTCAGAGACCAGCCAAAGCACTATTTTTGCCTACCGTGGTAGTAGTAAATTATGATATACTACTGTATTTCTGATAAATAGGATATATGTCAGTGCACTTGTTGCTAAACAGCCTAATAATGTTGCACACAGAACAAAAAAATCCTATGCTTAACTTGCATGTTTATTTTTTTAAACACTGAAGAAAACCAGCTTTTCTTCATTCCAGGTCAACAACCCATCAGATTTTGCCATGAAATAATTGTATTGACTGGTAAAACGACTAGTCATGTCCCATGACAAAAATCTTTGCTCTTTTGGGAAATTGTGGACAAATTTTGCCCTGAGTGAAATTCCTGGTTTTGCTTAACCATTCGATGTCATTGATATTATCTGTTTTTATAAGAAAAATTCAGAATAAGAATGATGGTAGTTTCACAGTTTCCACAGCTCAATAAATATCCTAAACATGGAATATTTTGACAGCTTGTGCTCTAAACCATAAATAAACTAAGATTTATGATTTGGAATTTTCTCAAACTGTTTACAAAGGTCTAGAGAAAGAGAAGGATGTGATTTTGCAGTTTTGACAGCTTTCCTTTTGATTGTGAAGCTAAAATTATGAATTAGCACATATTCCAAGGAAGAGCAATCATGAAGTATCTTTGAACATGCAGAAACAGGGGACCCAGTTCTCCTTTCGTCTTTCCAGCATTTGCTTTCTATGTGAAATAACATTAGAGCTAAAAAGGAGAATAATGAAAGGTGTGAAGACTTCCAAGACAGTTGCTATGGTTTTAAAAGCAGTTGTAGCCAATAATAAAGGCATGGAAAAAAAACCAAAAACCCAACAACACAGGAGCAACATTAAGAAGTCTAAGGAATGGTCAATAACATTATATGTGACATATGTTATTTTTCTGACCTACCGAAAAATACAAGGCCCAGTCCCAATCTCCTTCAGATTTGATGGCAAAAATCCCATTTACTTCAATAACACAGGACTGGAAATTCTATTTGGAACAAGATTATCATAATTATTTTAGTTGGCTGAAATTCTTGTTTTCATATTTCCCATAACTCGGATGTAAAATGACTTTTCAACAATAGTTACAGTATACTACAGCAGCAGTATTCTTGTTAATAGTAGGAAGTCTCAGAGAATTCACAGTCTATGGATAATTACTCTTTTCTACCTGCAATTATTACATTTAAGTTTGTGAAGCAACACTGTTTTCAAGCTATACTGTGTTTCACAGTATCATACTGAATGCCTGTGCATGTACTGGAAGGTCATAGGTATTTAAGTGCAGTCTATGTTATTTCTGAATTCAAGATACACATTACACTTATGTTAAAGATACTCCAAATGTTATCCAGTAAATTGTATTTCACTAAGCTAGCTTAGAAGCTAGAGCACAGTAAAGTGAGGAACAGAAAGATGTCACAGACAGAAAAGGTAAACATTGCAACCTGGCTTGTGATTGGGGCTTACTAAATTTGCCAAATAATTAATAAAAAAAACCGTTAAAATTTTCCTTGATACTGGATATATTATTCATAATAAAGCAATGAATAGACTGAGGCACCAAAAAGAGTAGTTGCTTTTTTGAAACTTCTAGAACTAGTCCTCATAGAGATGATTATGATTATTATTATTACTATTGATGTTATTGTCAATGCTATTTATTATTTATATTGCTCTTCTATTGTGACTGTAAAAAATATTTGTAATTCCAACTTTTTTCCAGGTTATTATGCTGTGTACCTTTGCAAATCAGATTATTTGTTTTAAAGAAATCAACCTTTTACGAAGCAATAGCAATAATGCCTACTATGGTCAGTCACACACTACTTCCTACATTAAATCCAAATAGGAAGCTTTGATAGACATAGATATTTGGAATAAAACTTTATTCTAATGCCAAGTATTTGCTGACCTGGTAATTAATGGGTCAATTGAATGTATTGGGTTTAATTTATTACTAGAAAAGCAATTTTGATAATTTTCAGTTTTAGTAAAAAAGCTTGTGAATAACTTCTCCAGTTATATATATATTGAAGTTTCATATTTTCAGAAATACAGAGATAATTCAAAACATATGGGCTCTGAAGAGTGCCTTTGTATACAACCTTTTCAAAACAGGTTCCTTTTGTTCCATGGTATTTACGTTGCACTTTCCTGTAAACCACTACAGGCTGAGGTGAGTAACTGAGGTGACTGACCTGACACGGTTGCTGCAGGCAATTGCGTCCCTTGCATGACTGAGGTGACCACGGATCCTCAAAGAGAGAAAGAACTCCTCCCAACTCAGGCAAACCAGGCGGTTCAGGTGCCTGCAAGACCTGCAGGACCTGGATGCTTTGAATCACTGGAGTGACAGCAATGATCCAGATACCTGACCTCCCTTGGACAATCCACACTCTTCTGGATGTTATGACAGAAACAGCTGAACACAGATACTCCTATTTTCCATCCCCGGACATAAGCTGCAGCACAGAGGTTACTAAAAAGTCTGATACTTGTTAAACTTACTTTGGCTATCTAAAAATCCTATCCTTGAGCTGCCTAAGGTCTCCCAGCAAAAATCTCCCTAAAAATAATCGAAATAGTTAGTGAGAGATAGACTTTGTTAATTTATCTGCTTTGACTCCCACAGTAGGGTGATGCCACCATGGACGCAGAGACCTTCTGCAGGAGAAAGGCGGGGGGTAACCCAGGGACAGCAAGCACTGCTGACAGTAGCCACAGTCTGAATGGGACCTTAGAGACAGCATAAATCCAAACTGCTGACGGGGCTAGCGAAGAAGCATTTTTAGTGGTAATAACAGAGAAATAAAAAGATGTGATGAGTGGACACAACTAAAAATCAAACACGCTGCTGTACTGTTGATTTCTAGCTATTTTAATTCCATCTTTTCTGTGACCAAAATGTAACAGAGCCTAGGAAAGAGGTCCAAATGGTGTTCTGAATGAAATATAATCGTTTTATTTCCTCAAGCCAAAAGTATATTTAGCTTTGGTACAATAAATCCATCATTCTACTGATGGGAGCAGTGAATAGATATTGTAATCAAAGTGCATATTTATGAAGTGATAAAGTAACTGTCTCCAGAGACTTGTGCCTTCAGGTCAGTACAATCCTTTTTTGAAGTTACAATGGCTCCGAAGACTGGATGGCTCCTGGGTTTGTTTCTCTCTTTTTCCAGCCAGTACAACAGAACTGGCTATGGACATGAAAAGTAGTGTAATGGTGAAAAAAAGAAAAAAAAAAGCAGTTCGAGTAAAGCCTGCCCTCTAGTTTACCCTTTTATATTGCACCAAAAACTGCACTTCATACCCAGGGCTCCGGGAATTTATCATTCTGGAAATAGAGTGTATTATTATTTGTTCCATCATTTTCTTTTCTCTTTTTTTGTTTCATGTTGCATTAAGGTGATGCAAATAGTTATGTGCTGTATATTAAGCCATCTACTTAAGATAAAAAATGTCAGTTATCCACTAAAATATTTAAATATTTATTTATTTATTTTCAGTATGAAGCAGACATTTTAGACTGAGCTCACTGAGTCTTACAATTATTCAATCACTGTGGGATGTGTAGTAACATAGCAGTCAGTCTTAAGTGGTGCTGATCATCTCTAGGGAGATGCTAAACATCCTCCACTCTCACAGAAACCATTGATTTGCATTGAGTTGGTTGGATTTTTGTACATTGTTCAGGTTGTACATTGCAGTTAAAGAAAGTGAGAATAATACAGGTGCAGCATGCAAAGATTAGTTTTCCATCTGACACTGTCAAAAATGGAAGGTTTTGTTCATGTGTGCAAAACCTTTCATATTATAAATCATTCCTTTATCTTATTATCCAGTCACAATTGAGACCTGGTTTGCTTTTCTCCTCTTCTGAGTTTGATAAGAGTGTTTCATATGAAAAGTTAACAAATGTTTTCTAGGAATGGTCTGATGACATAGTTCTAAGATGAATTTTTAGTGTCTCAACTGCTGGAACCGTGAATGTACTGAACTTTTTATTAAATGTCTTCTTTCACAGCTCAGATCATCTCTAGTCTGAAAACTATAATGAAATTCAAGATGTGTATTCAGGGCTGAACAGCCTGGAGTGAAGTTGGTTGTGCAAGAAAGGTTTATGATGAGGGAGGATGAGAATGAATTAACACTGAAATTGTATTATATCATTCTCAGTAGGAGTATACTTTAATTGACCTGTGTATGAAAAACAAAGAAATGTTAATAACCTTATTTACTGAAAGATATAAGTTCTATAATATCTTCGTCTGCTTCTAATATGGACATATACATTATATTCAAACACTTCTGGTTACAGTCTTCTTTATTCCTTCCCTCTTAACATAACAGAATCAACCAGATCTTAAACCACACTGGGAGATACTGTGATAAGCATCAGGGTGTGCCCACACACTTCAGTAAACATTAAAGGGGTTGAAGGCAGGAGTTTGGTATGACTTTTACACCTTGTGCAATCTACCAATTCCTCCAGGGTGTGAATGTGTCAGGAATATGGGAACTAGGAATCAACGCTTTTAAAAAGCAAATGCAGAAGAAGCAAATGCAGAAGAAGGTATATATATATATGCACTACATGTACACATAGTGTACCTATGTGCATATGCACTATATGTACATATATATGCATATATATATATGAGTGCTATAATGACGACTACTCTTTCAGCAATTCAAACTCAAGTAAAGATATTGATGATATGCAATATATTACTTATGTATTTGTCAATTTATTCCATTCCATTTCTAGTTTATTTGCAATGCTGACATAATCCAGTTCAGAGTAACTTTTCCAGACATTTGTGTATAAATCATAACATGTGCAGCTATCTGAACATGAGCTTCTCTCACTTTTCCGTTTCCTATTTATGCAGCCTTCTCAGTCTGATGGGATGCATCTCCTGTTTCACCTGTGACTGAGCTCATCATGCTGTTCTCCTTGCTCTGTCTCCTCTTGTGCCACCCCTGGGCACTGCAGATTTTCTTGTTCAGCAGCTCCAGGGAGGCTCCAGTTCCAATGTCATGATGGCTATAGTTATGTTACTACACAGGGAGACACTGCAGACAGTTTTTACCACAGATTTACCCTAAATGATAAACAAATGTTATTACATAGTCTACAAAGTCTTTAATGATAGCAGGAGCTTCTGTAGTCTGGACAAAGCCACAATGAAGTACAGTGGCTGTAAGCTGAAGACAAATTTCAATAAATAAACAAATAAATAAAATCACAGCTTCTTTATTTAATTTCTTAATGGTGTGGATAATTAAGCGTGGAGAGAACTTACCTGAAGTTGTGGCAGATTTTTTTTTATCACATCAGATCTTTCAATGAAAAATCAACATAGTTCAAAAAGATACTGTAGCTCTAAGAGAACTTAATTTTCTGCACCAATTTCGTAGAACAAGAGCTTGTGTTATTTAGGAGTCAGCCTGGATGCCCACAATGGTCCTTCTAGCTTCAGCTATCAATTCACCATCAGGAAATACCATTTAACAACTCTCCATTTTTGTTGTAGCCCATTCTCTTTCCCTACATTTATTTGCAGGCCATGATGAGTGTTACTAGAAACAAAAGTCATGTGTAGAGAATACTTTTCAGCAGACATGGCTATTCCAAGAAATACAACATGAGCAGAAAAAGCAAACTTATTAATATCAAAATTTGTGCTGATTTTTCATAATCTTCTCTATATAATCACAATCATGGAATTACAGATAACACAGGGATAGTTTAGCTACACTTTGGGTTATGATATTTCATTACCTTTATCTATACACCAAAAAAGACCTCCTCCAATAATTTTTCACAAGGATTAAACTTATTTTCCTTACAAATAAAATAAGCAAAAAACCCAACAAAATCAAACCAAAAAACCTATGGACTAGTTAATCACTTAAAAGCTTATAATGATTGTCAAAATTATAGATTTTCACCCTGTCACACTTGTATATAGACAGTATCTTCTGATTAATTAAAATATATGTTCCAGAAAGCTAGCAACTGGAAGACACTAACATGGATCAAATGCACTGACTGTAAGAATTCAGACATGTAGATGTCTTCCCTCATTAACCCATTTCAGTGATTAATCAATTATAACTATGTGTTTTGCTTGTACTATGAGTCTCTTCTAGCCACTGGTGTTATAGTCCCGACATTGCTTCTTATTAGTTTTATTCATGTTCTGATATCTACAAACATATTAGTCTCTACTCTAGTTACCTTTACTATATCATGACAGTGTAAAATCATGATAGGGTTTATGGGCAGGCTCTGGAAGTATCTGAAATCTGCCATTTGCTTTTGAGTCTTGTCATAGCTGACTACAGAAAATCTTAATTCTCCCACAACCCCCTCTCCCCACCAAAAACTATGGAATTTGGGAACCACTTACACTAGTAACTTCTGGGATCAGAAATTCATGTAGAGACTGCATTTAAGTCCTCTGGAGATAGGTCTGGGCAGTAAGAGTTATGAACCTTCTCAAGAATGTCAACTTCTGATGTTTCCCAAGTATAGAAGTAATGACAGTCCTTCATCTTAGGTAACTTCAAGTTTGATTGGGACATTCCTAATGGTCACAGAGAAGAAAGGAAGAAAACTCAGCATGACCACTCATGGCTCTGCAGCAGCTGAGGGAGCAGTGACCCCAGAAAGGGATTCACAGTGTCACATTTCTCATATGTGATTGCCACTGCAATACTGCTGTAAACTGGATTGATAGTGCTTTAGTGATATGATACAGCTTTCAATCTATTATCAGGACTAAATAGCTTTCTTTTTTTTTTTTGTGATTGTTTTCTATAAAAGTGATTGCTCCACTTAAGAGGAAAATGGTGTCATGTTTATGATATTCTCTGGCATATTGTAGGTTTAATCAATCCTTCTATAGTCATAATGGGAGGAGATATGTCAAAGTGATTTCTGATCTATTGTCATCAATTGTGTAACTGTTTGTTATATGGTTTATCAATATTCTTATATATTTCCTGATATTTTCATCTTCCCCCATCTCATGCTTTACTTCTGCTTTAATGTTTTCATGGATAAGTTCCATGATGGACAAATTCACTCAATATGCAATAAAAAGCATCAGTAATAGAAAGCAAATTCATGAACATTGCATAAATTCCATATATTTGATATATTTGCCCTGAGGTCACCTTTATTTGTACAGGTAGTGTCTCATGAATAGCTCTGGTTCCTGAAGTGTGTTTGTTGTTTGGTTAAGCAGCTGTATCCCAGGATAATCATAGATGAAACCAAGCAAAATACATAAAAACAATTCCTCAGGGCACCATAAACTTTTAAAGACCAAATTCTAGTGTCAGGTTTTCATGTACAACTCCCAGTGATGGCAATGGAAGTTCATGAACATATCTGAAAACAGAATATATCCTTTATCATAACAAGAGAAAGCATGAACCAACAAAGTTCTGGTGAAACCAGAAATGAGCTCATGAGAGGAGCAAACTGAAGACTCTTAGTCCCATATCAGGCACAACTAAGTTGCCAGCATTATTCTCTTGCTTAGCAGTCAGAGTAGCTTTCTTATAGTTCAGTGTATAGCTTGGAGGGGATAAGTATCTTGTCTGAAATACTCTGTTCATCCTGGCTTCCCACTGGACGAATTTTGTTCATGGCACTATAGGGATAGACAGTGAAGTCCAGAGTATTTGCAGACATGGGGTCTTGTCGGCATATATTTCACAAATGGATGCCCACCCACCTCTACCTGGGGATCCATGAGTCGTATCTCTCTTTACCTCCCCATGTTTCAGTGAGCTACCTGTGGATGCAGACAGCATCAGCTGCACAAGCAGGTTGTCTGGGTCCACCCTATGAGCTTTTGGCATCCAACTGGGACTCAGAGGCCAGAGTTCATAGGCAGTCACTTCTGGAGGCAATTCATGTTATATTTGAGCTGAATCTCTCTCTTGAAGCACCTAAAACACTTCTTCTGCTTTAGAGAGAGACAAGGGAACTAAATTCCTAATGGAGGCACCACAGTTTGGACTCTAAAACTTGCCAGAGAGAATCTAAAACTGAGTGTTTACCACTCTATAGTTTTCTACCCCAGTATCAGCTACTAAGTAGTGATATTATGCAGATTTACTGCATTGTATGGATATGTGAGCTGAGAATAAATTGACTATACATTAATTGCTGAAACCAGCTGTAAAGCTTACTTGAGCACCAGAGAGAGTGACAGTCTTTCTGCTAGTCTGGGCTTGAACTCTTCTTGACTTGACTAGTCCTCCTGAGCTCCCCGTTTGGTTCCCTCTTTGGCATAAGGGAAATTCTAGTCTGTTAATAGAGCAATCGGAGAAATTACACAGGATCTGTGGATGGGGAAACTGCTTTAATGCTGACAACAATTGCTTACTCAGCAGCTCATGCAGTCAATGCATTTTACTAATTGTCTATTTATTTCTGCACTCTTTGGCTGTTGAGACTTTGTCATGAACCAGGCCAGATGGCAGAGACAACGACACCTGTAATTAAGAGAGAAATAAATGCTGCAGCATCATGTCTTACCCCTGCCCCCGGCTTCTTTTAAAAATCCTGTTGGCCGTGCTTAGGAGCTATGCAGTTAGTGACACTGAGCTGTATTTTGAATGCTGAATTTCTTAAAAGAACCCATAACTTTTGTAATATGGCTCCTAGGAATCAATTTTCCTTTCCTAATTTAGCTGATGACAGACTTGGGAAGGCCTTTTCTGAGATTCCCTTCTTACTGCACATAAAGAAGACAATGTATTTAATGTAACCAGACATACAACAGGGTTTAACCAGCAGAGTTTAAAGGCAGTCAGTGATGAAATTTTGTAGACACAGCCCCAGTTGATGTGTAATACCAAAGACTAAATTACCGGATTAAATCTACCAAATTTCTTCTTCCTTTTTAGGTAAATTTCAAATATCGCCTGGTGCATTTATTTTGTTTAGTTTTCTGAGAAAGCAGGGAATGACATTACCTCTGTCATGTCTTAAGTACCCATGTCTCAATTTGTAATGTGGGGGAAAAAGCCCACACTACCACTGTTTCCAGTCACCTCCTGTTGAAAAAAAATAAAGGCTTTTACCAATCAAGTACCACCGTGTGAAACTGACTGATAGCACTGAGAAAAGAATTTGTAAGATCAAGGCAGAAAATATTCACAGTCCCTGAGTATATTTATTTTTGATTGAAAAGCCTGAATATACACATTCTCTTTTGAGTTCTGAAGTCAGAACAGTAACAGTAACTGAGAACTTGCTATAGCACCAGCACATTAAAACACCTAAGCTGTTTACATTAGTATGCAAACTGTTTATTCAACTGAATGTACTACATATAGGATGTTTATATACCTTGCTCTGTTTATATAGGCCATTATTTGGTTTAAGCAGAGAAGAACCAGTTAAAACTTACATGTGACACTCTGTTGACAGTCTGGGTTTTCTGTTCCCTTTAAATCTTCCTTAAATAGGTGGTGTTCTAGCCTCATAGATGACTTATAGCAGAAAATGCATAAAAGAAATATTTTTTTCCCTGTCAACCTGTGTCTACAGGACCTATATGTCCCAGAAGTAGGATTTTTACCTTCCTCAAGTGTCTCTGGCTTAGTGTGGTGATTCTGTGTCAGTCCGACATATGCCTTTGGCTGCTGACAACTTTTCATTTCTCTATCACTTAGGCTGCTCATCCATGACATGAAAACTCCCATCATAGTGAACTCCATTATCCAAATGAGATGGGGCAGGGATAGAAACCTTAGTTTCTCCTTTTGTGTGTGCAGCTTGTAGGCACTAATGCGGACACAATGAACTTATTGGAGTTGGGAGTAATGGTGTGAGCAATCTCACACCATTACTTTAAATGGAAATTGAGTCTGTGCTGTCTGCACTGAATTCTTCTTGAGGCTCTCTTTTCTGCTTTACTTTAATTCTCTTTGCCTCAAGGATAATGAATATGAAACTTTGCAAAGACCTTTCCAGCCAGCAGTCATTCCTCAGCATCAGTTATGTGATGCTGGGATTTTTGCCTTTGAGAAAGTTGTTTATTTATTTGCATTATTTTTCTAGATACTAATTATGATCTACCCTCTCTACCCTAACCCTTTGGAGCAATCATTTTAAAGCCAAAACATAGTAGCAGGAGTTTTAATTTAATCAAATTTTCATTGTTTATGCACTACAGATTAAGAGCTTGATTCTCTCCTATTCACTTACTATACATTGTAACTCCAGGCTTTTCTTTGTCAGTAAGCTTTGGAGTTAATTTCATCTCTGATCACTGGCAGTTGGAGCTTTTCAGTGGTATCATTTTACTACCATTCACTTGTTCATTTGTGCTGTGATAACACCTGGGAAAGCCAGACCTCATTACACCAGGTGCTGTGATAACACAGATCACAGAGGTGGTCCCAGGCCCCATCACCTTGCAGTGGTGTAGCATGTTTCTTTAAAAGCCAATGATAAAATAATGCACCTACCAGATAATAATATTTCTCTGATTAGATTTTCTGTCTATGAGAACACAGTCATAGATGAGGTTCCCACTGCTAGAAGAAAGAAGTCAAGAACACTATGGAACAACAATTAAAGTACAAGAAACATAAGGTTCTTATCAGCTTGTGGATTAGATTCAGAAAATACGCACAGATGAAACAGGTAAGTATCTGATGAGGGCGAGGTATATATGTGAAAAAATAATTATTTATCTAATACACACAATAGGTATTGTCTTTGTTACAAAATACAGATGACCATCTTGCTTAGGAAAACAGGTCTCACTTCTTGACAAACATATTACCTAGTTCAGCTTCCTGATACTCAAAGAGTTGTGTGTCACAAATCTGGAAATGAATTGGATAAGGAGACAAAAATTACCACAATCCCATCACTTTCAAAATCAGATCTGTGATTCACATTGGTTTAGCATTAATTGAACACCTCTTTTGTCAGATACATCACACCCATTTATGAATAAAGCAGTCCAATAAGAAATTTATAAATCATTAAGTTTAGCTCTGCTGTAAAGCGAGTATGAGTTATTATTCATACTGTTAGATTCTTGAATGATCTCTGGGGTAGGAAACAGGTGTGTGTTTGAGTGTATGGTGGGGGAGATGGCAAAGAGGTGAAGGCACATTAACATGCAAGGTTCACTTTAGATCCTAGAAAGAAAGGTAGCCCTGACAATAGTAGTACCGATAGTTGAGGAGCACCAGTTGGCACCTATCGTAACAGAGTGAGACAAAAGCACATAGAACATGTAACAGGAAGTAAGAAAAATTTAAAAAATAAATAAATAAAATCAAAATCTGGGTACAAACTAGCTGCCATGGTATCATGGAAAAGAGTTCTGTCCTTGTCAGTACCCATGTTTTTGAGATTTGTGGTAGAAGAACATAATGGATTCAGTGTAGGATTTTAAGTTCAGGCTTATGACCTCAGAAGAATGGAAGCAAGCAGTCATGGAGGCATAGACAAGTGTCATAGCAGAGCAGTAACAGCAGTAACTTTAGTGCTGCAGCGTTTAATTCACAAACAAAGTGATCTAGAGGAGCATTCATCTTGGCTGTGGTCCTCATTACAGGAAGACTGAAAGCAAAGGAGTACAGCACCTCAACAACTCAACTAACTTCATTGACAACAGATGTGAGCACAGCTGCTCACACAACACCGGTGATGAAATGAGCACTCAAGCATAGGCTGACATGTGTTTAGGGCAGAACAGGGCATAGTGAGTGTAGAAATCAAACTGAGGGCTGGGAGAACAACACTTTCTGTTCGCAGAAGGACTGATCATATGTTTAACAGGTTCAATCTGTTCTCATCCTGATATAGTAGCATAACCACATGGCTTTGTTATCCCGGTGCAGCCTGAATGCAGAATGAAAGGGATTTTTCAAATTAGAACCATATTCCAACAGTTGCCTGCAATCCAGATCCTCTGTACTGCCGCTTCAGGGCTGTATCCTCTTTGTGACACACAGTGTAGCTCAGGTTAGAGGCAGGGGAACACAAGGTTGCCATGGCTGTTGTGGGACTCTCCCTCAGATTCCCATTTTCCGCTATCGTGAAGGATTTTGATATTTCTGTTTAGTCCAGAAATAGCAAACTTGCAAAGTTTGGCTAATAGAGTTGTGCCCATTACTTTATTGTAACAGAAAAGGGGAAAAAAAGGACTTGTGGGATTTACTTTCACTTAGGGATTAAATATGTATAGATCTTTCTCTGAGTCGTCCTTCTGTCACAGTCCTACTCTTGACATTTGCTTTTCTTCAGTCCCTACCCACAACTGCTCAACTTTCCTGTCCTTCTGTCATAACCTTTCTTTTTTTTCTGAGCCATTTTCCAAAGCCAAGTTTCATGCACCATCTTCTCTTCTGATAACTTCCCAGTTTCTAGTTTCTGGGGAACTGCTTCATCCTTCTACTAATGGAAATGCTTCACTAAGAGGGCACCATTGCACTGCTCATTTGTAGTAATAATAACAGTGAATTTTTCCTATGTGTCACAGATGTTCTCTGAAGATTTGAAAACGTATCATGAATATGTTCCTTGTTTTATAGTGACTCCTTCCCACCAGATAAGAACTTCTGTTATTCCTTTTGCAGATGGCATAAAAAAATCTAGGACAAGTTTTTCAAGTTTGAAAGCCTGACATTATGTACCAAAATTCATATTAAAATATCAAAATAAATAGCCTGACTACCTGAATGGTTTTAGCCCCTCAAACATAAGTATCTGCATATTTATATGCTTGAATATGAAGCTGGATGTACAACTTGAAGCATATTTGACTTTGCTGGAGAGATTTTATTCAAGGTGATACAACAATTATGTGGCAGAATTGGAAACAGACCCAGGTCTTCTAGTTCCCACAACACAGAAAAATCATGCTATTTCCTCCCAGGGTCAATCTATATTTAATGTGGCCATTGTATAATTCAAAGAAAAAATAAATAGTTCCAAAACTTAACATGCATAGTTTAGTATATGCAAAATTGACACTTTTCCTTGACAGAATATGAAATCTTGTCCGCACAAGTATTCAGCAGTGCCATAAATGATGTAAAAATTAAAAGCTAAAATGTGTTTGAATAAAAAACCACGACACTGAGGAAAATAATGTAGGGGCACATTTCATGCTCAGTTTTATTAGTGCAAAATTTAGAGCTGATTCTTCAACTGAGTTAATTATGAGGAGAGTATAATCTGATATAATTTTGGCACAATTTTCTCCTTACTTTTTTTCTATGCAAGCAATTCTTCTGAAGAAATCAAAATAATGATCAAAGTTAAAAATAATTAAAATCACAGTTTCAAAATAAAAATAGTCCATCATAATATTTTGGGTAAGAAAATATTTTTGTAGTATTTCTAACAGAATATTTCTGAAATTATATACAATTACATGATATTATTATCACAGATTTAATTCAGCCTGTTGAAATTTATTCTACTATTCAAAATTACAGCGAAGTATTAATAAATTAATAGTGAGGGTGTGGCATAATGCAGGCAATTAAATTTTTTACATGCAAGGATTTTCTTCTGAATCTGATTTTTTTTTACCAAAATAGGTCTTTCTGTTAATCCCTAATATGAATGTTAAATAGAAAGTAACCAATTTTTATTCTGAGATACATTGAATATTTCCTCCTAGCTCCTGAAAAGTGATGTTACTGCTATACTGCTACCATACACCTTGGGATTGCTTAGGTTAATATATTTATTTCAGAAGGTCTTTGAATTTTTAAGCTTTGGTGTATTTGTTATATATATAAAAAAAAAAAAGCTGAAGAACTTCAAATCAATGGGATTGTTGGTATTCATAATGTCATGAAAGGAATTTTCAACTTCTAGAAATATCTGCTGAGCTTTTCCCCACTTTTAGTCATTCTACTAAAACTCAAGGTTATCTCACCAGATGAGCTTGAGAGAACAAAACAGGCAAGTAAGAAAATGATGCCCAAACATTTACACTTCAAAGGAGCTTTGCAAAGAGCAAACATCTCATACTTAATGCCACTGATTTATTACTCCTTAAGAAGTCATCTTATGCCCCAATCCTTATTATTCACGGACCTGTGAGGAAACCCAATGTATTCAAAGTGGCTTCAAGTACATGAAATAAATGGTAGCATCAAAGCTCTGAACTCAATGAAATTGCTCTATGCACAGTCATTATCATGTGTTTGCAGGGCAGTGATCTTTATGAGCATGCAGGACACTGTGATCTTGTCTTTGATTTCTCCAAAGAACTTGCTAATTTCCACCAATATGGCATAGGATTAAGAAGATCAATTGCTTGTTAAGAGTTTGCAGGATCTGCAACAAAATGTGCCACTAAAGGAAAGTAGGAGATTAAAGCAGTCAGATACTAGCAAAATTCAAGAACCAATCGGGGAATTTAGAAATATTATGGGAATCACATTTTATCCATTAAAAAAAGTGTGAGAAAAGAGCAAATAATGGAATACAAAATAATGTCTTTAGGTTTCAGTCTGCCCAAAGTGCTACCGATGGGGAACTTTGCTCTTGATTTTAATGGGAGCAGGAGTAAGTTCTTTTAACATTGGAAACTATCTGATCTAAATTGCATTTGACAGTAGAATAAAGATCTTTAAGATATCTGACCCAATTATTTAATGCCTGTGGTGTTCCATTTACATGTCAAAGCACCTGGGATACCACAATTCAGTGCTCTGTGGGGAGGATCTTTCCACTCTGAGGATAAGCTCATGCTTTGCTCAAACTACCTTTCCCAGAAAGTGATGTGCAAGACTCAGTTTAATATGACCTTTGCTTTTTAATAAGAATGTAAGGGAAGATCTGTAGGAGCTCAAAACTGAGTTTAGTAAAAAAAGCATGATCTATAGGAAAGTTATGCCAAATTATCACAGCAATAAAATAGAAAAGTACATCCGAGAAGAACATCCACATATTTCATGTATTCATTGAGCAGCAGAATGAAAGTTTTTGATATTAAATGGAAAGACAATTACTATTTAAACATATGAGAAAAAAAAATTGTGAGTTTCAATATGCTTTTCCAGTAGACACCTCTCAAAAGTCAACTGTTTTTCAAGTGCGTCATTGAAAACATACTTAAGAAGTGATGAAACAAAATTATTTAAAAGAGAAAGAGAGGTTTCCATTTTAATAATTGTGTCTCATTATTTCCTGACTATGGATTCAGTGATACCTTCAAGAATGTACTTAGCTTTAAACACAACATTTAAGCACATGTTAAGTTAAAACCCTTTGACTTTCAAAAGTGCCTTCAAGTAGTTTCTGTTGCTGAGTTATGAAGTTGGTTTTCCTCTGCCTGGCCATATGAGAGATTTCAAAACTTGATGCTACAGTCATTCTGGAGAAAGCTGAGTATCAGGAGTAAGAGTTCTGATTCTTTGTTGCTTCATGTCTTCTTCAGGTCCATTCATTAACATTTGTAAGAGCCAAATACATAAGGATGTATAATATAGTCCTCTGTTTACACTAGCATGAGTAACTTGTACAGTGTTTTTGCATACACTTAGATAAAATTTAACATAGGATTCAAAATACAAGGCACTGGAGGATCAGGATTTGGAACTGTAAAATTTACTGGCACAAAGAGCTTTGAATGTAAATTAGTAAGATTCTTTCATAAAAGATTCTCATATAAAATACATCATAGGTTTCTAGCAAGTCCTCAGCTCCTTAACCTACTGTCTCAATGGGAAAAACACAGTTCTGATGCCCTCCACAGAGCAACAAAACTGCTTATGAACTAGGTCTAAGTTTTCCCCCACAAATCAAAAGATATGAAGTTGAGAAAAACATATCTTCCAAACTATTTGAACCTGAAAATTGTTCGAGGCAGTTCTGATCCAAGCTGTTGAACAAAAGTTCCTGGAGTAAAGTAATAGCTGAAAAATTCTTCAGTAGTCAGAAATAAATCTTTAGCAATTCTTCAGGTTTTGTTTTAAATTTCTTATTTAAATTCAGTTGAATTTTTATCTTACTGAGAATTTCTTCTGACAATTAGAAGTTATCTCTTGAAAGTCAAAGGTGTATATTTATTTCAGTGTGTTTGCCCTTTATTCAGGTACAGTGAGCTATAAAAGATACTGAGAGATTGAGCTATAAAGATATAGAAGGATAGATTCCCAGCTGATTTTTTGTGCAACTGCATTGATTTACATCTGCTGAGGATTTTTTTCCCTCTCCAGATCTCAGTTCTAAGTGCTTTGTAAAACCCTACATATCATAAACCACTTGCAACACACTATACATGAAAACATAATCTTTCTTATCAGAGGCAATAAAGATATCCATAGAATATAATTGTTCTGCTTAAGATAAAGAAAAGATCCATTTGTAATTGTATGATTAGCAGGAAGCCATGTCTTCGCTGCTTTTGCATACCAGGTCGAATTGTCTAGGGATGAGGCAGAATTTCACCGCAGATTTTGCAGCCCCTTCAAAGGAGACTGAGCGTGAGAAAGTGAAAACAACTCCTTTCCTGCAGACCCAAGCAACGATCCCAGCATTTCTAACTCTCACTCCAAGCACAGATCTGCTGAGCTTTTAGTAAATCCCAACTGAGCCTTCTACAAAACACCTGCTTAGCACTGGGGGAATTAACCTTACAGTGTGTAACACTGACATGAGGAGGAGGTGTTGTGCCTGCCAGCTGGCAGCCCTGCGTGGCAGTGGACTTGTCCAATTAGTGGTGTCCAGCCGCTTGCTCTGTGCTGGAGACACCACGCTCACACAGCTGAGATTGAAGCCCTGGTCTCTGCTCCCTGTAGCCAACAGCTAGTGTGTGCTGAAAGGGACCTTCTCCTGTGGACCCAGTCAGCAGAAGTGGAGCTACATGTGGTGTGGCAGAAAGTCAGGATCACTGCTCTGAACATGCCAAGCACCTCCCAGAGGGGCCAATCTCCCCGATCACAACACTTTCAACAAGCAGCATGTCTGCTTGCCTTAGTAGCAACAGCCATCCAGAAAAATAACAATTCTGTCTGAGGATGTCTCGAAAATGTTTAAATGCCAACTTTGAGATGAAAATCCTGTATAAAAAAAAAAAGAGGCTGGGTTTGTGCTTGTGATGGAACACAGGTTTCCCACCATTTTCTCAAAAATGGTAAGATAAATACACACAATTATTCCTGTCTGTTAGGAAAATGACAGATTTGTAGGTAATATAACAGTCTGCTTTAGCAATACCTTTCACAGTTATGGCATGATTAGAGCAAGAGACAGCAGGCCTGCCCTGACCACAAAGATGGCTAAATGGTGGATGGTTACAAATAGCTAAGTGCCTTCTGATGTCTTATTAATATGCTAGCACAAGAAAACAGAGAATAGTCAAAAGAGCTGAGTCTGTTCCCTTTCATGAGAAACATGGGAAACCACCAGGCAGAAAACAAAGGACACCTCAAGCTCCCTCCCTTTAAAATATTTCCCAATTAAAATGTTAAGCAAATACCATTGGGCTCAGACTGTTTACACAAGGCTGGTCTTGTCAAAGAACAAATGCTGGCAGGGCAGGCAAGAAAATGCCAAACTCTCTCATCTTCTGTATACCTGTAAAAAAATGCATAATTAATAAAACAGCAACTTTAGACAGGCCTCAAGGGCTAGAATCATAATATCATTTTGACCCCTCACTGCCATGCCTGCCTCCAAAAGGTAGAACCTCCAATTTCCATGCCAGCTGTTCCTTAATCCTGCAGTGCCTAAATAGCCTAATTGACACATTTTCAACAGTTGCACTCCTATTGTGCTTACAGGAATGCTGCCATGCCATGCTCGGAAGCCCCTAGATGTCCACAGACCAAGCAGAAGGATCACCTCCTTGTTCCCACTGGGTGGGCTGGCAGTGGAGAGTCCATGCTATAGAACCCTTGAGTCAACTCTCACACCAAACGCAAGCCACCGCCACAGTGGTGGTTCAAAGTCCTCCTTTCCTCAGCCCTGGGTATGGTCACGTGGCTGTGGTGGATGCTGCAGACACACACTCCCATCCTTGCGGAACGGCAGGAGGTTTCACCCAGTGGGAACTTCTCTGCTCTCAGCATCCCAGACCGAGACACAATTTTCCTTGCTTTCTCTGGACATATTGAACCTCCTGGATGTCCTCAGGAAATGAAATGCAGTCTCTAGTCTTACAGCCAAAACACTAATTTTAGGAATATAGACAAAACTGAGGCTTAAAGGGACCATGACATCAAGGCAGAAATGAGCTCCAGCAGGAACACAGGAGAATGGCACAACTGTATTTATTTGCCCTTGAGAGAATCACACATTATAGCAGGTGGGTTGTCTCCCTACACTCCTGCTGCTGCCATCCCAATGCATATTACAGCCTGCTCTACGTGTATCAGGGAAAACCGGTGCATTTCAAAGGACTTTTGTTCTGGGTTGTACACCATTAATAAATATACCAATCAGTGTATAAATCAATATGTAAGTTAATTCCGTATAAAGATGGCTATCCACCAATACTCGATAGTTCAAAATAATTGTTATCAATAATAGTTGGAGAGATGTCTTTAGATTTAGTGTTGTGCTCTACTAATCCACTGAATCAGAAACGCTGACAAACCTTAAAACTCTGGGGCTAGTAAGCAGTTATAAAAGATAATCAGAATTTAAGCATCTTGGATTCTGAATATTCATACAGCTCAGTAAATATTATGCATTTATTAAAAATCTATTGCTCTCCTTCCCAGAGGCAGAGGACATACAATGCCTGGCTGGTTTAATCAGCTTCCCTGCAAATAAATGGCTTCTTAAAAATGCAGTCAGTATCTCCTCTCAAGACATCATTGGGCGAGCTGACCTCTTTAAGCACACTGTTTATTATAAGTCTGTACTGGCCCAATAGCCTAACACTCTTCTTAGCCAATTAAACTGTGCATATAATAGGTTTCCCTTGAAGGCTCTGTGAAAGGCTAAGAATTGTAAGTGGAGATTTTAACAGAGCCTTTTAGGTGTATTCTGTGTCTTATTCCTGAATCAATTTCCACCCCCCCTCCCCCAAGATGTGTTCCCATGTCTCTCTCACTGTCTCAGGTACCAAAAGAATCTAATGACTCAGTAATACGCTCGTCTCAGCTGTTGAGCTAATTTCATTAATGCTAACACTGAGAGATATTTGCTGTTGAAATATTTAGGGGAAAATGTCAGGTGTTTTGGGATGTTTTACTAAATCTGGCATGCTTGCATCAAAAAAATAACATTGCTGTTTTCCTCAATTGTCTAGCTTCTGTGTTATTTTTATGCCTGAAAGTCTCCTTGTAAAATATATCAAAAAACCCCTAAACAAAACCAAGAACTGTGTATTTTCTTCTAGTACCGTGCTTTACTTCAGTATAAAAGCAGGATATTTACATCAAGAGAGAACTAGCTTGTATCCACAGGGTTAGATTTTCATATTCAACAGCCTCAACATCTCAGGGCTTACATTTTTAAAGAAACTTTACTTTTGGTTCTCTGGGTATGGTAACACAAATTCAGTGAGATATTTTAGCAATGCATACTGTTGATAAAAACTTATTTGAAATAGCTTGTCTGCAGGTCTAAGGGGCAACTGGTAACTTACAAGTTTTAGTGTTCATCAGCAAGGAAGTTGCTACTTTTTAAGGGACATGATTAATTTCAGAAGATGAATTGCTTTCTGGGACAATGGGATTACCATTCTTAGCAATCACCAAGGTGATCGTCCATTTCTTAATGTGACCCTGTAATTCTCATTATTAATATGTTCTTGCTTAATTTTATTTTACACCATTACCTTTACATCCAGTTGTCTTAAAAAGGTCTTCTTCAGAGAATTATATTTGAATCTATGTTACTTAAGTATCTCAGGTTTTGTAGAAATAATATCTGCTAGATATTAAATCTGACAACAAATATTTATTTGGGTTTTCTATGTGTCCTGACTTGTTAGAAAGCATCCCAGAATGAGTCAGAGGGAAGATCAGGGTAATTTAAAGTAATTTTCTTTTATTATGTCTGGTTCTTTTATGGGAAATCCTTCTTTGGCGGGAGATGCAGTAGAGTCTTGCTATTCTGGTTAAAACATTAGCTTAGACTGGACAGTTCAGACCTCAGTCCAAGATTCAAGATTAATCCTTTTTGTTTTATGACATTCAGTGAAAATAATAAAATTACTTACTGCATTTTTCAACTGCATATGTAGATAAAAGATTAATGCAAAAGAAATATTTTAATGAGTGCAAAATTATTTTTAGTGATATCAAAGTATTACTAATGTTTACATATTTCTTCCTTCAATATTTAACTTCTATTTAAATTTAACTTTTATTTTATTTTATAAAGTTGCTATTCTGACAATCTTTATAGTGATGATATATGATGATACAAGCTATTTCTCTGTTTTTCAAAGGTAAAGTTGTTATTTCCATGAAACCTTTTTTAGAAGAGCTGCTTAAGAAGCTCATCAAGAAAGGCCACTCTACAAGTAATGTATAAACCTATCTAAAATTCTTATTATGTCCATTTACAATGGCAAAGAAGAAAATAGGAATCAAAGTTATGTATCTTTTTAAAAAATGTTCTGGAACAAATGTAAGCAAAAGATAAAAACAGGTGCCTTTTATCATATCTATTATTTTCCTGCAACTAAAATCTGAAACACATTTTATTTGGAGAAAAGAACAATTTCATAAAATATTTTACCCAAACTACAACCATCCACTGACATATCTTACTTACATTTTATCTTTCAACAATTTGCAAAAATAGTGGCACAGAACATGCAAAAATGTTTTCACTGTTTTGAATATAAAGTTATTATACATGTTGAAATTAACACTTTAATTATATCTTCCATTTCAGGCAAGACGCTGTGAGCATCAAAGTGTAGAATATTCAGAAAACAGAAATACAATATGACTGTCAATATTAATAGACTGCTATACAATTTTATATGAGTTAGAAAAAACATTGTCTAAACATTTAAGCACTGACTTCCATGGAGGCTGGATTTTACCCATAACTTGAAGTAAAATATTTTTTCACAGCTTTAAAGAATCCTGTCATAGGTAGTACTTTAAAATTCTATAAGGAGCAACTATTATTTTTTGCAGTCTTCCTCATATGGATGTCCTATCTATTTGGCAGTGCACCCAACATGTCAAAATCTGGATATTAGTGAAATATTGCAACATTTGCCCTCCTGCACCCAGGAGCCTTTGGAGACTCCCACATTACTATTTTCATTTAATTATTTTTAACTTGGGTTTTGTTTTTAACTTTTGTTAGTATACCAAGATCCTAAGTTTCTCTGAAACCCCTCTTATTTTAAAAACTTTTTATTTAATGTATTTCTTATTTACTTACTGATTTTTTTAATCTTCTTTTTGCAGATGGCTTATATTTTCCCATAGTGATATAAAGGATGTTGGGGGTTACAACTTACTTGTTTTGCTCTCTAACTGTATGTGGCTTTCAAAATCTAAGTAAAAAGGACACACTTGACCTGCTTAATACATCTGAACAGGCAGATGATTGAAAATAGAACTATTCCAAATCATTTTTCTTTTATCTTGCATTTGTTAATTTAAAAAACCACACATTTTACAAAACATGAGGACATTGTACAGCAGTTTTTTTACTGTCAGCATCATTGACAACAAATTATTTTTAGATTTAAAATTATTACTTTGCATAAAATATCTGCATACAATGCACTATTACTGTTGGTTGTCCTGTACCAATCTAAAAGCATCCTGGAAAAATCAATGATTCATATTTGCACTGAAGACATCACAGTCTGTACACAGGACTTGAATCTCTAATATTGCTTCACTATAAGATAGGAAAGAGGTAGGAAAGGCCACAGATTCATGCTGCACATAATCATGTAATCACTATTTTATATGCTCTAATGACATGAGACTTACTCTTTTTAATTGTGGAAATATTGTCATTTCTATGTGATTATGCAGAAATTGGAATTCCAGGGAAATATGAACAAGAAAAAGGGGGAAGGCTGACAAAGTTATGTTATGAGAACTCTTTCAGGCTAGGTGTTGAATGGAAGAAATGATGGAAACATTTGTGAGAAGAGAAGGGAATTTTGGAGATAAAAGCTGGAACCATTAGCAGAGAAAGGAAGCTTGTAATGAGTAAGTGTGAAAAGGAATTAGTTCAGAGCACAAGCAGAGACTGTGTGGCTTATAACCTTAAAAACAATCACAAGAAAAAATGAACATCAGATGAAACTAATAAGAGATTTGGTTAAGTGACTCAGAGATTATGAAAAGGGAGATGACATAGAGGAACAGGTAAGAAAGATCATCTTGATGACAACAGTCTGGACTAATTGAAGAGACAGAAATTAATATCTAAAAAAAATTGTTTAGGTCTGTCACAATAAGACTATTTGTTCAGTTCAATTATAAGGTTCTTTACAGAAGGAAGATCTTCCTACAAACAACATATAAACCAACATAATAGTGCTTTTGTTGTCTTCCCTGATACTTTTTTAGATCCATAAAATATAATGAAGTATGGGAAGTATGGAACTGAAAGTTGGTAGTGGCAACTCCTAACAAAGTATGCAATGTAGCAAAGTTCTTAAAAATGTAATTGTGAGCTTGGTGGTTTTTTTTTTTTTTCAAAATTTTTGGTCAATTCAATCTAATCTGATATTTTCTGTCTCCTAGAGTATCAAGTTTTTCTAGTCCTCAAAGACTTTTGCAGAACACTGTTAAAAACAAACTGAGGTAAATATTTCTTGCCTATCTGTAAAAGCCAGCAATGGAATTAACATCAATGAGACACACATTCCCAAGGACTAATTGTCCAAGTTGAAAATGCCCTCTCTAATTCCTGGAAACTACAGAATATTACATTCCCCGGATGGACACATCTCCCACAGTGGCAGTCTCCACCCCAAGACAGTGTTTCTAACTCAACCTCCTCTCCCACCCTTAGATTCTCAGACTCCTTCTGACAGCCCCCACTCCAGGTTTGGACTTTTGTCTTCCTCCTACTCCTGAGCCCTTGATGTTCTTGCCAAGTCTGCAGCCCAGCCTAAGCCAGCAGGCTGGTTGGCACCTGCTGGGCCACGCTGTCTGCTTCTTTGCCTTTCAGTCATGGCTGTGTCCAGATTCTCCCTGACCACAAAGATTTGATTCCAATTCCAGGCTTTAATCTTGTCTTGAAGTAGTAGGAACACCATTCTTTTTGGCTGGATAAGTCATTTCTCTTTTCTGCCTGGACCTAAATTATCTTTGCCATCAGTAAAATGGTTACCAATTCCCACGGTATTAGTGATGGGTAAAGTGAAGTCATCCCTATCATATCCTCATGAAAGGTAGGTTGTAAACCAATACAGAATAATAACACTGGGTACAATGTATAGTTTACACTTATTGGAACCGCTGTTTGCCTTTTGTATTTTTAGCTTACGGGTAGAACCACACCCTATCCTCCCTCCCCCGCCCCTTGATGAGCAAACCCAACAGAAACTATGCAAGTTGAAACTTATGGAGCTTCCTAGCCCTTCCATAATTATTTTTATCCCCAGTGTAAAGGATGATTCAGCTGTCAGTCCTCTGAAGAGAGACAGATAAAGAGAGAGAGTATGCTAAATTGTTGCTGAAAATAATCCTTTCCACGTGAAGTAGGAGTGGATATCAGAGTAGAGATGGCCAGTGGAATCTGAAAAGGGGATGTTATGTGGAAAGCACTGGAGGAACTACGGCACTCATTACTTATGGCAGAGCATGCAATGTCATGTAACCACTTAACCAATGCTGGGAGGAGGATGCGTATGAGGAAAACAATAATTTTATTTTCCTTTTTTACAAAGGTGGTACTAATGGTATATATGGTTTACAGTGAACATAAAGACACTCTCTGCCTCAAATACCTTTGAAGATAAGGAAGTATAAGAGGTTGAATCAGTGAGCAAGATGTAATGCAGTACAGATCTGGGGAGGGCTAATGTGTCCTGGAATTGATGCACTCTGATTAGAAGAAAGCAGGAGAATCTCCTTATTCAGGAGACTTTTGCTGAAGAGTGCAAATGGCAAACACCTCCACCTGAGACATTTGTGGCAGAAAAGAAATGCGAAGGACAAAGGAAATTAGAAGTTTGACAGTGAACATGTTAGAGTTAGAGAAGATCTTGGGTTTAGTATAAAGAAAAGCCAGAACAATGTAGGGTCTAGAGCATGAATTGTAGATATTGTACTCTAAGATGCCTAATCTCCCTGAGAGGAATAGTCAAAAGTGACTAAGAAACATTAGTCCTACTGACAGTTGCATGGGTGTTTCCGCTTTGGAAATGTAATACTGAGACTGAAAGGGAAATTTAGTGTAACTTTAATTATTTTATAAGGTTTGAAAGCCACAGCAACCTTCCCACACTGGTCTCCAGTCCCACAGGTTCAGCTCCTGCTGCTCACACTTCAGAGGATGCATGCCACACTGGAGTGTCAAACTGCTGCCTCACGTGGACCCCTCAGTCTTAATAACAGTCCCATAACGTCAATACATTTACATTTTGCACAGAGGGGGGAAGAGGTACATCTGGTTATTGTAATTTCTTTTCCTTTTTTTTTTTTTTCTTAATCAAAACAATCCCCAATGGCAAAGTTTTCATTGATCCAGGAACTAAGTGCAATGGGCAGTATAAAGTAAATTAGGAGTTCAGGAGAAAACAGCAGAGACTAAAAAACCAAAAACAACAACAAAAAAACAAATCAAAACAAAACAAACAAACAGAAAAAAAACCCAAGCAAACAAAAAAACATGAAAATGTTTGTCTGGTAAACTTGGAGATCTCTTTAAAAAGTTAATGTCTTGGTGATCTTATTACAATTTATATAATTTTCATATGTGGTGTTAAAAACCTATTTAGTTAGTCAAGGGTGGCCTTTATGGAAATAACTTCTAACTTTGGAATCTGACTAATATGATTTGTTCCAGAAAAAGGGACAGTTCATATGTAAATCTTTGGTTAGGTTATTTCTTTTTATGCTTTTAATCTTGCAATGTGGCAGACAGTGCCTTGAGTGCTATTAGGTGTGGAGTGGCTTTCTATCTTTACTTTATGCCAACTGTCCCTCTCCTTTGAGGATAACAAATTTTATTTGTACTGTATATCTCAGTAATGATTGATTTTGTCTAAGAGCAAGTTAATTTTTGGTTTCATAATGAGAATATTGTCTTCAGAATCAATATTATCTGAAAGGCCATAAGAATTCCTCAACAGGTTTCAAGTGTCCACTCCTGTGTTCTGCCCCTGGTTCAGGAGACTGTCTACTGAATTTGGGACATGGCTCTTTTTAAAAGACAGGTCATTCCCAGATGACACATTTGTGAGATACTGTAGAGATTTGGACCAAAATGTCACTGAACTAAAATGTTTGTTTCACCAGTGGCCTTGGCCCAGTCGGGCAAACCATTACTTCTGAATGGTGTCAACATGTCCGAGACATCACCAGTAGCAAACACATTGGATAGGCCAGCCAGCAGAAGGCCTTGCATGAGCTTTATGACAGCTGACCTATTAGCTCTACATTACTAATGTAATTATCAGAATGACAACTAGCATGGAGCCCAGCACCAAAATATGAGTATGGCCATGCATGTCTCCACACTGGTAGCAACAGGACTTGAAAATAATGAACCTCTGTACCATGACTGTGGAATAACCATTCCCTGTGAGATGTTGACCACTGTTTGACATGTTGGACAAAGGGTAGGGTGGGAAAATATGGACATAAGAATGCTCCTTTTCTAAGTCAGTGCCAGCTTGCCACACAGAAGATGAAGGTGGTTATGCATATCCTGAAACACACAGTCTATTGTTGGTCATCACTTATCTGAAGGGATGAAAGAGAGAGGGAAGGAAGACTAGCAATGGAAAAAGGAAAAAATGCAGAGGCTGACAGTGGCAGTCATTGGCAGCTTGGCTGTGTTCCCATTATATGGGAGAATACCTGAGACATACCAGGTGTTGATAAACAGCATGGGATACTGGCTGCCCCTGTGCTACAGAAAACAGGTGAATTTGAGTCTATTGAGGTTCAGTGTAATGTGACTGTAGGCCACAGTTGTCACTTCTGCTTGTCACACGCTTGGTGTGACCTCTGATGAGCTTCCTGCATGCCTCTCACCCAGTTTCATGAGTAGAAGTTCATCTAATTAAGTTGATGCAGCAAGACCAGTGTGGATGTTGAAGGGCAGTGAAAGGTAGGTCACCAAGGTGGAGTCATTAAATAATTACAGTGAACAGAGGTCAGACTTTTAATGACAATTGAAAGGGAGTGGTCAGGGGGACCTTAGGTGCTCTTCCAAAAGGTGGCAGAGCTGCATCAATGACACAGCAGTGGGGACAACTCAAGGGACCTGCATGAGGACAATGATGGGGAGCTACAGTGAGGTTGCTCTCACTATGGGAACCTGCAGACACAGCCTTGCTAGGCAGAGTAAGAGTACAGCCTTCCCCAGCCGCAGAGCCGTATCAAAGAGCAGAAGACTCTGATGATGCAAGGCTTAAGACCTGCTTTCACAAGAGATGCTGAATCAGTTTCCACTTAGTATCTGTGGTGGTAGCACTGGTGAGCATGACCCCAGATGGCTCCTGTGTTCTGGGCATCTTCACCACACTTTTTCTTTTGCTATTTACTACATTTAGAAATGAACTGTATTTTATCAAATTCTAAGTGACCACAGGAAACTTCTATATTTTCTCCATGTGTGTGCATATTCTGGGCAAACTATCTCTGACAGACATAAATGCTTTAGGTAAAAATATTGCAGAAATATCTCATTTATTCTCCAGTTATCCTATATTATTCATCAGAATTATCCTTCTGTTCCAGTATACTTTATTTTTACAGTAACTATTTGTTTAATCAGCAAACTAGAATAGTACATTTTGTCATTTATATTTTTAACTAATAAGAGAGATTAGCCAGTGAAAAGACTGAAACTAAAACTAAACCCAAACTAAAAAAGAGTACCAGGTTAATGATGTGCCTGTTGTCTAGGATATAACACAAAAGGCAAATGATTTAATCTATATTTTAAACTGTTGTTGATACTTTTAGGGTTCCTACAAATTACTGCATCTATAGGCTAGAAACAGTAGACTTGATAGTTGCAATGCTCAGATTCACTATTAAGTGCTCAGCCACACATGGATATACTCATCTCTTTAGTGAAGTGCAGAAGTTCCCCTGAGGCTGTTCAAATGGACATCAAAAGGGGATCCACAAAATCCAGCAGAGAGGGTGCTGCCAGAGGCAGTTTCCCTATGCAGCCAAGGAAGACTAAAGACTATTTTATAATCTGTGTTGTGACCATTGCTATTTTACTATTGATTTCTCTTACTGTTTCCAAGACTCTTCTTTTTTCTTGCTTTGCATTTTCCAAGTTTCCTTGTCCTGATTTTTTTTTTTTTCTATTACAGTATTTTATTTTGGTTTAAGCAACGTGTCAAAAATTTGCTAATAAATACTACCAATACCATGAAATTAAAATGTCATCAAATTACTTAATTAGCGTTATCAATGTCATAACAGTTTCAGAATTCAAGGTAAAACTGGACAACCATATCATAGTATTGGTTTCATATTCAGAGTTTTTCTTATCTGAATTTTAAAATGTAGCTTTAAGAAGTGAAAACAAATAGAGAGAAAATATTCGCTGCAACTCTAGAGAGCATTTCATAGTTCATAATTACACAGATTAACCTCTGCCTCCTTTCCACAAACACACACATATGTCTTCTTAAAGCTATACATTTTCCAAACTTGCTCTCTACACTGAACAGAATTGTAGTCTATTGCCTTTGGCTGCTGCAAGGAAACATTTTTGCCTTTCTGGATGGTGCTAGAACAAAAATAGTTTATAGTAGCAACCATATACTGGAAGGCATCCAAATGATAGCTCATTGGCCTGGAAAACAAAACTAAGTACCATACATTTGAAGAATGCATACTGGGACAATCCATTAAATAAACCCTTATGTTTCATTGAATCCAGGTACATGTGAATAGAGTGAAGTATCTGTGCGCATCAATAAAGGCTATCTGTTTCTAATGTGGAAGTTAAACAGTAATAAAGCAGAGCTTTAAAAACGTACCATCTCAGAACAACTATGTTCATGCTTTCCTTTTTTTTTAATTGCTTTTGTTGACTTTTAGGGAAATTCTAAAAAGACTTGAAATGCTAAATTTCAAGCTGGATCACGCACAATCTACTACATTGCACATAAGTTGTAATTTCAATTTTTTTTTCTCGTTAAAGGTAAATCTTCCAGTTGGCATCACTAAGCTACTGACATTCTGCACCAGTGGCATTGCCTTTATGACTCTGCTTGTAGTGGTCCTTTTGCTTAGAATGGAATACTTTTACTTACCTCAAATAATCTGATAAATTTTACTACTGCAGGTGGGGAATGCCCAGTTTAATGGTTTCACTGTAATACTCTTTGTTATTCATGTGCGCCAGAAAATACACAGATGGGACTGAGTTAATATTGTTGGAATTTCCTGGCTTTTTTAACACTTGATCTTGCATCCTCAATATTGTCAGTGGACTGGCAGAGGTGGGAGGACTGGGACAGCGTATGTCCATTTTGGCACTGAACAGGAAGTGGGTAAATAGAAGGAAAATTAAAAGTAATTTGGTCTGTCAGGTAATAGGACAGACATCCATAATACAGTCACACATACACATATACATGTGTTCCCCTACTCTGACTCAATTGTTTCATAGTCAACAAAATGTGATTCAGAAATGTGTTTTAAATGGCAAAATATTGCACTTGGGAATCTGATGGATGTCTGTGTTTGTCAATAATTTGTGTTTCATGCAAAGAGGAATCAATAAAGCATGTTTTATGAGGCTGGTATATAGCCTGTAACTGTGTTCAGCAGACAAGGTAGAGGTTTGAATTGATTCCCACAGAAAAGAATAATCTTCCAAATGAACAACTGATACCTGGGTTTTATCTAATGAGATGGATATTACTGGGGCTTTGATTGGTTCAGAAGGCTAAAGAAGGTTTTGAGCTGTAATTAGGAGGCATTAGTTACATTGGTTTCCCTTTTAATAGGGCACAACTCTTCATGCTGGTGTTAAAAAAACCTCACCCTGATGTGTTTTTTGACTCTGAGTGCCCAGAGGTGCATGGCCAGCCAGGGGAGGCATGCCAGGGCAAGCTCACTGACTCAAAGGAAAGGACTTGCAAAACACCCTGGGAACACAAGAAGGGAAAATATCTAGGTAGGAAGCTATAGTATTAGTTTGGTTGGAAAGAGAGATGTTTTCAAGCTGTTCATGTAAACTGTTCCTTCTTTTTGTTTGGT
>JANVCC010000070.1:7085110-7137424 GCA_025345505.1 Todiramphus chloris collaris | reverse complement strand
TTTTTTTTTTTTTTTTTTGTTTGTTTTTTTCTTTTAACACCTTCTATGACTTTTGAAAAGCATTTCTTTGACATTATGTTATTTTCCTCCATGTTTCAATAAATATTGGGTTTGAGGAGGTTACTGGTGTTTTGATAATTTGTCAACAATATCCCCAAAGGATTTGTGAATGCCATAGAGAAGATCTGAGGGTTAACAGTTTCCTTAACGTCCAGGTCTCAGTTATTCTTTATTCACTGGTATACACACAAGAGGCATATTATATCTGTCTGACTATATGCTGATGGGAGATGCAGATAGATGCAGGGTTTCATCCTGGTTTCCCAAGCTGGCTGACTGAGGTCAGATCCATGGTCCTGTGCTGGAGTTAATGAGGCCCTGTGACAGCACTGATGTCACCACCACTGCAATGTCCTATCTCTATATAATATACCTCTATATTTATCAGGAGTTCAATATAAAGAAAGATTTAAATGTATTTTTTTTTCTGGCAATTCAAAACTGTATTTTGTTACAGCATGCAAGATGCTTATTTAAACAGTAACTGCAACAAACCTTCCAGGATCAGCACCTTTGGTTAGTATTTGTGGGCAAACTGTGGTGATAACAGTAGAACCTGAATGCATGTTCGTTGGCTTTTCTCACCATTGCCTCACTGGCAGTGCAATGAATCAGCACTTTTGTTCATGAATGTACTGTTCTCCAAGTTGGATTTTCAGCTCCCTCTCTGTACATCTGTCGACTGGATACAAGTATATGTTCTAGTGCCCTTTCATATGTTCTTGGCACAGATGCATTTTGTTGGCATGAGCATTAGGCTGAGTTTGTTGGCATTCTAGGAAGTGAATCTGATTTAAAATGCAAACAGAAGAACAAATAAAACAAACACATACACTAGGAAAGTGTTCCCACAGTGGAAGCTGTGCATGGCTCACAGCTGACATGCACAGGCTTAGCCTTCCTGCCCTCTGTCTCCCAGGTTTACTCATCCCATCAGGAGAGAATATGGAATTTCAAGTGAGTAGCATTTCGCTGCTTAGATGACAGATGCTTTCTGTCTTGAGGAATTCTGGCTGATGAGGAGCTGAAGGATGTCTCTTCTGCACTTCCCCCAGTATGTCCAAGGACATACACAGCCCAGAGAAAGCCAGTAGTCAAAAAGAGCGGTCCAAAGTCTAAGGTAAATATATTTTCCCTAGATGACCCACTAAACTGATTTTCTCCTGCACTTATTTTTTTAAAGAAATAATTGAATATATAGAACTGAAAAAAAAATGGATGTCCTTAAATGCAAACAATTGTCCACCTCAAAACCTTTCAGAATACGTTTCTTTCCTACTACTGAAATTTATTTTTCTGTGTGGGAAAACTTTGACATTCTGTTTGAGATATTTGCCTTGATGATGTGGGTTTAGCAGGATTGCCTGAGTCCCATACTTCACCATGAGAATGATAGCATGCTGAAATGACTAATACAGCTAGCACAGGATTTCATGAAATTACATGTCAGACTGGTACTATTAAACATATAGGAGATGCTCTAGGGTACTGTTGTATTGCAAACCAGTAATGACAGTAGCTCAAGTACAACTGTAGATGGGATCTTGAGTAAGAGCACCTTGAGGAGAACAAAGTTTTTTATGTTAAAAAAAAACAACCAACAAACAAGTTCTGCCACACAAAAGGACAATAGGTCATGTTGAATTGTGAGAGTATATATTAGGTGAGAGAAAAACCCACAGTATGTAGGCCATGATATTCTGAAATATCAGTCTTTTCTGAAATTACTAAGTCCATAGGTCACCTTAACAGAGGTCAGATAGTCAAACTTGAAACACTTATATTCACACTCTTATTTTTTATTTGGTATCATGATGCTCAAGTAGTAATATAGGGATGGATTTTAGAGGAAAGTGGCTTTGTGACAACATTTTAATATAGAAAAGAATAGTAAATGCCCAAAGAACTTGTAATTAAAAGTTTTATCACTTCTCAATATTCCTACCCTTATAAGGTGTGGTTTTTTCAGTCTTGATTACAGTAAAGAAAGTATAGTGACACTATTCATGGCAAAGTAAAGAAAACTGCCTGTGAGAAAAGTTAAAAACCCCAAAATACAATATTTGGAACCTGATTTGGGCCTCTAATTTTTTCCTATTGGCTTAAATTAATTTTAATTTTAAGTTCTTTTTATTATTTTATTAAAATCAGAACACACATAGAATAAAGTTTGCTGCCTGCTCTAGTTCAGAAAAAAATGAAAGCACAGCCTGTACTGAATGATAGAGCTGTGCTTTAATGTCCAGCCATGTGGTTTCTCCATGGAAAACTAATGAGTTAAAGATGAAATTCCTCTTCTAGTTTGCATATATCTTCTTGCAAGGATTCTGCTGAGCAGAAGTATAATTGGAGACTTTATACAATTGAGTCTTGTACTTTTTAATCCTAACATCATAAGCTACAAAACATCTTTCTTCCCACAAAAATGTGATGTTTTCAGTCCTAGACATGCTCAGTTATGGACATTTTTGAAAAAAAGTAAACATTCTCAAAAATACCAGGTCCATTCCCCTGAATTTTATTTAATACCATCTGGAAATAGAGCAGGCTAAAAAACAGAGAAGGAAAAAGATGCAAAACTAATGTCTCAAAGCTCAAAGAGTTGTTCTGAGTTTCTGTATTAGGGGCTTATTCAGTTCTTACTGAATCCAAAGAAAAACAGAAGCAGAAAACAGAGAGGTTTCCATTAAATGTTTGTCATGCTGTTTTCACTTACCAAACTTCATTCTGAGTTCACAGGAGTGGGTCAAAACAGTCTTCCACATAAACTGTGTCTGAAATTGTATAAACTCTAATCAGAGATATGCTAAAGATGGACAGAGACATTGGACTCATATTCAAGTATATAAATGTGTTTTAAAATCCATTAGATGATACAGTGGCTTTATAACACACATGATGACTAAAAAAGTGTTGAAAACTTTTAAACTATGACCTTCTATTACCCTATTTTGATTCAGTTTAACCAAGGGGACAGGGAAAATTTCCATTCTCAAAATATTTCAACACAGGAAATGTAGAAATGTGTTTCTGGAACTTTTGAACCATTTCAGTATCAGTAGATTTTTTTTTTGCTGTAATTATTTAAACGTACAAAATAAAGTCAGAATCTTTGGGTTTAGGTCAGAAATCTTCAGGGAAGGGACATTTTGATTGCAGTTGGACAGCACATTACACTGTGACTCTTAGTTTCTGGCATGAACTCAAGTGCTCCTGAAATACAAATAATAAAGATGGTTTCCCACTGAGTCTGGGAGACTTGGTCATATATAGATACCACGGAAGAGATAGTTCTTGCTAAAAGCTTGGCACTTGCACAATCAGAATAAACCAAGTCTGGAAAAAGGAAAGAACGTTGCAATTATCAAACTCTCTGAGCAAAGAATAAAAAAATTAAGCTGGTATTTTCCCCTTCCCTTTTGACTGAGAAAAGGCATCCAATGATCTTCTCCTTCCGTAGAAAAGTGATCAGCAATATACAACTAGTTACTTATGTTTCTGTATGTAGCAGTCTATAGTATCTTATGTTTCAACAGCTTTTTTTTACAAGGTTGTAAAGAAAAGGATGCCACCTTGATAAGCTGTGACACACCACTAGCTTCCATTAGGCTGATCCTTTCAGCTCTTGCAGACAGGTAGAGTTTATAAGTTATTCTTCCACCCCTACAACTCATGTAAATCCAAAATCTGCCCCAAAGGTTAGGAAGGCTTGTTTGCTTTGAATTTTTAAATTAATTTATACACTATTGTCATCTCATATAACTCCTAGTGAAGACATTCTTTTGCCAGGATAAGAATGCTTTTTTCTTTCTTGCGTATATTTTTTGGAATGCACATTTCATCCCCAGGAATTGCCTTGTTGTCGTAATGATAATATAGTTACCCATATCTAATCATATTTGTCAAATATTCTGATATAGAGAAACCCTCTATGGAGAACATCTTTTGACATAGTTGAATTATACCAAGGATTATCAAGATTCCAGCAAGAGTAGTGCAATCTATGAAACAATTGCAACAGGCAACAAAATATAAATACACATTTTGTGTTTAAAATGGGGACAATGAGAGAGTGTACATTACAGCGACTTTAGCTGGGGGGAGCTGTTGTAGGCCAACAGGAAGGTAACTGAGATGTAGGGCTATTCAGGTTTAAAATGCTTACATGAAACACAAAAAAACTGGGTTATTGATGTGTCATAACATTCCTGTGTGACCTTAGCAATCCACAGGCCCAGTTTTTCAAAGTATGTGAGGCAGATAACTCCTAATTTTCATATATAATTAGTTATAAAACTAATATAGTGTGTGGCTACTGCTATATGCTTAATTATCTTCATTCATGACTGCTTTTCAAATATGAGTTTCAAGTGTTAGCATTAAATACACCTTAATTTTAAGTCGCAATCCTGCAAATATTTATTAGTGCTTGCTGTCATGACTAAGTCATTGCCTAGAAGAAAATATTAGCTACAGTGGAATTACTCATGATATTGAGTGCTATCATAGAAGGAAGTGTTTTCAGAGTTTTCACTTTAGTTACATACACATATAGGTCATTGTACACATATTTATATATGTGTACACACACATACATACATATTCCCATAAAATTAATTTATAGCAACATTTTTTCTCTGTATATTCCTTGTTGTCTTTCTCTAAGTTTGTGGGTTTTTCTACTAATGCAGCTTCCTAATTCTCACTTTCTTTGAGGTGCAACTAGCAAATGAAAATGCCTTGTGTTCTCTTATCATAAGTTTGAATTAATGAAGAACAGTAAGTAGTTCAAGTCTTATGTTTTTGGGACTAGCTGAGTATAAGTACAGCAGCTCATTGCTTTTTCTTCTTCTTCTCTTTTTTTTTTTTTTTTTTTTTAAAGTCTGCATTTTTAAATTCAGCAATGCCATTTTCCAAAGCTGAAATGCAACCCGGAGGCCAGTTCAGACACGGTGTGATGCAGGCCAGTTGAATTGGCTGGTGGTTCTACTGTGGATGAGTTAAAGAAGGAATCACCCGAAGCAATGGTAGCTCTCAGAAGGGGGCCTGCCCTTCAACAGTTTCAAGTCTTTGAAGAGAGATTTCCTTTGAGCAATGTGAAGTCTTTGTGGTGATGGGAAACATACATTTATAATTACAGAAGAACACAGTGTACAGTAGGAATAGTATAAAAGCATGCGATTTACAGTGTCTAAGGAGCAGCTTTGATGTAGAGGGCCCCACTGACCTAGTTTGCTGCTAAAAGCCCTAGAAACATAAGGCTGACTGACTACAGTTGTAGGGATGTAGTCTGTGAACAACATCCTTCTGCCTCCGCCACCACCACCATTCACACTAAATGAATATTCTGTTGCAATACTGGCTACATAGAAATAGTATCTTGAATACAAACTATCAGTGCTTAAAAACATTAATAAAGTTTGCTATGCTTCTCTGTGGAAAATGTGCTTAAAAAGAAGCATTGTGAATCAGCATGCAGGCTGGGGAAGAGATTTATCTGGGAAGATTATTTACAGAAAATTGTTGAAAACTTTGAGACAGGACATCTACCCTTTGGGAGGGAAAGGGAGTTAAAAAAAAAAAAAAACAAAAAAAACCCAACCCAGATGCTAATCTCCGTTAACAAGGGACAGAATGTAAAACTCAAGAAGTGATACTGATTCAAAATGGTTATGCTATCAGGGTGCGTAAGAAAGACTGACAGCAGCCAACACACCATAGGAAGAGTATATCACTGCTGCAAACAAATCTGATATGAGATCCAAGACTAGATATTCCCCTCCATAGGAAGAATAGGATTGGTAAAAGAGAACTGAAGGAAACACAGGTTACCATGATCCCAATCATCCCTAAGACAGCCACGTGAAGAGGGCAGTACCAGGGCTTCAGCAGCATTCACCAAATGTCCACGAGAAGAGCAATTCATGGCTCACTTAACACAAGTGGGAGAAAATCTGGGAAATTGCACAATTGAGAAAAAGAGAAGAGTTTCACAGTAGTCCTTGAAGTACTTTATAAGTGAAAAATAAAATATTCTTTATCCTATGGATACAGGCTCAGATTTTTAGTGAATCCACCTCAGTTTTGGTGCTAGTAGATTTGGATGGCTACATTCAGACCATTTCATGATTACTCTTCTTGAGCTTCAGAAGCAAATTTGAATGCTAAGTTGAGCTGAATTGGGTATCTAGGGGTTTGGTTGGTGACCACATCTAAATAATGTTATGCTGAGGTAGCACTGTCTGCCTTATAATCACTTTGCCTGTGGGAGAGGGCCAATCTGAGGGAGGTCACTGAAATTAAAATGGAGAACTTAATTACATAAAAATAATATGGGTGTGTTGGGTGCTTTGATGGACAAGGATGATGTAGGAAAAGAAAAATATAAAAGTTCAGCAAGAGCTATTTATAAATCCTACTTAGTGGGAGTAATAGACACCAAAGGATAAATCAGTGACTATACAGCAATGTTTGTGCCAGCACAGATACAAATTTTTAAAGTTCAACTGAGCCCTAGTAAACAAAAGACACTCAGTAAGGGACAGGATAGATCCTGTGGATCTTGTTATGCAGTTGTGGGAAAAGTCTCCTGTATTCACATCCGACTCACCAGTGACTGACCTGATCCTAAAGCAGAACACACCTCAGACTTTTCTAGGTTTGCAGACAACATCCACACATCACAGTGCACCAACCACCCTCCGCGGCTTCACTGCACATTATGCCTGCTCCACCACTATAAATAAGTCTTCAGCAATAAAATAAATAGTCAAATCAACTTTTCCAGGATAAGCTAATTGGTATTTCAAATGTGGCTGCCTCTTATCTTGTAGCTTAACATACTTTAAATTTGAGTCTGTTTCAGGATGAAAAGTTACTCCCCAGATATCATGTTCAATGCATGATCATTAACCAGCTGACTTGACCATGCTCTTTCTGACTGTTGTCCTCAGACCTGTCCATGCCTCTCTTTACCTTCAACCGAGTCTGAAGGAATCCTTCTCCTGTTGTCACATCATCACCATCATTTTTTCTATCAAACATTTGCCATTCATTCCTAGCTAACAGTGAAATGTTAGCAGTTGGTATTTGTCTTGCCTAGGCTAGAGAGCATCCTTAACCCTTTCATTATTAGCAAATGATACAATCTAAAATTGTAGAGACTAAAGTAACTCTAGTGCATATAAAAATAGACAAAACCACATTTTTCTGTCTGTCTTATTTTACACCTTTAAAAGACTCAGTCGAGCAGGATTGGTTTAACTCAGAGTACATGGAAGGCTGAGCTCTACTTCTGGACCAGTATATAAACAAAGGGTGGTTTTAGAAGCCATCCACATTCAGTGAAATTTCATGTTATGGTTCTTATTTTTAACCACACAAGACTTTTCCTTTCACAAGCAGTTCACAGAACTAAAGGCTGCAGTTCTTGTGAGCTTTTGACAGATATTGACGTAGGATGCTTTTGGATTCTTACTGTCCTTTTTAAAGTCTTGTCTTGGTTAGTATACTATTAAGCACATCTATATCTCTAGGGAACAGCCACTACCTGTGTCAGTGGTATTGGGCTGGAACAAAATGGTTATAATTATGGACAGAGATAAAAGATCCACAAACAGGTCTCTGTGGCTTTATTGCAGTTGCCATAATCAAGGTTAAAACTCACCTCTGTTCAGATGCAAGTTTTGAAACAAGCTTTGCTCATGCCCATGAAGCATATAACCTCTCTACTTTGGCGGCAATACCACATAGCTGATACCAAACTGACAGGTCACCCAAGGGGGGGCCCTCACAAAAAGACCCAGGTGTTGCACATTGACTGCATAGGTACAGTCTTGCTGTACATGCAGCATGAAGCTACATATACCTAGCAGCAGATGCTAACATCTAAGGCCATAGATGCTGACATTCTGGAGCTGAGTCAGAAATTACACTTCATTTTATCCTATGGCTTGAGCAGTATGGACTGGATTCTCAGTGAAACAATGAGACAATGCAGTGTATAGTTGATTCACAGTCTTTCCCCTTGCCCAGACAAAATACCTCATACTAGCATACATGGATCTGTCTTTGGCCACTCACTTGAGATCTAACACATTAGTCTCCAGAAACAAGCTTATAATATTAGTATTCACATCTGTCTTTGGAAGGTTCTGATTTTAAGCATGCATAATTACTTAGTAAGTCTGTTTCTCCGCAAACATAAAAGTGCATGTTGCAGGAAACCATCAAACCAATTAAGAGAGACACAACATGGCTTGCATGCTGACTCAGCACCAGGGAGAGTTGGAGGTGTGTGAATTGCTCAGATATAGGTGTGAAGAGCATAATAAGACTGAGTAAAGAAGAGTCTAGCCTCTATAATAAAAGCTGACCAATGCATGACACAAAGACAATTTCAAGGAAACACTCATTTAACATTCAGTAATTCTATTGAGAAATGGCATATCTGTCCATCTGCTCATACATTTTAAACTGAATATTATGAAAGAGAAACTACTCTAAGGCCCACAGTGAATTGTTATTTTATACTAAACATTTTATCTTTATCATTTTATACAATATTTTTAGCAATGTTAAGTACTGATCTGTATCACTAGACACCAGAAATTCTCAAAGTGTGACTATATACAATACTAGCCAATTATGGCACACCTTATGAGGCAGTATTACTTTCTCCATTTTATGTCTGAGAAAGCTGAGGTGCAAAAAGATCTCTAAAATCTTGAAATAATTTTTCTGTAATACAGGATAAGTGGGTCATAAATTTAAGTCATTGAAAAGATGTTTGAGGAACACTATTTATATTGTGCTGGTTTTGGCTGAAATAGAGTTAATTTTCTTCATAGTAGCTAGTATGTGGCTATGTTTTGGATTTGTGATGAAAATGGTGTGTTGATAATTCAGGGATGTTTTCGTTATTGCTGAGCAGCTCTTACACAGCATCAAGGCCTTTTCTGCTTCTCGCACCACCAGTGAGTAGGCTGGGGGTGGACAGGAAGTTGGGAGGGGACACAGCTGGGACAGCTGACCCAAAGTGACCAAAAGGATATTCCATAATATATGGAATCATGCTCAGTGTACAAAGCTGGGGGAAGACGAAGGAAGGGGGGATTGTTTGGAGTGATGGCGTTTGTCTTCCCAAGTAACTGGTACCCAAGATGGAGCCCTGCTTTCCTGGAGATGCCTGAACACCTGCCTGTCGATGGGAAGTAGTGAATGAACTACTTGTTTTGCTTTGCTTGTGCATGTGGTTTTTGTTTTGCCTATTAAACTGTCTTTATCTCAGCCCATGAGTTTTCTGACTTTTACCCTTCCAACTCCCTGCCTCATCCCACTGAGGTGGAGTGAGCGAGCAGCTGTGTGGTGCTTAGTTGCTGGCTGGGGTTAAACCACAACATGTATACACATATATATACACACATACATACAAATGCATACACAAGTTATTATTCACAGCTTTAAAAAAATGAAGTAAAAGCTCAGCTGGACTAAGATTTTTAAGTTGTTCAGCAGTATCAGGTGTCTCAGCCAAACATGACTAGTTTGAAGTCTCAAGCTGGTTGCTCTTCAAAAAAGAAACTCTTAAAATGCCTCAAGCTGCATAGACAAAATAATGATACACTCAAATATTTTGAAAAGATGGGCTTAAAAATAGCCATTGTATAAATCAACCTAATGCTTCTTAGAGGTCCACTCTATTGATAATTTCTGTCTCCATCTGCCTCCCTGCCTTATTAGTATAGGATACTCTTTGCCTCCTTTTGGTTTTATATCCCCCCTTAATAGTTGGCTAGGCACCACCAGGAATAACACCACACTGCACAGCTCCATGTAAAGTAGTTACTGAAACATCTTCAAGGCATAATACAGTGCAAAGATAGTAGCCAGCATCCTATAACAATTAAGGTGTGCACAGCTCTGAGCCTCATTTAGCCTTAGCACACTGCCTTAAGTGGATGGAGTATATTGTTGTTGGGTCTAGAGCTAAAGCACTAAGAGCTAACTTGTATGTCTGCTCAACTTAGTATGGTGCAAATGTAGCCTGTGTAGTTCTGTGGCGCTGCTTGAGGCTATTAATTGCTTTTCTTTGGACATTGATTGTATCATCTAGGACTGCAACCCTCTCAAACCACCGCCAAAGCAATGCGTATAGGAGACTGTCCCATTCACAATAATAAAGTGTTTCTTCTCAAGAATTTGCTTTTTATAAAGTGAGGAGGCAGGAGACCCACTTCACTGTAATTTTCTCTTTCTATATCTTTTCTCTTGGGGCTTTACATAAGATTTTATGGAAGCATTTTAATTTTATTAGGATATTTTTCTGAGCTACCCTTAAGTAACTCTTTTGAGCTCATTCATGTGCTCTGTGGTAGGGTGTTCTGTTGCAATTACAGACATACAGCAAACCAGTGAAGAGCTGAAAATAGAATGTACAAGTCTTTTTTCTCACTACAGAAGGGAGGCAACTGTCTGTGTCATTGCTCCATGGAGTCAGAAGAATTGCTGTGGTTCCCCCGGCAAGCCAGGGCAAGGGCTTACAATGCTATTGTGATAATGTCTGGAGGCCTCGAGTAAAATCAAACCCTCATTTTGTTTGTTATTGAACAGCTTCAACTCTGAAGATTTTTTAAATCAAGTCCTGAATCCTGCACTCACAGAAGTACTGCTTTTTACTGAAGTAAATTTTTCTCCAAACAGGAAAAAAAAAAAATTCTTCTCCTATATATTACTTCTATTATTTGGGGATAAAACACTAAGGCACAAAAGGACTGGATAATTCACCCACATCATGTATACCTTTTATTGAAACCAAATCTTTTATGTTCTAGTTTAGTGATGATCTACAAAACTATCCTTTTCCTCACCTACAGATTTTGTCATTGTTCAAACCTGTTTTGTAAGCAGGTTGCTTGCTAGCCAGAGTAATCACTGGAGTTGCCCTGTGCTCTCATTTTAGAAGTGCCTTGGGCACACAAAAGCTTGTAACACATTTCTACAATCTGCAGGTGTCCATCCAGCCACCAGTACAACCATTCTTCCATTCTTGTTAATATATTTCTTAAGTTCTTAAGAACTCAGTCAATGATAACATCATAACCATCCACTCATACACACTTCCTTACTTTCCATTATCTACTCATATTTTACTGCATTATTGTCCCACTACATTATTTTTTTCTCAGTTGTTTCCAAATCAGCCTTACAAAACCAGACTCTCAACATTGACATTCAAACTATTTGTTCCTATGCCTCTGAGTATGTATCTTGCCCCTTCCGTACACACCTCTGGAGACTGTTGCTGGTAGCAGCCAGTTACACTGACTGGCATCAGGGGTGAGCATCTACAAACAGCTGTTTAGCTGAAATTAAGTCTTATCCAAGATGGGGCAGTGTTACCAACCTACTGTTTCTGCAACACACAGGTACCAAAATCCAGCGCTATACAGGTGGCTTCTGTTGTTGGCAGATTAATACCTTTGTCAATAAACGTTTGCAAGCATCTCTTTCCATGCTTTAGCTATTGGCAATTACCTCTCCAAAAAAAGCTCTGTAAAGCTCTGCAAGCATGTCCTTCCACATATTAGCTGATAAACAAGGGTGATGTGCACAGAACTGACTCTCTGGCTGGTTTTATCCTGTCTTTGGTAGCAGTGGCTCAGTTGAGCCTTATTTTCTGAGCACAGTGATTTAAACTAGTTGCTGCTGTACTATAGGCCTTAGTTTCTGATTCATGCCCCAAATATAAGGACAGAAAGAGCTACGGAACTGTTTGGCTCTTTCCTTCCTTGATTATCTCTCTCTGTAGAGGCACATCACCAAAAGCAGGAAGACTCTTCCAGGTCATTTGTGCCCTCTGTAAATTACACAGGGTCCTTAACCTCAGAAACATGTACCTCTGTTGTGGTTTAACCCCAGCCAGCTACTAAGCACCACACAGCTGCTCGCTCACTGCACCCTAGTGCGATAAGAGAGAGATCAGAAGAGTAAAAGTGAGGAAACTCATGGACTGAGATAAAGACAGTTTAATAGGCAAAACAAAAACCACATGCACAAGCAAAGCAAAACAAGTAGTTCATTCACTTCCTTCCATCAACAGGCAGGTGTTCAGGCATCGCCAGGAGAGCAGGGCTCCATCTTGGGTACCAGTTACTTGGGAAGACAAACGCCATCACTCCAAACATCCTCCCATTCCTCATCTTCCTCAAGCTTTATGTGCTGAACAGATGCCTATTTAACATTCTCATCTCTAGACCAAACTCCTCATATACACTGTCCTTGTGTGTCTACAGTTCCTCATATACAATATGTTCAGTCCCCTTAACCATCTTGCTGACTCTTTACTGGACTTTGTCCAATTTGTCCAATATTTCAAATAGGGTCTCACAAGTGCTAAAAAGAGAGGACTAAGAAATTGCTTCAACCTGCTGGCTACACCGCTGTGATACAGCCCAGTGTACTGTTGAACTTCATCCATACCATACCATAGAAGCTGGCTCACATGCAATTCTTTTTCAACAGGTCCTTTCCTGCCAAGGTGCTTTGTGGTTGGGTAGCCCCCCACAGTCTGTAATGCTGCATGGGATTACGCCTTCCTGTGTGCAGCACTTGGAATTTACATTTGCACATTACCAAGAGTTTCCTTAGAAATAAGATAGCTTCTTTCCAGCAGCCACATTTTGTGGTAGACATTGAGGGTAATCAACAATGTGTAAAGCATAACGACACATCCTTGCCCTTTGGAGGAATAGGAGATGCCTGATTTAAGACAGGTACTGAAGAAGTTCATTCTAGGAATATATATAGGACAGGTACTTGAGCCAATCCCACACTCTCACACAAAGCTATTTGCATTCAGTCAGATTTGTCCAAGTTGCAAAAGAACACATAAGAGAGTTGAGACTCAACAGAAGCTTGAATTGATGTGACAATATAGAAAGTAGGCTTAAAAACCCTAGAGAGCTGCTGTTGCCTCTCAGTCACCAAGGTAATCAGCAGTAACTTCTCAATGACTTCTTTGCTTCTCTGAGATTCTCAGCAGTGTTCCAGACATGCATTCCAGCAGCACACACCAGATGTGGCCTTTTACTTGAGTAATAAAAAAATTATATTGCAGGCCTCTTGTTCAAGCCCAGTGAAGATGCAACCTAGTTTTTATAAGCTTTGCTGTTTCTATTCCCAGTAAGTCATACATTTATCAGAAAACCACTTGGTGCTATGACTGGGTAAAAGTATTTCCCTGATTTAGGTTTTGGCATTGTGGTTCTTGAATGCTGATGAGTAACCTATATATTCACTGTATATTCATTGTGATTCAGAAAAAGCATGTTTTAAAGTGTAATATTAATTACAATATCTTTTAAAAGCTTCCTTCCAGAGCTCCCAAAATTCACAGAAATGAGAAATAATTATCCACACTGATCAGTTCTCAAAATTTTGGTACACTTACTGCTCTCTAATCATTATTACAGCTAACGGGTTTCTAGGGATTCTGACATTGTAGGTCTCTGTTAACAAGAACAAAAACTGAGAGTTTCTTTTTTTTCCCCCACTCTTGAGCATCCCCATGCTCTCTGTCTTAGAGCTAGTATTCACCGATAAAGAAGGTGATAGAAAACAAACACAACTAATCTGCCCAGGTCAGCTCTGACTTTTGTGAGTTTGACTTGTGATAAAACCTGAAACTGTGTCCTCCTGTGGTTACAAAAACACAAGAAGTAAATAAAAATAAATAATAAAAATCAATAATAAAAAAGCATGTGATTCTGGAATCCCAGCATACCTTAGAATATGCTGTTAAGAATTTGTTTAGCAAAGTCAATGAAAATTTGATTTTGTTAATGCTTGCTCTTAAATTATGCTTCAACTACCAATATTAAGTTCAAGTATTAGAAAACCCATGTTTCTTGTGCTGTTATTGAAAATTAGGACACCCACTAACCTCTGTATTCAATACCCAGTAAGCTATGACTGTGTTACAGAATTGTCATTTACAATCCCACTTTGTCCATAACTATACTTTAATCTTACCACTATTCTGTTGCACAATATTTATCCTTTTATAGCTTGGAGCATGCAGATTATCTACATGTGATCTTTTCAGATGGCTAACATCACTGACATGGTTCTCATAGGCTCTAAAATTGAGGAATAATTGTACTTTCTGAATATATATTGCATGTTTACATATGCAAGCAGGCCTAAATCATTCCTCATTGACAGACTTACCTAAAGAGGTGTTGTAGTATTCCTAGTCACTGAAGGTCAATAGTTTTTCTAGTCACTGTGAGCTCATTGTAGTATTGGATTCTTAGATGGTAAATCCTACAAAAAAAAAAAAAAGAGATTAACTCTCTAATACGTACACTCAGAATTATACAAAAGTGATGCAAAACCAACATTTGTATTTAAAGATAGGTACTCAAGGCTTTGGTTATGATGCAAATTTTTTAAAGCATTACATGAATTTTTTACAGTTTGATCTCATTTATATATACGTGTATGTCTTTAGTAGTAGCCTAACACAACTTGAAATGTTCTTGGAACATTGTTGCACAAAGAATGTATTTCCTTCTGATAAAGGGCTTTTTATTGTTCTATGTTCATGTAGAAAAGGATCCAAATGAAGTAATTGGACTTGACACAATGGAAAAATTTGTAAGCAGAACAGGTGAAAACATAACAGGCAACAATTAAAAGATAATTATCTGCAGCCATCAACTGGTCACCAGCTGTTCTGAACCATATAAAGAAGCATACACTACAAGGGAACATAAGCCATGGGGGGAAATGTTAGTAAAGACTACAAAACTGAAAGGAGATACTCAGTTGATTCAGTTCTCCTAATCCAAGTCTTATCCTAGAAGTCCTCCTGTGAGTAGTTGTATTCTGCAGGTTCTCACATCAGGACATAGAGATGATTCTTCTCCTGATTATACTAGATTTTAATCACTGTGAGCTGCTAAGTTTAGAAATGTTTATTTCTGTTTTACTCCACTCACAGCTTTGGTGGAATTCCTCACATTAACAAGCTGCTAATCTTAGACTTCCTTGTTGTGCCCATGTTTCTGCTCAGCTGAGGAACAGAACCAGCAAACTGGTGAGGGTGTGAGTGGGGTCTGAAGGGGACATTTTGTTCATTTGTTTTTTTCACACTGGAATTAGAACGAAAACAAAGTGAGTTTTGAAGTGCCTTCTCAGTTCCCTCCTTTTGACTGGTTGCCTTTTGTCCAACATTAATTAATGTAATTGCTACAATTTTATAGTCCAGTGGAGATTAACTAATGATACTGGAGCTGAGTGTTCTGTTTCTGCAATAAATCAAGAAAGCAGTTCATATAATACAGCCTTCTACTTCTTCCCACCACATCAAATTAGATAAATACTTCTTTTTCACAACTTAGGGTGTGATAGTTAAATTGCTTCCCCACGACTTCATGGGAAGGTCTAATACAATACTTACTTCTGCCTGAGGGGAGTTCAAATCCAACACATTAGCCATTTGAGAGAGTACCCGGTCCTGGGAGGAACAATCTCTGCAGCTTCCATTGAATCTGTTCCTCAGTGTAGAAACCAGCACATGATTTATGTTGTCAGAAAAACAGAAGAGAAAAAGGAACATAAGTAAGTAGCTAGGAAAACTTCTGAGAATATAGCTGACCTCTTCCAGAAGTAGCTTTATTAAGTAGGTTTTGGCTGAAAAGAAACAAACTAAGAAACTATCCCATCAATGGAGACCAGCTAAGATTCAAATGATTAGAAGAAGCATAACCTGTGTTCCCAGAAGTAGCTTCCAAGATAAACCTCTGAAGGAGATGGGGACCTGCTATGTGAGAAATCAAGTGATCCCACCAGAAGACCACCATCACTTGAGATGACTAATGATTTGTCACAGCAACACATGGGAAGAGGAACTGCTGGTGCTGCTGCCTGACCTCCTGTGTGAAAAGCTCAGAACTGACCAATCCACTATTATTCTTAGTTTCCTAAATCAAAGCAAAGAAAGAAAGGTGTAAACTAGAGAAGTGTGTTTTGTAAATTACAGTTGGCACACACGCCCTGCCTGGTCATTGCCATTTAAGATGGTAATTCAAGGTGAAAAAGTTAGAAAATCTGTAAAAAAATTATCAGATGTCTAGAAAAACAGGATCTGATCATATATATTTACCTTCTGAAGTCCATAGATGTGTCTGTAGTGATATGATGATGGTCTACAGCTTCACTTCTAAACAAAGCCTGGGGTATTCTTACCTTTTTCCTGCTTTCTTAAAGAATAATGGAAATGGAGGGAGGACCATATGAGACTGTATTGGGCCTGTCTGAGATGGAGTTAATTTTCCCCATAACATCCCTCCCAGTGCTGTGCTTTGCACTGGGAGCTGGAAAGGTGCTAGTAACACCCCCGTGCTGTGGCTGCTGCTGGGCAGGGCTCACCCAGCACCAAGGAGGTTTTTCACCATTCCCTCTGCAGTGGGGTGGGATGAGGTGGGCAAGGTCTTGGGAGGGGACACGACTGGGATAGCTGACCCAAACCGATCAAAGGGATATTCCACACCATATGACATCAGCTGAACTATAAAGGCTAGGAGAAACCTGGAGGGGGGGGGGGGGGGGAGCATCGCTTGTCCTCCAAAGCAACTGCTACTCATTTGGAGCCCTGCTTCCCAAAAAGGGGCCAGACAGAGCCTGCTGATGGGAAGTAAGAGAATAAATCTTTGTTTACTTTTGATTCCATGCACAGCCTTGCTTTGCTTCTTCATTAAACTGCTTTTGTCTTAACCCACAAGTTTCATCTTATTTCCTTCCCCCTGGTCCAGCTGAGAGGAGGAGGGGGGGAGTGATAGAGTGGCTGGGTGGGCACCTGGTGTCCAGACAAGGTCAAACTACCACAGAGACTAAACTTAAGAAGCCAGAGAGTTGGAAATTGTTTATTCAAAATCAAATTTCAATACATTTTCAAGAAAATTAACCTGACTATTCTTTAAATATAAAGATTATAGAGAAAAAATGACCTTCTTAACACAAGGCGGACCTTATCACAAGACTCCAACATTTTTTATGTACCCAAATTTTCAAGATTGCAAGTAGACATGGTTTGCACACAACACATTCAGGCAAGAAGATGTCACACACAGTTCTGTATTTGAATTCTTTGTGTTGCACAATAAACTATTTTTTCAAGGCACAAGAGGTTAAATTGACTGGCATATTACTGGGTAGAGTTGAGAGTATGTAAATATTTCACCCAAAGGCAAATCCTGAGCCTGACTTCCAGCCAAGAGCATCTCTGAAGTGAGGCATGCCTAGAGACGTAATGTTTACCATTCTTTTTCAAGTCAAAAAGCTTGTGATTTTGTAGAGGGAAAAACAAGACTTGCCATGTATTTTATTTTATTTTTTATAAGCTGGCACCTTATTGCAGGCAAGAAAAATCCTCTTCCTTGTGCTAGATACTAACCTTTAGGTCAAGGTTAAACCCGTTAGAGTGGTATCTACAGAAATCTGTAGAGAAACATCTGAACTCAGCAGGCTGAGGTGTTTCATGATAGCCACTTAAGGAGTAGTGAAGATGAGGAATCAGCCCTTCAGACATGGTGTTCACTGATGTTGGAGTACTTGTCCACTAGGAGTCCATAGCTGTGGTACATTGGCAAGGTGCCCTTTTCTGCCCTTGTCAAATGCTTCTGGTGTTACCCTCATTGATGCCATGGGTTTTAAGCAGAACTGCCCAGGCACTGAGAAACAACCACATTAGTTCTTCCTCAGCCTCAAGTTATGAAAACTCAAATGCCCCACTTTCCCCAGAAGTACTTAAGCTTTTGGCCTATAAAGTGTTTAGGTGAAGAAAAAAAAGGACATCTGAGGCATGTAGAAAATGTTGCATCCCCTGGATAATCCAACTAGATGTGCCATTGGGCAGTTTGGGATCTGTGCTCAATGTGGATTCACCAGACAGAATGGGATCTGTATCCAATGCAGGAGGAACCCATCCACTCCCTATGCCCACCAAAGAGTCGGGGGGATTTCAATCAACAAGAATTCTCCTCAAACACATTTAAATTGTGTTATAATATTAAGAAGTAAATTAATTAAAAATTCAAGACTCCTGATGGGTTGAAAGAGTGTGAAGAAAAGTGAGCACACTTTTTAGTTTTTAATAACTAAAAAAAAAAGGAGAGAAAAGGAGTCACAAGATAAAACTCAGGGAGAACACTGGGCACTCACAGAAGACTCAGACTTTTTTTCCTGTAAGGAAGAACATCCATCACTAGGCTGTAGCATAAGGCATGACTGATAGCTCTCCCTTTCCATCCTAAATTGTTGCCTGCACAAGGTCATTTAGATACTTCTAGGAAAGGTGTCTTCCCATTATCCTGAGTTCATCAGCTTCTTACCTTCAGGAAGAAGGGAGAAATGGATGTTGAACCCTCCTTCAGCTGAATCCAGGTCACCTAATTAAAAATTTCGGTAGAGAGAAAGAATATTTCTCCCTCAGGTCTCCTGCTTCCCTAGCAAAGAATAATATGTAAAGAATAGCATCAGCAACTGCATTTTATGCAGAGTCTAATTCAGCTGGTATGTGTTAGGTATGCCTTGATAACATCTTCCAGATCAAAGCCCTAGGGAACTGGGGCAGGGTGGGGGAATTGAGGAATGCTTGATTTTGGATTTTGGTTTGACTTCAGCAGGAATTAAGTACTGAGCTGTTCAGCTCTCTCAAGGCAGGGATTTGGGGTGTGCATGGGGTACCACTGCTTGAGAAACACAAAAAGTAAAATAATTAGGGATCTTATGTGCTACCTGGGATATGTAACAGAAGGTTTCAAAGCTACAGTTTTGGATGTGTTTAGATTTCTTTAAGCTCTATTTTGTACAGCTACAGTTCACAGTCTTTGCTCTTTTTTCAACTAATATGGATCCATATTAAGAGAGAGTGCACATCTAGGACTGAAAACAGAGGTTAACCTGCAGCCTTTATTCTGCTGGTGATTGTCCTTGAACTTACTAGTTACAAATCCAAAAGAGTATTTATATTTAATATTTTGATGTGTCATGCTGAACTAGATCAAATTGGTTTCACTCAAATTTATTTTTGTCTCATCAAGTAAAATTCACTTAAACGTTATTCTGAAGATAGGCCTTTTGAGAATAGGAATTTGTCTATGAAGGACAACATCCCAAAACATTTTATCAAAAGTTTATTGACCAACTAATTCTTCTAATATTAGTTATGAAAGTTGGTACTAAGGAAATGAGGGTCCTTTCTTTTTATGCTCAAACTAGTCTGTTTTGTAAATTCTGCATAGATACAGACACATTTCCATCTGCTATAGGCTTTTTTGTTTTCACTTACATATGCTCTGAGAAATACTTCGTGTTTTTTAGCACTTGACCTGATCAGATAATTCACAGTGAATAATTTATTTGAACAAATTTAGACTTTCCTGTTTGTTAGTTGTCCATGATCTGGTTTTGATTTCCTTGAATTTATTCATTATTCAAAAGTATTTGTTCAATAACTTCTATGAATAACTTAATGAGCAAAGCTTTATTTGTGGACTGTTTGTGAGCAGTTTCACATGAGCACTAAGAGTTCTTGCAGTTGATCAGTTATTTTAGCTACTGAGAACATATAGCATTTTTATATTTCTTGACTGGGTGAATAAATTGAGGCTGTCTTATATGAATACCTACATTTAAAAATTCAAAATTTGCTTTTCATAACAACTAGTAGTCAGTAATAATGTGCTGCAACTGTGTACATCCCTGAAGTAGATCTTTCATTTCCATACTTTCAAGGCTGCAAATAGGCCATTCCCATCCAAAAGGGATTTAATTTTTTTGCAGGCGGGTCTCAACAAAGATATATTTTTAGGTAGCCAGCCTGCATTTGCTAGATGTCCGATCTTGACTCCATAGTTGAAAGAAGAAAAGCACCAGTAACTATCAGTTGTTTTAAATAAAAGTACTATTGCCATTAGAATATAAGCTACAGCATTAACATGTTTTTAAAAAGTCTTTCTTCTTTTAACATTGATGCCAGATTTGTAATTTAAAATAGAGCCCTAATATTGTGTCTATGAAAAGTTAAGTATTTGATAAAAAAAATCTTGAGTGCTGGCTTCCTTTTGGAAAGTTGGAATAAATTTATATGAAATAAACCACATCTCTTTTGTTACTTATTTATGAATTACAATATCAAAAACTTTAGGCAGATAATGTTAAAAATGGTTGTTCATAGGAAACTTCAGAATTCAGGAAGTCTGATGAAACAAATGGAATAACTTTATGATGGAATTGTTTATATGTATTTTAGAGCTGATTAAGTTAATTATTTTTGTTTCTTTTAGTAAATGTTACAGAGACTTTCTCTGTAATTATCTTAATTAGATGCATTAAATCTTTTTGAAACATTCAGTACAGAAACCTAAACAGAAAAAGCAGAGTTATTTTATGACTTTTAATGCTGTTTAAAGCACAGTAACCATTTTGAATTTTTGTTCATCACAGCACTTGCGTAAGATTGATGAAAATGCATTAAGCAGGATATATTTATCTCCCTTTATATTCTTTTGGAAATGTCATTTATATAGCACCAAACTGCTATGTTTTAGTAAGGCTGCTGCATATTTGACATGTAACTGACAGATGATGTCTAAGCATTATGCAGGGCTATTAAAGATGACATAGAATGCACAAACAGTACATGAGGGAGAAAGCTGGTGAGATTTCAAAGAAAAATTAACATCACTGGGTGAAAGTCACAAGTGGAGCTATTTGAATTAAATAAAGGAGAGAAAATGCATCAGTAGCAAGTTAAAAGCAAAACTATGACATAGTGTATCAGGCCTGCAGTAATAAAATAAAATGGAAAACAAAACAAAAAACCAGTAACTAAGTATGTGTAATGCAGATTAAAATAGACCATTTCATATGCAGATCTGATTTAACCTGAAAGCAATAGATTTTCTTCTGTTTGAACACTTGAGCGGGATTTAAGAGAGAATAATTCAGATTACTCATGTGCAGGAAGAACTTCTAATCTCCTGCTTCTCATTAGATTTCAACAGGTCTTGAACTTCAGTCCACTAGAAATTTCCAATGAAAGTGCAGATCCCTACATAAGAAATCTGAGTCCTTTGGTACTGTGTTACTAGTTTTACTCAAATATATATGTAAGATCTCATAAACATAGCCCACAAACACTTTTCTACCTCCAAGGACTTCATGGACCATGAAGTGGTAACTACCAGTAACTGCTGTGTCTGCAGAAGACACTGATTTTTTTTAAACGGAGGATAATCCCAGCTCTTATTGTAGAGTTTGATCAAATGAGTAGAAAGAATCAGGCATTAAAAGGGCTAGGGAGACGCAAAAAGGGACCAAATGACTGAATATGAGCATAAAATGAAGAAATGCTTATCTAGCTGATAGTTCATATACTTTTATACTTTCCTCACTGACTAGAATAAAAAATAACTGCTTTGGTATATAGTGCTCACTTCTCATGTTCTCACTCAAAATCACTCATACTAGGCTAATTTTATGTTATAGCCAAAAGGATGTGACATAGATCTAGAGGAATCACAGAGCTGAACCACATGAATGCATGTCTCTAGGGTGGAGTGGATGTGACCATCTCTGCCAAGTGGCCCAATGGCTGGACACCACTCTCAGGCATTAACTACCTCATTTATCCACATGTTTGCAGCGCACAGACCACAACCTTCTGGCTATCAATCTCCTACTCTTACTAGACATAGGATAGAGTACCTAGGTGCTTGAGGTTGGCCTGGAGATCTAAACCATCAAACTGATAATCACTGAAGCTCTTTGCTTGACAATATTGAAATCCGATTTGGGGTAACTGGCCTGCTCAAGCAGGGATATGCAGCATGAGTAAAAAAATAACAGAATAGTCCAAGTTGCAAAATAACACTTCAGCTATGGGACAATCTCTTAAACTTTGGAAAAGTGATACATTGCAATGAATTGGAAGGAAAATTTACACCTGAGCACACTTTACTCAACAGATGCTGCTTGGCTGCAACTCATCACCTGCTGGTGTCCTTGACCCTTTCCTCTCAACTCAAGAGCTTTTACTTCTTCAGCAATGGTCAGGGATGGAGAAATGAAAGTTCATTGTTATATTTCCTGTGAAGAATTTGGAACTACTGTTGGGAAATGTAATACTGAGTAATTTTTTTATGTATTGATTTAGTAGTACAGCAGTGCAACAGCCTGTAGGAATTACACACTGAAAGCAGTGGGAATTGTGCAGTGATCTGTTTTTTTTTTTTTAAATTCTAATAAATGTCTCTTTTATATATATATGTAAATGCTTCTTTAAATCCTGGAACATTGATGCCTCATGATAAATGATATGGCTCTTCCCTATTTCATAGGTGCTGTGAGGATAAATGAATGTTGTTGTATGAGAGACTGAAAGTTTAGGTACATATGATCAAAACTATCTAAGCAAAATGATTGATAGATATATAGATAGAGTCTGATTCCTTTCTAACTAGGTCCATTTTACACATATAAATAATGCTGTTGCAAAGGCCATGGGCCTAAACTTCTGTTCTACAAATATCCAGGTCTGCAAACCTGGGATATGGGCTTCTTCACCTTGTGTATGGTGTCCCCCAATGAACATACTGTCAGTCATGTCAGTGTTCTGGTGGCTGCTGTAGACCAGAGGAGGAACAGGTCTACCCTGTGAGTCACAGAGTAGTAACTACTGTGCCTTGGGATTACATTTCATACGTTGTGTGTGTTCTGCACCACTACCTACAAATTTCCCTCTCAGGACTGTATTAATCAATGTATCTAGTGTATTGGTTTTCATCATTAGAGTTAGGTCTTTTCAACCGGTTTGCAAAGAACTCACATTACTTTTGTCCCTCAGAAGTAATGGTTGTGGTTCAGAGTAGAGAGCACTATGAGAGTAGAGAGGATGGTGATAACCACTGTATTGAATCATGTGAACACATACAAAAAAGGAACAAAAAAAGTTAATCTCTCAAGTAGGATTTGTTGATATTTTACTTGGGGTTTGGTTAGAATGTTAGTATAATATGCAGTAATGCTTGTATTATTCCCTTGTGATCTCTTCTGCTTGGTTTTGCATTGATCCTTTTTTTTTTTTTTCTTGCTTTTAGCTTTATATTTCCTCCTCCCTCCCTTCTTGACTTACTCTGCTTTTGTGATATCATAGTGACAGCGTGGTAAAGCCCCACAGAGATCTTCTTGCTTCAGTTCAGTTTGGCTCACATGCATTGCTCTGTTTCTTCTTGAAATTGTATTGCCATTTCCAGAAATGACATGGCAATATTTCATTTGAGTTCACTTACCATTTTAAGTGGACCTTCATGGATTTGCATTAATGATATGAAACCATGTCTAATATGATACAGTGTGGAGAAAGTTAAAATGAAATTAGTTTAGCTCATTGTCTGACATGCACTGAATTGGCGGGGAAAATAAAATTGCAGTTTGCTAGAACATCTATAGAAATCCTGCAGGATCAATTCTACATTATCCTCAAAATCTGTTCATGATGATAAGCAAACTACAAATACAAAGTTATTCTACTTGTCTCTGAAGAAAAATTGGAGTTAGTGTGGTGGGTTGACGCCAGGTGCCCACCAAAGCCACTCTATTGCTCCGCTCCTTAGCTGGACAATGAAGAGGTAATATAACAAAAGGTTCATAGATCAAGATAAGGAAAGGGAGATCACTCACCAATTACTGCCATGGGCAAAACAGATTCAACTCGGGGAAAATAGTTTAATTTATTACTAATTAAATAAGAATAGGGTAATGAGAAATAAATACTAAATCTTAAAACACCTTCCCCCAACATTTTCCTTCTTCCCAGGCTCAACTTCAGTCTTGAATATTCTCTCTCATCCCCTTCAGAGGTCCAGGGGGACAAGGAATGGGGGCTGTGGTCAGTTCATATCACATTGTTTTTGCTGCTCCTTTCTCCTTAGAAGGAAAACTTCCCACTGTTCCAGTGTGAGGTCACTCCCCCAAGAGACAGTCCTCCACAAACTTCTCCAAAGTGAGTCCTTCCCATGGGCTACAGTTCTTCATGAACTGCTCCAGCATGAGTCCTCATCTCAGGGTGTAGTCCTTCAGGAACAGAGTGTTCCAGCATGGGTCCCCCATGGGGTCACAAGTCCTGCCAGCAAACCTGCTCCAGCATGGGTTTCCCACAGCCTCTTTTGGGTGCACCCGCCTGGTTTGGTGTGGGGTCCTCCATGGGCTGCAGGTGGATATCTGCTCTGCCATTAATCTCCATGGGCTGCAGGATGACAGCCTGCCTCACCATGGTTTTCACCATGGGCTGCAGGGGAATCTCTGCTCTGGCACTTTGAGCAATTCCTCCCCTCCTTCTTCATTGATTTGGTGTCTGCAGAGTTGTTTCTCTCACATATTCTCACTCATCTCTTCCATCTGCATTTGTGCAGGATTTTTTCCCCCCTTCTTAAATATGTTATCACAGAGGCGCTACCACTGTCACTGTTGGGCTTGGCATTGGCCAGCAGCTAGCATTGTCTCTATCAGACATAGGGGAAACTTCTGACATCTTCTCACAGAAGCCACCCCTACAGCCCGCCCTGCTACCAAAACCTTGCCATGCATACCATATACAGTTGGTGAAAAGAATAAAAAAGCTACGTGCAAAAATTTCAAAACTATCTTGCAGTTTTCTCAAAACTTAACTTGTTCTGTTATTCTTCATCCAACAACAAATGAATTTCTGAAGATGTCTGACTAAACCATTTTGCAATGCTTTAAAAATTCCAAAAATTGTTATATTGAAACAAGATACAAACAAACAGAAAACCCCATCAACTGTCTGTGATTCACATTTCTGAGAAGACAGCAGCATTGCACAACAGCTTGAGATTGGAAATGAGAAGGATCCTACATCCAAATGAAACTTCATGGGGATTTCAGGCAGAATATAATTATTTCATATAATTATATTATATACGAGAAGAATATAATTATGCAAAGCTGGAATTTTGTCAGGACACTGTGGTGAGCACCTATGCTTTGTGAAAAGCTTATGGGGATTTTTAATTACAATAAGTGGTCAGAATCTTAGTTTGATGTCTCAGCCAAGAGATGAGTTGATACTTAGCTACTAGACTCCATACATGCCTGGGTAGTACGAAAATAACAGAACCATTAGACAGCTTGACTCACCTTGTAGTGATGGCAGAATGGGCTGTATCTGAAATCTGGAACAATGATTAAAAAATACTGTTGCTATTCCACAGAAGAACAATGACTATGAGGGATGTAACTCTGTATTCAAGATTCTTTCATTCTGAGGAAAGATATAAATCTGCTAAACTTGCAGATATGTTATCTGTTTGCTTCAGAAACACTTAAACAACTGAGCATCTATCCTTAAAAATTACCACAGAATGGAATAACTTTTAAGAAGTTATCATGCTATGGAATGAGTCTTATGATATGAACTCATTATGAGTTGTAGAGCCTTCAATCAGCAGAGTGGATATTACACTGGATAGCTGAATACCCAGAAGTTTCTTAACTGGTTCAATTCCTATCTGTCTAATCTATCTATCTTCTCATGTCACACCCAGCTCTACTGTATCTGAAAGTCTTCCAAGTCTCTCTGGGGCAACAATATTTTTTTCATTATTTTGGTAATGTAATATAAACTGGAGGCTACAGTATCATTATTTTATTGCTACCCCTGAGATATTTTTGTCAGATGTTAATTCATAATGTTGCAAATTTCTTTCAAAAGAACAGAAATTAGAGTTGATACTTTGGGAAAATGGGTTTGAAATGCTCATTAGTAGCTTTTTAACTTTTCTCTGAGTTGTATTAGACATTTCCAAAGCACTTTAAAAGATTACTAAGATTCCTACTTTCAGAGTTTCTAGCAGATTTTTTTTATTATTATTTAACTTCATGATGCTTATATCTTGACTGAGATCATGGACTGAGCAAAGGATATCTGATTCAAAGTTCTGAGTGATTTAAGTGTTTTTCTTAAGGGCCCTTTGAGTTTGCAATAAATTTGTAAAGTGATGATAATTGTCTGCCTTGCAGATTAAAGCACACACAGTTTTGTCTGAGTAGTGCCTAAATAGGATTGTGTATTGGGGTGCCTTGTATATTTTTTTAAATGTTGGAAGCAGAAGGAACAAGGTAAGTAACATTGACTGAATCGCCGTCCTGATTTTTCTGTAACTAACATACACACATGCATATAACAGGTAATAAAATGTATTTGTCTGTAGGCTCTCAACATGAGGCAACCTGATTGCCAGAAACTTAAACACATGCAAAAATATGATCCATATACAAAAAGTCAATGTAACTTTAACAGAGATGCTACTGGCTTCGCTGTAATTAAGTGCTAATCATAGGGGTGTGCTGTTTCGCAAGGCAGTAAACTGGTTTCCTGAGAGGATAAACTTGGAGGTCAAAGGCCGGAGAGTTGGCTCCACCAGGGACCAGGATCACTGCCGAGAAAAGCAGCACACCTGTCCTGTTATTGTGATTATGAGACAAATGTGAATAAAGCCAGTAAAACAAAGTAACTTGAAAGTCTGGAAAATTTATTGCCATAATTGCAAAGAGTGGCATATCGCATGCACAGTGAGCAGGGAGCTGTGCTTTGTCGGGTCCCACGGGACAGCGCCCAGCTCCCCAACAACAAGCAGATGAAGGGGAGCCACTCACACGGCTGCAGGGACACTGCCTCTCTGTGTGATTTTGGGAAGCCACTACAGCTTTCTAGGGTTATGTTTTCCGAGCCATAAAGCGAGGATTTTAGTTAGTAAACTTCACAGAGGGGTTCCCAAGTGTGAATAACAGATTACCTATAGTTCTTCAGTATAATAAGATGGAAAGTTTAATCTATCGTAAATAAAAATGGCAGATGTTCCATATGTTTCAACAAGCAGCACTGTGCATAAAAATTTCAAGAATAGATGTATTTAAAATCAAGACAAAAAAGCCATAAAGTTTCATGGAAAAGGAGAAAAAGAAACCTTTGAGAGTAAGCTAAAACAACTACGTTTTATTCATTGGCTTGGAAAAAGAAAGGAAAGAGAGAAGTACTGTGATTTTATTGCCAGAACAGCACATTTATCAGTAAGTAATTGGACTGTTAGTAAGCATGGGTAAGGAACATCCATCCCAGCATGAAACACTGGGATCTGACACAAAGAGAAGTATGGACATATTATTTCTGCATCATGGAATCCAAATTTCTGAGGCTCATTTGTGTGGCAGATAGACTCGTGCAGTTTGAGAACCAGGTCATTTTTTGATCCAGCAAAAATTTTACATGTGCAAAGAGAAAAGTAGTCCTTCCTCAAACACCAAAAACAAGGGAAAAAAAAACCCCAACAAACGCAATCAGCACGATTATATTAACATTCAAAACATACTCCTGACATATGGAGGAATGAACTTGTGGAACTTCCTGTCAGAGGAATGACTGAAACAAAGAATTCAGTTATTTTACAAGGGCTGAGACACTTCTAATCATAAGCAAAAATATGCATATGCGTAACTTCATATGCAGATGTTTGCTCCAACAGCACAAAGTGTTAATGCCTTTAGGGATATATCTGCAGGAATAAGAAAGTTAGACTGGTTTGGGTTCTAAATGAACATAGGTCTCCCCCATTAGCCCTCACACGTGTCACAAGACACATCACAAACCTGGGCAGCATTTTCATATCCCTACAGAACAAAGCACCTTCAGCTGGTGATCAAGTAAATTGGAAAGGAGAGAAGATGCCTCCCGTCTGCACACCTTATTAAAAAAATTACATTTTCCGTGCCTCCTACAATAGAGAATCTGATACCAATGGTATTAGTAAAATGATATCACAGAAGCTGGATTTAAGATCATTCACACTTTCCCACTCCTTGCTCTTTACATAAATGATGACTGTTAGCCTCAGTGCTTACCTGCAGTGTGTCTTCAAGGTGATGAGATGATCACTTTTCTCACATGTAAGGTATATACACTACCAATATGTGTAAATATCTGAGGAGGGGATTAAAGAAGGAGGAGGAATGCCTTTCTTAGTGGTGCCCAATGACCGGACAAGAGTCAATGGACAGAAATGGAAATAGAAGAAACTCCCATTTAAATAGAAGAGGTTTTTTTTAAATGTGAGGGTGGCCAAATCCTGGAACAGGAACAGAGAGTATGTGGAGTCTCAAGGATATTTTGAATAACCTTAGAGATATTCAAAACCTGACTGGACATAGCACTGAGCATCATGCTCTCACTGACCCTGCTCTGCACCACAAAGCTGTACTAGACGATCACCAGAGATGCTTTCCTACTTAAACTTTTCTGCAAGCCTGTCAAAACCTTACAACCAACATGATGTTCAAATAATCTACCTGTATCTTGATTAATGAAGAAAATAAATGATATGACCTTCACATGCGCTAGACAGTGTCTACAGTATTAAGGGAAGACAGCAGAATTGACTTATTAGATTTTTTTAAATCTGCATGTTACTGATTTGCAATGGTGCAAAACTGATTTATGTACAATGTCTCTCTCATCTCATACATCACTGCAGTAATACTATGCGGTTACTATAGAAAGCTTTTTATTTATAGATCTCCAGGGATATTGCAGATGCACTATGCAGTTACACCTGATTTCATACAATCCTAGAAAATCACACTGGAAAGGACTTTAATCCCAAAGCAAATTAGCCTAATCTGTTAGATAAAGCTCTATAAGGATCTCCAAAATGAAGACTCCAAGACTTCCCCAGGCAATCTGCTACGGTACTTGAAGGAAGCCTTCCCTTACAGCAAAAGTGAATCCCCCTTCCTGTAATTCTTATTTTATCTATCCTGGACATGAAATGTAGGCTCTTTTCAACAGCCTTTTATGTACTTGAAAGGTTGATGTCTCTTTTCTTGACTGAACAAGGCCATGTTTTCTAGATCTGCAATCACTCTCACCGACCATACCTGGACTCTTTCCAGGTAGTCCTCATCTTTTTTTCATTTATATAAATGATGTAGGAGAAAGGTCTGGCTTAATAGATGGAGTTCCTGCACACACAGGTTATTTTTGGAGTCGTGGAGAAAAAACAGAAACAATGCTGGCTTTTGGAACAAAAACAAGCTTTAAAAATATTGCAAAAAAAATGCCTTTCAGGGCAGGGGGGGAATAAATCCTAGAATGTCCTAAAGTTTTCCAATGCTTGTTCTGAGAGCAAGTACTCCTCATGGTTTAAGATGCTACTACTCTTCTGCCAGAGTAGCAGTGTTGGATATATTCACAGAAATTAAATCCAGATCATGATGCATTTCTAATATAACCTGTTGTATAAAACTCCTGCATCAAGCCCAGGAGTTGCTGGTTGAGTTAACTGTATCTTTTAGAAAGATATCCAATCTTGATTTAAGACTGTCAATGATAAGGATTATACCAGATCCCTCAATAAATTATTCCAATGGTTAATTACCCAACGTAAGTGCAAATTTGAATTTGTCCAGCTAAAGCTTCCAGTCATTGGATACTGTTATGTTTTTGTTTACTAAACAGAAGATCCCTCTACTATCAGCAATATTTCTTTAATGCATCTGTCTTAGATGCTGGCTCACTTCTGTAGTCCTCTTATGTAGACTTTCTAGTATGTTAATATTTTATTTAGTGTGTTTAGTATTTGCTTATTTATTTAGAATACCAGAACCACTTGAGGTTCAATAACTATCTAGTGGTGCATACAAAGGTAACTACAACAGCCAAAACGTGTGAACCTATTTCATAGTGATTCAGATCAGGTCTTCTTTGCCTGGCACCCACTGTAATGGATTTCTTTGGTCTCAAAAAGAATGTCCCTTGCAACAATCTCTTCCCTTTTTATTTAGTAGCACAGCAATCGAGAGGGTTGACAAAGTGACTTGGCCGCTCAGTTCCACTTATAAAGTGTGACTGAAGCAACTTAATGTGTCAATTTAAGAAGGCGAATTTTTTTAATTATTTGGTTGCTTCTTAAAGTGATGTTTTCACTTTCAAGGGTCCTGAAAATTGCCCGTATAATCCTAGCCATAAGAAAGGTGCACAGAACCATAGTCATCTGCTCCCATTGTGGTGTGAGAAGATCCTGTTTAAAATCTGCAGCTACAATTTGTCATCCAGTAGCGTTACTGAGTCGTGTCTTCTTCATGAGATTATTTTGTGTCTGGTTTCCCTGGAAACTTTGAGTACAAACAGAAGATGTAAGCCTTTTGTCTACTGAGAATTTCTTGATATTTGGCAGACTGGACAAGTAGCTACTGCACATGTGCAAATTGACTCAAACATGCATGTGCAGTGAGCTGGATTTATTGTGCATATGTTGAATTTAACAGCACAGGCACTTGACGTATGATATTTACCAGATGCATCTAGACCCTGCATCTGTGTTGTAGAGTCAGTCTGCTTACTTACTGTTAATTTGCCGCACCTAGACTGTATCTAATGTAATTCATGTTTCTATAGCCCACTAAGATCTCCTGAATCCTGCACCTTATGTGTGCCTAAGCATACTAGGCATTGTTTTTGTGCAGACAGGTGCAATTCCTTCTTTGCCCAATAGTCACATTGATAACCACTGCAGTGGGACTTATGCACTGATCAAAACCATGTAATTAATAAATTTAATTTTGTGGAAATTCCTTAAAGAAGGAGCAAGTATATCTCACCTCATGTTTTTAATTCAAACTGATTGATGTAGAATATATTTTATCTCCAATGTACTATTATCTTCCAGAGTTTTTAGACAGCATCTTAATGAAAATGTGCAGTGCTAGCACTGAATTTTTTTCCACCTCTACCTTTATTTATTTAGTTAGTTAGTTAGTTAGTTGTGCCTTTTCACTATAAAATCAGAGGAAATCTATTAATGTTGGATAATTAACAGGACATTCCACAAGCCCTGAATTATTTAATTCCACAAGTTCTGTATCATTGCACCCAAAACAGAACAGAGACATTTAAATTTGTTATAAACTCTTTCTCAGGTGTTTTTATTGCTCTTTTACTGTTTGTAGGCGTTAAAAGTCAAAGTGAGAAAAGTAGTAGATAAGATCACCTAGTCCTTTTTTGTTATTATCATTCTTTAAGGCTATGTTAGATAGCACTTCCTCCTAGAAAAGAGAAAATAATGGTCCCATCATTATAAATTCTATAGCATAAAATGAGGATAGGAAAGAATCCAAATAATGTTGAGACTTGGACACATTATGATAAGCATCTTCACTATCTGTGCTATACATAGTTTGCCTCTAAAATTATTTTGATCTGATACACACAGCCTTTGATTTAAAAAAAAATTAACCATCTTCCCTTCTCTTGCTGAGATGAAGGTGAGACCATATAGACAGCTTTAGTGACAGGATACTTTATTAGATTGGTTTACTTCCCAGTTTGCTTACAGAAGGTTCATGTGTGTATCTTGCTTTGTTTTTCATCTGTTCTGGGGCAGCTAAATGTTTCCCTTCCAGAGAGGCAGTCAGTTCACTCCAGGGTCTGCTCCAGGTCAAGTATTCAAACCATGTTTAGTTTGAGTTCCCTGATGCTGGGAGTGTAGCACTCTTAAATGTCTTTCTGTACTTACATCTTGAAACTTGCATTCTTGGCATCAAAATTACCATGTAAATGGCTACATCAGAGCTTTGTCATTATTACAGGCACTCAGAACTGAAAAAGTCCATTAAATTGCCAATTGTATTTCAAGACTGCAGGGGGATTATAGTTCCAGCACTCAATAGTGTACCTTGCAGTTCCAGCGTTTAATGATGAGGGTATGAACCAGAGCACACCACCTGAGCAGGGAGCCTGGACTCAACATACAGACATAGGTATCTGCCAGAATAAGCAGTGGCCAACACCAATTACATGAAAACAAACAATAAAATATAAAATACACTAATATATATATGTATATGAGTGGATTTATATATTTTTTTTATATATGTGACTTCTGGGATGGATTTTCCTATGTTAAATTTCTTCCTCTCTCATCAGCTACAACATTGCACAAGGTTAATGCTTCTATAGAGCTCATGACAGTATGCAATTCCTTGTCTCTCCTACGTAGAGATGATACAGTTTTTGAGCTGATAAGTACTATTTGTTTAACTCAAAGAGTAAAAGCTTTTTACATTTTCTAGTGCTCCCTGCCTTCTGGCTGAAAATGACTGTTCGCTCTTCTGTAATCTCTTCTAGTTGATGACAAAGTGAAAAACAATTAATACTTTTGACTACATAAGACAGTGGTTTGGACTCAGGATGTGTAACTTTAATTAATTATGTAGCAATCGATTTGAATATATTCAATATATTCTCTGATCATCGTACCATTTGTAGGAGCCAGTGTGTTACCTAGCTGGTTGTCATTGTATGGGAGATCCTAGGACATAGATGTGGCTAGCCATTTTAAAGCAGACCTCAGGTAGAAAGGAAGATCTTTTAAAGAGAATTATCTGATTATTCTCAGAAAATAAGTGAAAGGTTATTATCAATAACATATTGCCAGATTTTCTGATTCGGGGCTGCTTGTGTATACAGTCTTGTATCATTATTATCATTGGATAATAATTGGATATTCATAATCAGATGTCCTGTTGACATACAAAGTTCCAGGTATGCTACACACTCAGAACCAAGAATATGGACTAGTTTAATTTCTACTGCCGTTCTGAACAGGAAAGCTTATATATGAAAATCATCCCTAAACCCCATTCTATCAAAGAAACAGTATGATGTTTTTTACTACATTTTTGTATAAGGTAATGGGCACAAGCTGGAACACAGGAATTTTAATCTAAATATGAGGAAAAACTTTACTGTGAGGGTGACACAGTACTTTGAACAGGCTGCCCAGGGAGCTCATGCTATCTTCTTCTCTGGAGAAACCCACCTGGTTGTGTACCCACCTGTGTAATGTGCTCCAAGACAGGCTGCTTTGGTGAGTGGGGTTGGACTAGGTGATCTCTAGAGGTCCCTTCCAGCTCAAATGATTCTGTGATTCTGCATGAATCAGAAAGAAAAACTATAGAAGAGATTCTTAAACAGGGTAGCTAATGATATCAAGAAAAAGTAGTTATTCTTCTAAGCTTCTTTGCTTTGTTTAGCACAGGCATTGATATTTGCTCATTTAGTTAACTTCATTATCCAGTCTACCTTATCAGCCCGTGAATGTTTTCGGTTTTCTGCTTGGAGATCAAAAACCATGGTCCAGGAAAATTCCCACTGAAGTCCATAGTAGTTTTGTCAAAAATAAAAAAAAAACAAACCTGTAGAACTTGTCAAGAGAATAGGAATTTATTTATTTATTTATTTATTTATTTATTTTAAGGTAAAAATATGATATTTTAATGGAGTTTAGGTATGTGCTTTATAGATTAAATCTATGTATGTATTCTGGAAATGGCCTTTATTAACAAACAGCTGCTTTCCATACAAATGATTAAATGGTAATGCTAAAAGGTCCTGATAGGACCTTATCTGAAATACTTTTACAGTTTTGAATATCCCTCTGTACAAATGGTAAACCAAAACTGGACATGGTGCAGGAGGAGTTTTTTCAGTCTTCCTCTGATCCTCCCTGTAACAGGATGATGATACTAAAAAATTTTTTTTCATTCTAACTAACAAAGGAAAAGTTGAAAAAAGAGAGCTATTTATAGATCAAAAGTATAATACCAGACCTGGTAAAGGATTGTTTAAACTAAAGGACAAATAATAAACCAGCCATAAATAAACGAGAAATGAAAATTAGAATATGCATTCAGATCGAAAGAGTGGTAAGGTTTTCATTCATTTATCCAATGACAGTAGTAGGACATGGCCAGGCCTTTTGTTGTCCCCTGGCACAACACATGGGCAGTACCAGTGGAGTAATGTACTTCTTCCACATCATCTAACCTATGCACTGTGAAACCAGTATGTTTGAGATTAGACTTTTTCTCTGGAAACACTGAAAATCTCGTAACTTTTTCTATTCATAGAATACTTCTTTTTAAACTACAACATTGTTAATAAAATACTCGTATACAAAACTTGCCTTCATTCATCTAGATGTGGAACCAGTCTACAGGTCTTGTAGTGAGATCCTAAATGGAAAGAGTGTGGTATTGAATTATCCCAATGTAACCCATGACATCACCAAAAGGTCCACCAAGTCTCACCAAAATATCTAGGTTTGCTGTGTTCATGTTAAAATAACTGTGACTTAAGCTATAGTATCTGGAAGATGTGATGCCATTTTTTTTCATTTTTTGTTTTGCCAAACATGTTCGGATTTTGTATTTATACTTCACTGTAGCCTGCTTAGTACATTTTGATTGCTTTCAGTTCCTAACTTAGCTCAGATACCTTTATCATCATTCATGTCTGAAAGATTACTATAAACCAGTCTGTCTCTGGTATAATCACAACTTAAAGTACATTTTTATGTTTAATATAAGGAAATTATGTGTTGAAAGGTAAAGCAACACATAATTAATAGCAAACCTGGTTAATGATAGCTAAAATACATCAAAGCATCCTCCAGCCCATTGGCTAGTATACATGCTTTTGGCAAACTAACTTCCAAGCAAATTAACTTCTTTTCTAGCTAGGGATCTTTTAAAGTTTTATAGTGGGAGACGCTGATTGAAGCTTTGATTCATTAATAAAATGAAAGATCCATGTCATTAACTCATGCAGTTGATTCATGATATTCCTATAGTGTTTTACTTTATGACCGCTGAACATATACTCATATATGTGTTCAAATACAACCATTGTTATGGTAGTTGTGTTTATGTCATATATCTGAGACTTAGGTCAAGGGCTAGTATAACAAAAAGAGGTTCTTTTTGGGAATTACCTTAGCAGCTGAATTCATAGATACTGTTTCCATCATTTTGTTTTACTCATTTCTAAGAAAGAAAATGGACTATTGTAACTTTCCGCATAATTCATTACAATGACTTCCTTCAGTGAAGAGAATCACTAGGGTCTGTCACCTAAGTCCTATCAAATGAAGTTATATGGAGATGAATTACAGCTTATCCAGCCTAGAATTAGATTGGGATCTTCAAAGAAATCACAGGGAGCTCACTAGTATATGACATCTGCTCATCTTCCTACTTTTAAAACCTTCTCTTCTGATTTGACTTTGTAGAACAAAATCTGCATGAGAAAGTTATATCAAGAAAATAATTACTGGGAAAGCTATGTATATATATACTTTGAGAAAGACTTTGCACAGGTCTTCATTTGTTTATAAAATTCTTTCTTAATTCCTGTCTATGTCGTGGTTAATTGCTAAGTGAGTCATCAGGATGAAGTTACCATTTTTTGTATTAGTATCAAATGTTTTGAAGACGGCTGTGCTGTCTGCTCTCACTCACTGGGTCTTTCTTGCATATTGATTATCTCCTGTGGATTCAATGACATCATACTTCCTTGACCTTGAGGGCTGGGCCTAAATTGAGCACAACAGAATTACAGGGTTTCAGGAACCCCTCTGTTCAAAATGTCCTTACAGCTATGAGTCAACTTTCCTTCGTTGATGCTGTATTTTCATAGCATCATTCAGATCTAATGATGAGAAGCCAATTGCACAATTAAGATAGATGCCATCTTGTTTCCCTGCTTACTAATCTGAAGTTGTTATGCTTTATGTTTCATCTATCAAGAAGTGTAAGGTGTAACTCTGTAACGTGGAGATTTCAGAATATGAGAACATGTTCAGACCCATTTCTGATGGATTTTTTTCAGATGGCTCTGAAATCACATAGGGCTATCATCCATCATTAATAGCTAGTTGAACTATTACAGCAACTCAGTTCTACACCAGCTGAGTAGCATTTTGGTTACGTTTGTACAAAAATACAGAGAGAAAGAGGGGAAGAGGTAGAGAAAAAAATGAGAAAGGCAATGTGTTTGATTAAAAATTCTAGATCAAAATGAAGGAAATTAATAATCTCATATTCCATATATTCACATCTTCTGCTCAGAAAATACTCTCATCTCCCTGATTATAGAATTATTTCTCTGAATGCCCCTTATTCATCACTATCATTGTGCATTTCTATACCCTCATTTTTACACCTACTCAATTAGAATCACTTAGTCCTGTATTTCTGATCAACTATCTCTGACTGCCCTGTAAGTAATGTTAAAGCCTAAAATGGATGTCTCTGTTCATGTAACATTTCAGAACATGAGCACCCATTTTCATTCTAAGTTGTAACAAATGCAAAATTTTGCTTACATTTTCCACATACAGGAATTTCTGTGAAAGAAACTACTTTTTTTTTTTTTTTTAAATTAAAAGGGATTAAAAATTTAAAAATCCAAGAAATAAAATAGGCAGATTACCAGGTGACCAGGCCAAGAAAGTAGTTGCCCAGATTATGCCAGGACATAATAGGAACCTACTTACTGTCAGAAGATGTCAAAAACTACTGGGTTTCACTAACTGTTTCAATCCCAAGAAAGTAACGTTTTGTGACAGTAAACTGGGACATTGGAAAATATTCACAATAAATTGAGAGTACACACATGTATGCAAGTGCAAGTTTGTATGTATAGCTGCGAAAAAGTGTCACTTTACTATGTCCACTCCCACTGGATTCAGCTCTCCTGAGCTCCTGCTGGCTGGCAGAACATGTGTATTTGGTACTGGATAAACACCATGATATGGTCATCAAGATATAAAATAAACAATAGGTACATCTAACAAGCAAGTGGAATTGGATTAATATTGTTAAGGTCAATGTTTTCACAAACTCCATGAGCAGAAACACTTTCCTGCCCATCCTCCCACTCCTGAATTCATGTCTTTTCCACAAATAGAGTTTAAAATGTTCACTTGAGAAATGGATTGTGCCAACATATCCTTGCTGCAGCTGTGGCCAGAAGGCAGTTTTCAGGAGCATCTAAAGAGTTGTATCCTGTGACCTTTGAGTCTTTACATTTCAAAAGAATGCAATAAAACAATTGAAAACTACATAAGGAGGTGCAACATTCCCTCCCCTCAGTAAATCAAGAAACAAGTGAAAATCTTCACTTGTCAGAACAAGATATTTCAGTTTTTGTTATGATGGTTTGTCTGGTCCTTAGAGTCACTTACTCATTACTGCATGGCAGCAGTGTTAGCTACCTACTCAAGGAGATAATTTGATTTATCCATTTGTCTCCAAAGACTGTGGGATCCCTTCCTTGAGCTTCCACATGAGCTAGATCTGACATTTTATAAGTCACTGCCTCCAACCATTCAACTGTTCTTGTGCTGAGTGATGGAATTATCCACACAAATGTACCACACTGGGATTATAAATGCATACCTACTACCCACTATGCCACAAGCTGGAGAGCATTATTATTAAGTATCAAAGACAAAGATTTTTATGGAGAGAAGAATGAGTCACAGAAGCAATATATTCTTTTCTTTCTTACTAAACAAAAGACAAAAGACAGCATCAATTAAAATCAAACAAGGTGCTAACCTTGTCAAAAATATCTCTCTGTAAGTCCCCTCACTGTCAATGTGGTAATGCTGCAGTGGCAGGAGACATGAATATGATACTTTATAATGAAATTAATCTATTAAAGAGTGCTAAAGATTTGTTCATTTACATAAATTTGGTATGTCTCACCCTTTTTGCTACTATGATTTTTTCTCTTTCCTGTAAAAAACGTCATTCTCCCATATGTGGCTATTTAGTACAAGTGAAATATTTCTTCTGTATAACCTTTAAAAACAGTGTGCACCAATCTCTGATTGTTTGTTCAAGGTTTGCATATATACTTGTATCATATCAGAGCAAGTGGAAATCCAGAACAGGATTTGAAATTACAGATGGTATAAAAGTAAGATGAAAATACTGATCTGCAATTATAAGACTTGCAGACTTGCAGCATGCTGAGGTTGTGTTAGCATACTTATGGATAAATGTTTGTGGTACTAACTAATGCTGATCACTGAACCTTCATTTTGAACACTGCTCCTTTGATTTAAGCTTTATTATGATTACTTAACTTTTTAAGAAACCTCATCTTCATTTCCTGCAAGCCAGCTTCCTTCAGAAATTCTTTTTCTTTCTGCCTTCAAATAGCTACCTACCCTCAAAGCTTCTAAACTGTTCTATGCAACAACTTACTTTTTCAAGGCTACAATGGATCTTGATACAATCCTGTATCTACAATTGATTTTCTACAGCAATGTATAGGCTGTTGCTATCTTATTTGTTGATCTATACCTGTAGAAAGAAGTTACATTTATGTCACTGTTTCATTTTCTCAATATCAGCTCTAAAGCAGGCATATAAAGATAGAAGGGTTTAAAAGTAGCCTCTCTTTGCATGTGCATATATATGCTCACAACAACATTTCTAACACCATTTTACAGGAGATGTAGCATAGACAGATTGTAGAATGGCAATACAATACAGAATGTGTTTAAATGATCCTGGGGTTGTAGTAAAGTTATTTGACTGACTGCCCTGTATGTAAAGCATATGACTCAGCAAGGGACCACCTTCCCAAATTCCTTTCCCATTAAGAATGGGGTATGGCAAGGAAAATATTGTGATTGTTTCAGTAAAAAAACATGTTAGCCATATGAGTTTGGGATGACTGTATTTTTTGGGTGGCAAAGCACACGAGTAAATTATGTTGGTCATCCTGAATATGTAGTAGCGTGGCTTTTGTACCACATCACATAGGCACTTCTGCATCGTTTCAAATGAAGCAATAAAGCAGACTTTTTTTTTTTTTTTAAGGAACAAAAAAGGTTAAATTCTTTGTTAGCACATGTTTTCCTCATTAAAAAAATGTTTCACAAGATACATAGATAGGAAAAAATTGCTTTGAACCTAATATAAGTTTTTGATACATCATATTCTCATTAAAATATGGTAAAATACAGATATTTTAAGATTAGCCATTAGCACAACATCCTTTCCATACTTCTCCTGCTAGTTCGTCAAGCTAGTGATACTTAATATATGATTTTTATCAGTGATGATTATGTGAGAAAGAAGGAATCAAAACTTCGAAAGCCTGGCATTAGTGTATGTAAACTAGAAATTATCGGGTAAAATAATTTATAAAATTCTTTAACAAACTGCATGGTGGAGAAGGTCCTGAGAAGAAATAAAATAGGTAGTTCATAATGCTCTTGTCCATCCTTTCACAAATTAGGTGCTGGTGTTGAGCAAGAGCACTCTGAGATAGTTCTGTTCTTCAGACACAATGGAGCTGTTCACAACATAAATCAAGTTATTCTACACAGAAGGAACAGGGCATGCTCTCAAGTCAGTCCCTAGCAGTGGAGTGTATGCTCACTAGCCATGAGAACCACCTTCTTCATTTGAAAAGTTTAATGTACTTCTCTGCTCTTGCCTTTGTAAGCAGTTAGCATGAGAGATAGAAAGTGTGTTTTCAGAAAAGAAAGGCAAATTTTTGTTAGGAATGGTTAACCCACATCTAGTGTGCTCCTGGAGGCAATTCAGGGCTTAAAGAAGGTAGAAGAACCTGATTCATCCTTTGGAAAATGATAGGTTTTGGACTTTGAAAATACCTGTGCTGTTTTCTTAAATTGTCTTAGTGATGATCTACTTAAAAGAAGTGTTCTTGTTTTATTCATGATTGCAATCTTCCTCACTTCTTCCACATACATTTTTTTTTTCCCCCTATCTTCTGGGCAGTTTTCTACACACAGAATTCACAATGACATCTCTATGTGTGGGGTAGCTGCAAAGTGGGAGCCAAGAATAAAAAGAAAGAATTAACCATACTTAATATTTTTTTTTGCTTTTGAAAAAATTTCAGCTTAAAGAAGTAAAGAATGTTGTTTCCCCTCCCTCCCCCCATATTTTGATTTAATTGGTCTTTTAATACCTAAGGGCAAGAGGAGGGTAGACTCCTTCTTATTCTGATGATGATTCTTTCATGGTCAGACAGAAAGAGAAACAAGTTTATTGGAAAGGGTGACCATGGGGACCCCACTACCTGCACTCAGGAGTATTCCTGATATCTAGCAAACCCCAGGCTTGGTCTAAGCACATATAATAAATCTAGTGTTGTCTTTAAAATCTTCTAGACTTTTTAGAAAAAAAGCTCAATCTTCTTTCTAACCAACTCACTGGAAGAAAGAGCCTCTTTCTAGTGAACTCTGACTATTCTATAGGAGTGGGTCAATAATGAGTTTTTCTATAAGACTTTGAATATGTAGTTTGATTCTAAAATGTGACTCTCCTAAAATGGGAATTCTCCTAATTTACAAATGTTATTACATAGTAACAACTCTTTCTCTGTGTGTGCCAAAGAGTATTTTTTTTTCCCTTTCTTTTTCTAGTTTTACAAAACTGATAGAGAAACCATATTCTGTTCCATCTTGAGCATCTTCAGCAGGAATGTTAACATCCAGTCAGCTATGTGTGAATGTATTTGCAGAAGATATCAAATTTGTGCAAGCGTGTAGTGGGTCTGGCTGAGCTGCTTTTCCCCATCCAGTCCTCACGCTGCAGCACTGGGAGCTGGAGGGTCTTGATAACACACCCGTGTTATGACTGCCAGTGCTCACACGGCACCAGAGGCTGAGGGGGCAAGATGTGGGAGGGGATACAGCCGACCTGAGCTGACCAGTGGGATATTCCATACCATGTGACGTCAGCTCAACTGTAAACACAAAATACCTGTAAAACATTTTCCAAGACCTGGATGATAGAAATATCCAGCCCTCAGTCCTCTCCTTGGCAGGTGTCTTGTAAGCTTCTCTATGCAGATATGTGCTGCCCCTCAGGAAGAGACCAGGCTAGTGATCTTTCCCAATGACATTCCCGAAAACTTTTCATGTTTGAAAAAGAGACTTCTTCAGGAAAAAAAAAAAAAAATATATATATATGTATATATTATTAAGAACTAAGCAAGCAAATGCATGTCTACAGAGGCTTCTGTTCAAAATGAAACTAAATTCACCCAGTAGTACTCAGCAGCCCAATGTTCAGGACACTGGCAAGGTTTAGAATATGCAAATTCAAGTATCTTCTCTGCTAAATTCGCTACATAAATAAAATGCATGAGAAAAAGTCATTCCCAGCATTTTCACATGTACCAGGTGGTTTTGATGCCAGACTTTTTTATGTAGGTGCTTGATGGTTTCACATGTTGTACAAAGCAAAAGAAATTAAAAAATTTATTAGTCCTGAAGAGAACATGATTTGTTGGCTGAACTGCTTCTGATTTTTTTTTTCCCAGTAGCCCTTAATCCAGATAAGCTCTGTGGTTGTCCCTATGAAAAAATTTGGTAGGAGATGTTACCTCTGCAGTACAAAAGCAGTTTCTCTACCAGCCTCTGCTCAGAACATACTGTAAGCCAATTTACTGTGCCATAACTGATTACTACAAAGGAGGAGGACATGACATCCATAACATCAGCCAGATTCTGTTTCAGAGATGTAGATTATGTATTCGCAGGATAAAAGAGCAGCTTAATTAACTTATCAGAAAATATTGCAAATTAGCTGTCTTACCATTTTACCTCTTCAGGCAGCTAAACTGCAAATGTGTTATTTTGTGATTATATTTGAAAATGCCCATAATGGGAACATTCACCTTCAACATACAGGAGTACAGACAGGGAGAGTAAACAATGACCCTTCTCTGCTGGTGGCTTCATGATCCATCTTCCACTCCCCTTGTAATTTGAGTGTCTGCCTTGCCAACACCATTGATCTTGGAAAATTTTGGTATCCAATGAGCCAAAGGGCAGTTGATAACTATTTCCTGAGGAAATTATGATTATTTGCCATCTAAATGTTGGAAAACCGGGAGCATACAGTACCTTAATGTTTCCTAATGCAATCTTAAATTGTAAATGGAAATGGAGTCAGACACTTCCTCCTTCAGAGATGTGCCTATGTTCATTATTTCATTGGTCCTCAGTAATTTCAAACTGTATTTCTCTTTATGGTGGGTTGACACTGTCTGGATGCGAGGTGACCATCAAAGCTGCACAATTACCCCCTCTCCTCAGATGGACAGATTAAAAAAAAAATATAACAAAAGGCTTGTGGTTCAGTATCAAGACAGGGAGAGATCGCTCACCAATTATCATCACAGACAAAATAGACTCAACTCAGGGAAATTAATTTAATTTATTGCTAACAAATGAAAGCAGGATAATGTGAAATAAAAACAAATCTAGAAACACCTTCCCTCAACCCCTCCCTTCTTCCCAGGCTAAGCTTTACTCCTGATTTTCTCTATCTCTTCCCTCTGAATGGTGCAGGGGGACAGGGAATGGGGGTTGCGGTCAGGTCATCATATGTTGTTCCTGCCATTCATTCGTACTTACAGAGAAGACTCCATACAGTCTTCTCCTGCTCCAGCATGGGGTTGCTCCAACAGGAGAGAGTCCTCCATGAAGTTTTCTAATGTGAGTCCTTCCCACAGGCTGCAGTTCCTCATGAACTGCTCCAGTGCGGGTCTTTTCCACAGGGTGCAGTCCTCCAAGAACAAAGCGCTCCAGTGTGGGTCCACCACAGGTTCACAGGTCCTGCTAGGAGCATGATCCAATGTGGGCTTCCCATGTGGTCATAGCCTCCTTCAGGCATGTCAACCTGTTCTGGCATGGGGTTCTTCTCAATCCCCTCTGCCAGCTGCAAATTTCAGGGTTTCCCCCCACCTTCTTAAGTATGTTATCACAGAGGTGCTACCACCATCACTGTCTGGCTTGGTATTGGCCAGCAGCAGGTCCATCATGGAGCTGGCTGGCATTGGCTCTATCAGACTTAGGGGAAACTTCTAGCAGCTTCTCACAGAAGCCACTCCTGTAGCTACCACCTCTCGCCCACCCCCGCAAACCTTGCCACATAAACCAAATAAACTCTTAATTTCAATCAAGTTCCCTTCCATCACCTTTCCATCACATATTCATAAAAAAAATGTATCTTCAGCTGAGGAGGCTGCCCAGCAGCTGCCATGACACCTCACAATACCCTCCATTGCTAGGAAGGTAGCTGCAGCAATTATAAACTATTTGATTCTTTAATATAATTATTAATATTATTAAATTTTCAAGAACAAACATATTCATTAATAAAGTAATTGCAAAGCAGAAAGCAAAATGTTTACACTGAGAAATATTCACTTCTTTGAAATATTTTCCAACAGCATGTTTCAAACACGGACTTCTGTCAAAACAGATCTGTTCCCCTGAATAGCTCCCTTTTCACCAGTCCATATTTGTTTCTGAGAATACACTTACCTGAAGTTTCCCCTTCTGTGTTAACCCTCTCCAAAATCTTACTGCATTCACTGAAGCAGGACCAACCCATTATCCCTGTTACGGTCTGGTTTCTGATTATTTTGTCTAAATTCTTCTTTAAAGGGTTTCTAATTCTAGTACCACTCTCTGGCAGCTCATGCTACAACTTTCCAGGAGTCATGCAAAAATTTAATATATTACCAGAGAGAAAACTCCATCACATGCCTGATTTGGCTCTAGATGAGTGATGCTACCAATGTCTGTACCACTCTGCCAAACTGCATATTCCTGCTTTCCCTACACCCCTTTCCTGGCAGTCCTAATTGCCTTTTCATGCCATTGGAAAAATCTCCTTTTCAGTTTTTGTAAGAAGTAAAAGTATGTTATATCAGATTTAGCAAACAGATTTATTTAAATTTTTTTTTTTTTTTTTTTTTTTTTTGGTAAAGCAATAAAGTAAATATATATATATATGGCAATCAATTAAGACAGCTAGAAGAAGAAAGCTACTAATTTTAGCCCTTTCATCTGGCTCTTGAGAAAAGAGATATGTCCAGATGACAAGCATGCTTAAGCTACCCTTTCTTCCTCATATAGAAACATAAGGTTTATAATATGTACTTGGAAAAAAAAAAAAAAAAAAACTAGCTACCATCCCAGCCTAATGTGTGCAGTGATTTAGGCCTATCCTTCCAGAAGCTTTAATTTGTATTTTCTGGAAACTTTCCTAAGTCAGCTAAGAAAATATTCCAGATTCTGATTGTGTGAATGCACATAGAATTAAATGCCTCTTGGATCATAAAATTACTCCTGTATGCCAAACATACTCCTGTTAGAAGCCTCACCCTCGATACTGATCTCACATCACTGTTACACCAACACAACTGAGAGATCAGAAATAAGAACAAGAAACTAGAAACTCCTTGTCTTTTGACAGTAAGTAGCTTTTTTTGAAATGAATTCCACAAGTCTCAATGGAAATTATCTGGATGGATAAGTTATTTATTGGCAAAACTGAAATATTTGATGGCCCTGATCCAGTGGAAGACTTAAGCATGTGCTTACTTTTTAGTATGAGAGTATTCTCATTGGTTTCAGTACAGCTTCACATATTTAAAGCTAAGATGTGTTTAAGTGCTTTGCTGGATTGTGGCCTGTTTCTTCTGTCAATAAGAGGAACTTAATGGAGATTATAACTGCTATGGAAAGATGATATAAGTTTAAACAACTGAAAAAGATCAGACTGCCTAAGACTGCTGAGTTCTATCAGCCTTGTATATATTTTAAATCACAGTTCACTGACTCTTCTTAGAAATTGCAAGTACAATTTTCTTATTTCCTGAAATTTATTTATTTCTTTGTCACAAGTATCCGGGATGGTCTCTTTACTCATGGGCACATCCAAACTGAACATGTGTGACTATTGCTGTTGTGGAATAGCTGTTCCCTAGCTGATCTTGCAATTGATGAAGACTAAAATATTCAGAATGAGGACAATAGCTTTTATTTTTGGTATCTCTTTATATAACAAAGTGAAGCTTTTCTAGCTCCTCATTTACCTCCACCACCACCAGAGTACACCAGGTCTCTGATATGCCTTTCAAGTAAAAAAACACTTCTCAAGGAGATTTTTTTTTTCTGGGAGTTTCCTAGGACAGAGATTTAAAAAATGAGCTTCTCAGCTGTCTTTCCCATAGTCACTGAGTGCTTTGAGCACTTAGATTGAGATTTGCAGCCTGAGATATGCAGCTAGTAGCTGTGCTGTAGGGTGACTTTGTTTCTGTGGTCATACTGTTATTTCCTTTGAAGAAGAGCTTGGATGTGGATTGGTGAGTATTGGCAGATTACCGTTATTATATTCTTTATTATAATGTGTTTTAAGATTATTAGAAAAGGTGGCACCAATTCACTTAGACTTTCTACTTCATTTTCCCTACATTACCTCCCAGGGACATTACGAATTGAAGTTGTACAGTGATATAAATGTCTATAAAGTTGTATAAATTATCAGATATTATTATCTGTCATAACTAAGTTGCTGAAAAGACACATTCCTTTAATGATCATATTCATGAAATCTCAGAAAGATATTAGATCCATACACCAAAAAGCACTTTATAGGTAAGAAGGAAAATGCGGGTGTCATTTCTGGTAGCTCCAGTAAATTTCTAAAATAATATTACACCCTATATACCAGATGCAGGGTATATCAGCCCATGCAAAATACCTCTGTATTCTCCACTGCCAGACTATCTATGCATAGCAATGTACTTTAGTGGGAAGACTTTCCCTGTAGTCACCTGAACGGTGTCTTAATTCAAGATACAACACTTTTTAAAATTATGTGCAACAGAGAGGTAGCTACAGATGTCTTATGTCTAATGAAAAAGCCTTCTGTGACAGGTTTTTGAAGCATACAAAACTGGGTATGCCTGAAAAATTAGACCACTGTGTAGTCTGCCCAAACTTCTGGCTACTGAACATTTTGTGGCTGGACTTTTGTCACTGCATCATAAACTGATGAATATTCAGGTCTTGGCATCTGTGTGACTGGACTGTAAAGCCATACCTGTGTTGCTATATCAGTCGAAGTGTGGCATTTAACTGTACATTGCTGGATTTAATGGGGGCATGTCACATAGTCCTTGTTCTGCTGCATTAAGATAAGCATAATCCATACCTTGTTCACTGCTCAAAAAGTCTTCTGGGTCTCTGAGTGTGTGGGGTTGGAGCTGTGAAAAGTCACTAGAGAACTGTTACATCTCCACATATTTTTGCTGTATTCTCATTGACAATTTTGACAAGAAATTAATTTGGGCTTTTAATATGTCCCCATTTACAAGTTGAAAACATTGTTAAACTAGTGTTTGCTGAAGGAAAAAATCAGTAGCAAATACCTGAGTCCAAGCTTACTTTGAAATTAAATTAAGTGGAATTTTAATTCTTGAGTTCTTCAGGGAAATGTTGCCCCACCAGTCATCCAGGCCACCTGGCAGATATCGGCCCACAAGTTCTTTTTTAATACAAAAAGCTGTAACCATGCAAGATCTCTTTTTTGTCAACAAGGACAAAACAGAGATTCAGTGCTACTTTATAGACTTTCCAGCTTGGCTTGCTCCTGCTCCACAAATCAAACTGATGGTTTGATGAAAAATGTATTTTTGGTGTCTATAAATCTTATCTCACAAAGCTGTTGATACAGGTACAATTTAGGGAAGGAACAGGAAACCTAGTAACTGAAATGTCCTTCTGACCTTCAATATTCAAATATATCTTTTTCATCACGCATATTAATCAATTCTTCTTATAATGGATGGAATTAATTTAGAAATACATACGTTAAAGATTATTTGTAAGAATGCTAAAGGAATACAGCTGTATGGTGTATAGCTACCTACAGAGCTTAACAACAAAGCGGTGTTAAAAGTTACAATAACTGTAATCAGGTATTATCATAACTTGATGTCTCCAGTAAGATAGAATAAACATCTCAGTATCGCAAATTGTTAATAAAGACAGTGAGAAAAAAATCTTAGTTAACTTTGTAGTGAAGAAAAAAGAGAACCAAATTGTAAAATACAGACCAAGAGCTACTACACTTAAGCAAGAATATTTTTCTTATGCAAAGCATATTCCTCAACTGACAGCAAAAGGGTTGTGCAAAAAGAAGAGCACAAGGCAATGAAAAATAGTTTTCTAGAAATGTTCATGATATACATAACAAGTAAAGGAAAAACATTAATCTGCAAAAAGAGAATGAGAACCTAAACTACATATGCACTGGTTTTGATTCAAAAATAAATTTACTTTCTTAAGAAAAGAAACTTTTAACAAAACAGTGCTGAATTCTGAATAGAAACATGGATCTTAATAACTTTCCATTCTATCCTTAATCTAGAAGCCATGATCTTCTTGTGTACACATGTACACATGCATCCTACTGCCAAGAGGTAGTTTAACTTTTTCCTTGTTTCTGATCTGGTTTTGATTAGTTGCTGGAAAATAATGCAGAAACTGGATTTTGACTAGTTTTTGCAATAATTGCAGGATAAAGTGCTGCATCCTTTGCAGAACATTTACTCAAATTTTATCCAGTTTTTGTAAGAATATTGATTTTTCAGGTTCTTGCCAGAGCTGAGCTGTGAGGTTTTCTGATGAAGAAATCAGAAGAAATTAAAAATTGTTTTGTTTCCTCAGATGCTTTGCCTACCATCTGATGTTTCCATATATGGACTAAGAGACACTGTCAAAATGAGTAGATGCTTTTCATAAACACGGTCTCCATGGCTGTTACTATTGGTCAGCCAACCACACCCTTCTACTGCTGGATGAGAGAATTTTCTCCATCTTTCTCTCTACTTGCTGTTGAGTGTTGTTAAGCATGAGATAGGAGATACTGACTTTTTTGTTCATTCTTATCTTAGTGATAAATGGAACAGGATATAGTCTAAATGGCAGACTTTTAAGGTCACTGGTTGTGGATGCTGAAAAACTGCTAGCAGAGGGATTTTCCTAGGTTCTCACAGTAGTCAGTGAGAATCCTGCCTTTCTCACACGTGTTATGAGAAACAGTAGGACGGTTTTGTAAACTAGACTAACACATGGTGTTTTGCTAAGTTCTGTTTATGGTGCATTGGAAAAGTATTTTGAAATAGGTGTTGTAGGACTTTAGCCAATCACCCTAGGAGATGGGTGATCCCTGACCAATCGCCCTATGGGGCTAGGGTATGTAAAACAGCGTTGTAAATTAATAAAGTTGTTTCTTTTGCCTGCTCTTGCTGAATTTATATGTTGCTGCATCTCTCTGCTCCCAGCATAAACAGCGACAACTGGCCTGTGATATAAATGATCTCTTCCTCTCTTTACAAAGAAACCACTTATTTACTTAAACTAGTAAGGTGATTCCTTTTTTTCTTAAGAATATATGGCCAAATGATTGGTTGAAAATTTCTAAACTTTTCTAGTTTTGTATTTTTGTGTTCTGTAAATGACCAAATGTAACTTCAAGAAATTATAATAGTCATTCTCCATACTTTGGCCTAATGTAGTCCTCTCTACACCTTACAGGCAAAATAAGTTGCAATTGTGTCTGAGTATTCCTTGACCTATACATAAAAAGAATAATTGCTGAGAATAAATAGCAATCCTGTATTTTTACGAGAACTCATAGACCCCCTTGGTAGGATTCATCTCACAGATCTTTATATGACTGGAATGTAAAGGTTTGTGTTTGAGCTGGCTTTCTAGACTCCCTTTGTAGTCAATGGCAAGAACTGGACATTTGGTTCAGCAGTGAACTCACCATTAAATTCATATTCAAAATAGGCCAGAAGGACTGTGCCTAGAACCACTACTTTTCTTTGTTGATAGGAGTCAATACGACTTTGTAAATTAAGAATATGTATTTAGATCAAATGAATACCTCTATCATTCTTCAAATGAATTCCACTCCCACAATCTCTTTAAGGTCATGATTAAGGCAACTTGTAATCATAGACACCAATATTCAAAGACTTGATATTGTATTATTACAACTTTTGTTTGTTGATCCTTCTAGGTTGTCTCTGTTGCTGGGAGCTATTTGGATATATTCTCATCCTAAACTTCGCATATATTGCTTCTATATATTTGCTATGTCATCAAGTTGTTTTCTCTCTTTCTGTTCTCTTCCCTGTGGATGTACATGAAGGAGAAAAGAGGGGAACTAAGTGTAGAGAGCATGCCCTCTGAATGGATAGCCATGAGTCAGATGTGTATTTCGTGCAGATTCTGCTGTTTATTTTTTGATAACCTTATGACAGGAAAACAATTCCTCCTGTACATGCAATTCAATTATAGTAATTCTATGTTTGAACAATTCCTTTCAACCTAGTGGATATGAGGGTAGTTTATACTTGAATAGGCTATGTGAAGGAGGAATGGCAAATGGTTGAGTATAATTCAAGCACACTTAAAGGTCTAAAGAGCATTTCAACTGACTGTGCTCACACACAGGATAAATAGAAATAAAAACCCTTTCAATGCTTAGCAAAACCTTTCCAGATCACCTTTCTTGTTTTTCATTTAGGAACTCATTTTAAAATGCATCTCTTCTAGTTGTACCTGGAGGGGATGGAGAGGAAAGGAAATGATTCCGGAAAAAATGCTAGTCTCGCAGAAAGAAAGGACAAAATAAAAAAAGAGTTTCTCATTACAAAGCACTGTATTGACTATAACACAGGCTCTTTGTTTGAAATACCAAAGCAGAAGCACCTGCAGTGTGCTGTGACACCCTGAGTAAGAAGGAAAATGTCAGTCTGTACTATGAGTCGAAGAGTCAACTAGATGGTTGGCTTGAGCATACTTAAGGGGCCTGTAATATCTATTCACCCTCTTAGTTATAGCCTCAATATATCCTGGTCTCAGAGTAACCACACTGTTCCTGTAAGCTGTCAAATCAAGAACTGGGTTTGTATTTGGTTTGTGTAGCAAGGTTTTGGTAGCAAGGGTGCTGCAAGCATGGTTTCTGTGAGAAGATTACAGAAGCTTCCCCTATGTCCAATAGAGTGAATGCCAGGCAGCTCAAAGATAGACTCACTGATGGCCAATCCTGAGCCCAAAGGCCAAGCCCATCAGCAGTAGTCCCACTCTGGTAACATATTTAAGAAGAGGGAGAAAAACCCTGCACAGTTACATCTGGAAGAGATGAGTGAGAATGTGTGAGACAAACAACTCTGCAGACACCAATTCAGTGAAGAAGGAGGGGAGGAGGTGCTCCAGGTGCCAGGCAGAGATTCCCCTACAGCGTGTGGTGAAGACCATGGTGAGGCAGGCTGTCACCCTGCAGCCCATGGAGGTTAATGGTAAGGCAGATATCCACTTGCAGCCCATGAAGGACTCCACATCAGAGCAGGTGGATGCACCCAAAAGGGGGATGTGGGAAGCCTGTGCTGGAGCATGCTCCTGGCAGGACCCATGGATGTGTGGAGAGAACAGCCTGTGCTGGAGCAGGTTTACTGGCAGGACTTGTGACCCTGTAGAAAGGACCCACACTGGAGCAGTTTGTGAAGAATTGCATCCCATGAGAAGGGCTTACATTGGAGAATTTCATGGAGGACTGTCTCCTGTGTCAGAGACTCCAAGCTGGAGCAGGACAAGAGAACGTGGAAGAAGAGGCAGCAGAGACATGTGATGAACTGACCACAACACCTGTTCTCCATCTTCCTGTACCACATGGCGGGGAGGAGGTAGAGAAATTGGGAATGAAGTTGAGCCTGGGAAGAAGGGAGAGGTGGGAGGAAAGAAGTGTTTTTAGATTTGCTTTTATTTCTTCTTACTCTATTCTGATTTGTTTGGAAATAAATTAATTTCCCCTAGTCAAGCCTATTTTTCCCATGACAGTAATTGGTGAGCAATCTCTCCCAGTCCTGATCCTGACCCACAAGACTTTTGTTATACTTTCTCTAATCTGTCCAGCTGAGGAGGAGGAGGAGTGATAGAGCAGCTTGGTGGGCACCTGGCATCCAGCCAGGGTCAACCTACCATAGGGATCATAGGCTAGAGTTCATCTCTTGAGTAAGAGTTTGAACATGAACTTACAGCATCTGGTTTCTTTAAACTTTCATTCCCAGTCACACTCTAGTTTAAAGAGAGGTTTGAACTTGTGAGTAACTGACTCTGTGGGTTCACCCTCACTCTCTCCAAAGTCCTAATTCTAATGACGTAGAGTAGTATTTGCAAAAATTTAAGGAATGAGTTTTTAATGAGGGACAAGGACCTGTCTAACTGGAGTGTTTCTGTAGACCCTGCTGCTATCTTTAGATTTCTGAATATCTTAGCAAGGCTGTCCCTGAGCAGTAATACAAAAAATAAGTGGTGATAATGTTATATTCTCCTTTTTCCAGAGGTGCAAAAGGAGTCTCTTTCTCAACTTTACACATAAGTGGTGATACTAGTAAAATCCAGAAGTATACCTGTGTAACACTTTCCTGCCACCAAAGAGCATATGACCTTGTTGAGGGTCAGAAAGTCATTAAAAAGAAGGACTGTCTTAGGGTTTGTGGGTTTAGTTTAAGATAGCTGAAGCTGACATTAATCATTTGTGTTTTCAGGTTACAAGGACATAGGACCCACAAGAGTACTACCATCTCTGTTCTTTGCAGTCAGCTCCTCCAAAAACCCATTCATTATTCCTTTACGATATGGATCTAAGTGCTGCTGTCCTGTGTGCATAAAAACAACTCCATGAGGAGTTTCCAAATCTATCCTGCCATTTTTGTCAGCCCTGTGCAGAAATATATTCAGGCTGCTAAAATGTCTTCCGCTCCTCTCTCTGGAGAGAATGAATCGCTGCTTCCATTATTAGCTCTGAGAAAAACGTCAAAACTACAGCTAGTCCTGAATGCAGAATCATGTTCACTCACAGGACTGAGTAGCCACGCTCATATTACACCCTCTTGAGCCCTTTATGTTGGCTGCCTATAAACTAGAGGATTTATTTTAAGCAGTCCCTGCTGGTTTTCAAAGCTCTTAATGCTAAGGGACCTGGTTTTTGCAAGACTTCCTTCTTAAGCCTCCTCCGAGTGCATGTCCACAAGCTGACACCACATACTTCTGAGCTGCGCCACTTAGACTCTCTCACAACATTAGTATGAGCTTTGCCTCCTGCTGTGATAGCTCGGAGAGTATGCATTTCACTTCTCCAGGCTCTCCGTCTTATCCCATGTGATCAATAGTTGTCTCCGTTTGCAGTTGTCCATAGTGCACCTCACTATGAAATTAGATCCCCTAGAAGGAATCTCAGGGCTGCATATCTTGAACCTTGAGACACTTTAAACGGGTACTTAATTTTGGAAGTTTATCCCATGACCATATTTTATAATATCTTTATAACAGCTCTAGCACTGTTCCTTTCATACTGTATGACAACAACAAAAAAAAAAAAAAAAAAAAAAAAAAAAAAAAAAAAAAA